>CM038674.1:140328282-140690782 GCA_021605145.1 Aegilops bicornis
GCAAAGCAAACATGTGGAGGAGGCATTTCTTTGACTTAACCGAATTCGGAGCTCTCCAGGGGCATTCGTAGATCTGCCACGCAGCATCTCAGATGCCGCGGAGTTCTACCGTGCCGAGGAGGGGAGCTCCACAGAGAAGCTGTTCTGGTCCCAGTATGCTGGGGCCGAACACCCAATGCCTCTGAGTGACCAACTGAAGCAGTTGGTCGAACTCCTATGGCGGCGAAGTGGCTATGAAAGATTTCATAGTACGGATGTGGCCCGGTGAGCCCTCGCCCACTAGCTACTTCGGCCTGATCAAGCGGATGGTGAATGCCTGTCCGCGGCTTGAGGTTATCAAGCGATCCGTTTGCATTGAGGGTGCCCGCTGGGCCTTTGCCCGTGCGAAGGTGCATTGGGGCAAGCTGGATGCGGAGAAGATGGTGAAGGACGGGCCGCCGGAGGGCAAGGCGCATCGCTATCCCGAGAAGTATTACGATGGCGTTATGAAGGGCGCTCGTCTCGTGGCCGATGAATGTACCAAGGACAAGATCTTTGAATAAATGTACCTCATCCTTTGTTGTAATATAAAGGCGAAGTTACTTGTGCTATGTAGCACTATTTGATTTAAAATATTACCTTCTGTGTGGCTGTTTATAGAATTCTAAAAGTAGGCCAGTCGTCGGCTTCCGCCCCCACGTAACTAGTACCGGGGTGTTCCTGGAAAAACTCGGATACTCTTTATCCAAATTTTTGGTCCCTTAAGGAGGTATCCGGCGCAGCAAACAAGGAAATCGGACTATGTGGCTTTATAACTTTACTTAGCCATAGAAGTCTACAATTTTAAATTTCGGCGAAGCCCCTAGAATTCAGAGGGCCGAATTGGGGCGCTATATACGCCTAAATCGGACGAGGCCGATTCATCGCCTAAAGTGGAAAAAATCTTTAAGGATTTTAAGACCTCTCGAACAGCGACCAGCTCTCGCCGCATCATGCCGGTCAGTTTTCGCTTTCTCTACTAAGGTGCTCGTCCCGGAAGAACCGGACACAATCGCAGTAGTTCTCCCTGCGCTACCTTAGCCGATATAACGGAACGTAAGGTGCCAAAACAAGGCAGCCGGGCAAACCCAACTATTGACCCAAGACATGATTCGGAGCTGATGTAGTGCTATAAGTTCGGGGTGCCGCACTGTTGAAAGTGTTCGGACTTGTTATGCCATATTATGAGGTGTCATAAGAAGCCCCTGGCAAACTAACCGTACCAAGGTATACGGATGCAATATTAAATAAACATTTGCAAGAAATATGCGCAAATAGGAATAATAAGCTGACGCTATATATTGTTTCCCATTGATGAATAATACGTTTAAGCATATCTTTACAATGGTAGCATTAAGCAAAAGTAAATAGGACTATTTAACATGTCCTATCCAAGTGCAGGCTGCATGTAGGTATGTAAAACAGGTATAACGATCGTGAACAGATTCCACCTGGGTATTTCCTTTTCTGCACAAAGCCTGTTGCCTCCTTGGTTTTCTCTCCTATGTAAATCCGACAATCCGGCTCTTCTGAAGAGGCTGCTCTAAAGCAATGTCCTGAAAAATAAGAAGGATGGGTTATAAAGGTATGTAGCAGTTATACCGCACTGTTGACTGAGTTATTGTTGCGCCTCCACCTACGCCCATGGTATTTTGAGTGCGTAATTGTGTACGCATGGCACGAATGCTGCTTTGATGGGGCTTGAGCGGAGGCCGAATTGCTAGTCGCGCTCTTGGCGTGCCTGATGATCCTGTTGCGGGGTGCTCCGGACTCGCTTGACGGTGCTCGAAGTTGTTGTCGCCGGATTGGTTTGTCGGAGGAGGCCGCATTGTACTTTCGCCGCGAGGGCTGCAATATGCTCTTCTGTTCGGAGAGAGCGGTCCATGTTTTCGTGGACTGTTATGACCCCGCGTGGTCCTGGCATCTTGAGCTTGAGGTATGCGTAGTGTGGTACCGCATTGAATCTAGCGAATGCGGTTCATCCGAGCAGTGCGTGGTAACCACTACGAAAAGGGACGATATCGAAGATTAACTCTTCGCTTCGGAAGTTATCCGGAGATCCGAAGACCACTTCCAATGTTATAGAGCCCGTGCAACGGGCCTATACTCCAGGAATCACACCTTTAAATGTGGTTTTGGTGGGCTTGATCCTTGAAGGATCAATGCCCATTTTGTGCACTGTGTCCTGATAAAGCAGGTTCAGGCTGCTGCCGCCGTCCATATGGACTCGCGTGAGGTGGAATCCGTCGATGATTGGGTCTAGGACCAATGCGGCTGAGCCGCCGTGACGGATGCTAGTAGGGTGATCCCTATGATCAAAGGTGATCGGACAAGCTGACCATGGGTTGATTTTGGGGGCGACTGGCTCCTTCGCATAGACGTCCCGTAGTGCTCGCTTCCGTTCCCGCTTGGGAATGTGAGTGGCGTAGATCATGTTGACCGTTTTCACCTGGGAAATTTCTTCGTCTCTCGTGTTCGGACGCCGGGCTCTTCGTCATCATCATTGCAGCCCCTTGTCCTTGTTTTCGTGTTTATTTTGCCGGCTTGTTTGAACACCCAGCAGTCTCGCTGGTGTGGTTGGCTGGCTTGTCCGGGTGCCATGAATTTGGCACGAAGCGCCCAAAGATACGGTCCGCATCGGACGGTCCCTGATTGTTTCTTTTGAACGGCTTCTTCCGCTGACCGGACTTGGATCCGCTGAATCCGGTGTTGACTGCCGTGTCTTCAGTGCCGTCCCGTTGTTCCGTTGCTTATGTCTGTTACGCTGTGGCTTGCCGTTATTGTCGCGGCCATCCGAAGTGCCAGAATGTGGCGTAGTGCTGCTGCGAGCCAACTAGCTGTCCTCACCCGCGCAAAAGCGGGTCATTAGTGTTGTGAGAGTTGCCATGGACTTGGGTTTTTCCTGGCCGAGGTGTCGGGCGAGCCACTCGTCACAGATATTATGCTTAAAAGCCGCCAGGGCTTCGGCGTCCGGACAGTCGACTATTTGGTTCTTTTTAGTTAGGAACCGAGTCCAGAATTTCCTGGCTGACTCTCCGGGGTGTTGAGTAATGTGGCTCAAGTCATCGGCATCCGGTGGTCGCACATATGTGCCCTGGAAGTTGTCAAGGAATGCGTCTTCCAGGTTTTCCCACCGCCAATGGAATTTCTTTGGCGGGCTGTTTAGCCAGTGTCGGGCGGGTCCTTTGAGCTTAAGGGGAAGATACTTGATGGCGTGTAGATCGTCTCCGCGGGCCATGTGAATGTGGAGAAGGAAATCTTCAATCCATATTGCGGGGTCTGTTGTGCCATCGTATGATTCGATGTTTACGGGTTTGAACCCTTCTGGGAATTCATGATCCATCACTTCGTCAGTGAAGTAGAGGGGGTGCACGGCGCCTCTGTGCCGGGCTATGTGGCTACGCAGTTCGAATTGCTCTGGGTGGCTGTGTTCGGCCCGGCCGGACTTGTTGATAGTGTGTCCGGCGTGACGGTCGTCGTCGCGCGTTTGGGTGCGCCCCCGTGATCTGCAGATCGATCTTGGCTGTTCTGCTTTGTTTTCCAGTATATCTTGCATGTCCTGCCTATTGCCCCGGGCCGTAGTGTATTGGCGTGGGGGTGCGGGTTGGTATTCGGGCTGATACGCCGTTTTATCCCGGCCACGAGGTGGCCTGTCAGCCGTGTGGCGCTCGAGTCCATATTCCTCGGCTGCCAGGACTTCAGTCCATCTATCTATGAGCAGGTCTTGATCAGCTTGAAGTTGTTGCTGCTTCTTTTCCAGGCTCCTTGTAGTGGCCATATGCCGACGCTTGAAGCACTCCTGCTCTACGGGATCCTCAGGCATGCCGAACTCGTCATCGCCGAGGCTAATCTCGTCTTTGGAGGGGGGCATGTAGTTGTCCTCCTCCGGATATCCGTCTGTCACCTGTTCGTCTGGGCTGACCTGCTCATCTTCCTGCTCGGCCTACTCGAAGGTGGGCTGATTAGGGTTGTATTCCTCTTCGGCACCATCCGGATTGTTTTCGTCTCCTGGGCCGGTGTTACTGTGGCGGGGTTTGGGGAAGCGTCGACGACACACATGCTTTGTTTTTCTCCCTTAGGGGTTATCCTCCGTTGCCTCATCGCCATTGGTTTCCTTCGGAGTGTCCACCATATATATATCATAGGAGGAGGTGGCTGTCCACCACCCCGTGAGCGGTGGTTCATGTTCTTCTCCTGCATCGTCGTCCATACCGTCGATGTCTTCGGAGTCGAAGTCAAGCACGTCGGTTAAATTATCGACCGTGGCAGTGAAGTGGGTGGTGGGTGGGCAACGATTTCCTTTGTCGCCTGCTTCCTACTCGAGCCGGACATAGTTCGGCCAAGAGCCTCCTGACAAAGAGAGAGACTTTAATGAGTTCAGCATGTCGCCAAAGGGCGAGTGCTGGAAGATATCCGCAGCGGTAAACTCCATTACCGGAGCCCAACCAGGCTCGGCGGGCTCGGGAGCGCGCGGACTGGAACCTACAACCGGATACGAGTCCGAGGGTCCGGAGTCACAGGCTTCTACAGAGGTGATGAAGGAAATATGCCCTAGAGGCAATAATAAAAGTTATTATTTATTTCCTTATATCATGATAAATGTTTATTATTCATGCTAGAATTGTATTAACAGGAAACATAATACATGTGTGAATACATAAACCTGCTGTAATGTCACTAGTATGCCTCTACTTGACTAGCTCGTTAATCAAAGATTGTTGTGTTTCCTAACCATGAACAAGGAGTTGTTATTTGATTAACGGGATCACATCATTGGTTGAATGATCTGATTGACATGACCCATTCCATTAGCATAGCACCTGATCGTATAGTTTGTTGCTAGTGCTTTTCTTCATGACTTATACATGTTCCTATGACTATGAGATTATGCAACTCCGTTTGCACGAGGAACACTTTGGGTGCTACCAAACGTCACAACGAATCGGGTGATTATAAAGGTACATTACAGGTGTCTCCGAAGGTACATGTTGGGTTGGCATATTTCGAGATTAGGATTTGTCACTCCGATTGTCGGAGAGGTATCTCTGGCCCTCTCGGTAATGCACATCACATAAGCCTTGCAAGCATTGCAACTAATGTGTTAGTTGTGAGATGATGTATTACGGAACGAGTAAAGAGACTTGCCGGTAACGAGATTGAACTAGGTATTGGATACCGACGATCGAATCTCGGCAAGTAACATACCGATGACAAAGGGAACAACGTATGTTGTTATGCGGTCTGACCGATAAAGATCTTCGTAGAATATGTAGGAGCCAATATGGGCATCCAGGTCCCGCTATTGGTTATTGACCGGAGAGGTGTCTCGGTCATGTCTACATAGTTCTCGAACCCGTAGGGTCCGCACGCTTAACGTTTCGATGACAGTTACTATGAGTTGTTATGATGTTTCTGTACGAAGGTTGTTCGAGTCCCGGATGAGATCACGGACGTGACGAGGAGTCTCGAAATGGTCGAGACATAAAGATTCATATATTGGAAGTCTATGTTTGGACATCGGAAGTGTTCCGGTGAAATTGGGAATTTTACCAGAAATGCAGGAGGTTACCGAACCCCGAATGCTAATGGGCCAACATGGGCCTTAGTGGAAAGGAGAGAAGGGGGCCCAAGTGCTGGTCACACCTTCCCCTTCCCTAGTCCTATTAGGACTAGGAGAAGGGGCGCCTCTCTCTCCCTTCCCACTTGGGGAAACCTAGTTGGACTAGGATTGGGGAATCCTACTCCTAGTAGGAGTAGGACACCTGGCGCACCTCCCTTGGCCGGCCAGCCCCTCCCCTTCCCTCCTTTATATACAGGGCAGAGGGCACCCCATGACACACAAGTTGATCCTTGAGATCTTTCCTTAGCTGTGCGGTGCCCCTTCCACCAGATTACACCTCGAGAATACCAGAGCGGAGCTTAGGCGGCCCTGCGCCGGTGGAACATCATCATCGCCACCACGCCGTCAGGCCGACAAAACTCTCCCTCAACACTTTCGGCTGGATCGGAGTTCGAGGGACGCCATCGAGCTGAACGTGTGCAGAACTCGGAGGTGCCGCACGTTCGGTACTTGGATCGGTTGGATCGTGAAGAAGTACGACTACTTCCTCTACGTTGCGTCAACGCCTGCTGTTGGTCTACAAGGGTATATAGACAACACTCTCATCTCGTTGCTATGCATCACCATGATCTTGGCGTGATCGTAGGAAAATTTTTGAAATTACTACGTTCCCCAACAGTGGCATCCGAGCCTGGTTTTATGCGTAGATGTCATATGCACGCAGTAGAACACAAGTGAGTTGTGGACGATACAAGTCATACCGCCTACCACATGTCATACTTTGGTTCAGCGGTATTGTTGGACAGTACGATCCAGACCAACCTTACGCGTGCATTTTACGCGAGACGGTTCCCTCGACGTGCTTGGCACAGAGATGGCTTGTGGAAGACTGTCTCTCCAACTTTAGTTGAACCGAGTGTGGCTACGCCCGGTCCTTGAGAAGGTTAAACCGGAGTCTATTTGACGAAGTATCGTTGTGGTTTTGATGCGTAGGTAAGAACGGTTCTTGCTCAGCCCGTAGCAGCCACGTAAAACTTGCAACAACAAAGTAGAGGACGTCTAACTTGTTTTTGCAGGGCATGTTGTGATGTGATATGGTCAAGACGTGATGCTATATTTTATTGTATGAGATGATCATGTTTTGTAACCGAGTTATCGGCAATCGGGCAGGAGCCATATGGTTGTCGCTTTATTGTATGCAATGCAATCGCATACGTAATGCTTTACTTTATCACTAAGCGGTAGCGATAGTCGAGAAGCATAAGTTTGGCGAGACGACAACGATGCTACGATGGAGATCAAGGTGTCGCTACCGGTGACAATGGTGATCATGATGCTTCGAGATGGAGATCACAAGCACAAGATGATGATGGCCATATCATATCACTTATATTGATTGCATGTGATGTTAATCCTTTATGCATCTTATCTTGCTTTGATTGACGGTAGCATTATAAGATGATCCCTTACTAAATTATCAAGAAGTGTTCTCCACGAGTATGCACCGTTGCAAAAGTTCTTCGTCTTTGAGACACCACGTGATGATCGGGTGTGATAGGCTCTACGTTCAAATACAACGGGTGCAAAACAGTTGCACACGCAGAATACTCGAGTTATACTTGACGAGCTATGCATATAAGATATGACCTCGGAACACGGAGACCGAAGGTCGGCGTGAATCATATAGTAGATATGATCAACATATTGATGTTCACCATTGAAACTACTCCATCACACGTGATGATCGGTCATGGTGTAGTTGATATGGATCACGCAATCACTTAGAGAAATTGGAGGGATATTTTTCTAAGTGGGAGTTCTTAAGTAATATGATTAATTGAACTTAAATTTATCATGAACTTAGTACCTGATAGTATCTTGCTTGTCTATGATGTGTAGATAGATGGCTCGTCTTTGTTGTTCCGTTGAATTTTAATGCGTTCCTTGAGAAAGCAAAGTTGAAAGATGATGGCAGCAATTACACGGACTGGGTCCGTAATTTGAGGATTATCCTTATTGCTGCATGTAAGAATTACGTCCCGGAAGCACCGTTAGGTGCCAGGCTGGAGCAAGGGCTGCGCCAGATGTTGTGAACGTCTGGCAAAGCAAAACTGATGACTACTCTATAGTTCGATGTGCCATGCTTTACGGCTTAGAACCGGGACTTCAACGTGCTTTTGAACACCATGGAGCATATGAGATGTTCCAGGAGTTGAAGTTAATATTCCAAGCGAATGCCCGGATTGAGAGATATGAAGTCTCCAATAAGTTCTATAGCTGTAAGATGGAGGAGAACGGTTACGTCGGTGAGCATATACTCGTAATGTCCGGATATAACAATCACTTGATTCAAGCGGGAGTTAATCTTCCGGATGATTGCGTCATTGACAGAATTCTCCAATCATCGCCACCAAGCTACAAGAGCTTCGTGATGAACTATAATATGCAAGGGATGACCAAAACAATGCTCCGAGCTCTTCGCGATCTTTGAAAGTCATGGAGGTAGAAATCAAAAGGAGCATCAAGTGTTGATGGTTACCAGAACCACTAGTTTCAAGAAAAAGGGCAAAGGAAAGAAAAGGAAACTTCAAAAGAACGGCAAGCAAGTTGTCGATCAAGAGAAGAAACCCAAGTCTGGTCCTAAGCCCGAAACTGAGTGCTTCTATTGCAAGCGTGCTGGTCCTTTGAAGCGGAACTGCCCTAAGTATTTGGCGGATAAGAAGGATGGCAAGGTTAACAAAGGTATATATGATATACATGTTATTGATGTGTACCTTACTAATACTCAGTAGCACTGGTATTTGATACTGGTTACATTGCTAATATTTGCAACTCGAAACAGGGGCTCTGATTAGCGAAGATTGGCTAAGGGCGAGGTGACGATGCTTGGCGTGGGAAATGGTTCCAAAGTCGATGTAATCGCAATGGCACGCTACCTCTACATCTACCTTCGGGATTAGTATTAGACCTAAATAATTGTTATTTAGTACCAGCGTTGAGCATGAACATTATATCTGGATCTTGTTTGATGCTAGACGGTTATTCATTTAAATCGAGAGAATAATGGTTGTTCTATTTATATGAATAATATCTTTTATGGTCATGCACCATTGAAGAATGGTTTGTTTTTACTTAATCTTGATAGTAGTGATACACATATTCATAATGTTGAAACCAAAAGATGCAGAGTTGATAATGATGGTGCAACTTATTTGTGGCACTTGCCGTTTAGGTCATATCGGTGTAAAGCGCATGAAGAAACTCCATCTTGATGGACTTTTGGAGTCACTTGATTATGAATCACTTGGCACTTACGAACCGTGCCTTATGGGCAAGATGACTAAAACACCGCTTCTCCGAACTATGGAGAGAGCAACAGATTTATTGGAAATCATACATCTTGATGTATGTGGTCCAATGAATGTTGAGGCTCGTGGGCGGATATCGTTATTTTCTCACCTTCACAGATGATTTGAGCAGATATGGGTATATCTACTTAATGAAACACAAGTCTGAAACATTTGAAAAGTTCAAAGAATTTCAGAGTGAAGTGGAAAATCATCGTAACAACAAAATAAAGTTTCTACAGTCCGATGGTGGAGGAGAATATTTGAGTTACGAGTTTGGCCTACATTTGAAACAATGCGGAATAGTTTCGCAACTTACGCCACTGGAACACCACAACGTAATGGTGTGTCCGAACGTCGTAATCGTACTTTATTAGATATGGTGCGATCTATGATGTCTCTTACTGATTTACCGCTATCATTTTGGGGTTATGCTTTAGAGACGGCTACATTCACTTTAAATAGGGCACCATCTAAATCCGTTGAGACGACGCCTTATGAACTGTGGTTTGGCAAGAAACCAAAGTTGTCGCTTACGAAAGTTTGGGGCTGCGATGCTTATGTGAAAAGCTTCAACCTGATAAGCTCGAACCCAAATCGGAGAAATGTGTCTTCATAGGATACCCAAAGGAGACTGTTGGGTACACCTTCTATCACAGATCCGAAGGCAAGATTTTTGTTGCTAAATTCGGAAACTTTTTGGAGAAGGAGTTTCTCTCGAAAGAAGTGAGTGGGAGGAAAGTAGAACTTGATGAGATAACTGTATCTACTCCCTTATTGAGAAGTAGTACATCACGTAAAAACAGTTTCGTGACACCTACACCAAATAGGGAAGAAGCTAATGATGATGATCATGAAACTTCAGATCAAGTTTCTCTGAGAACTTCGTAGATCAACAGAGCAAGATCCGCACTGTGAGTGGTACGGTAATCCTATTGGAAGTCATGTTAATGGAACATGATGAACCTCTGAACTATGAAGAAGCGATGGTGAGCCCAGATTCCACAAAATGGCTTGAGGCCATGAAATGCGAGATGGGATCCATGTATGAGAACAAAGTGTGGACTTTGGTTGACTTGCCCGATGATCGGCAAGCAATTGAGAATAAATGGATCTTCAAGAAGAAGATCGACGCTGATGGTAATGTTCTTGTCTATAAAGCTCGACTTGTTGCAAAAGGTTTTCGACAAGTTCAAGGGATTGACTACGATGAGACCTTCTCACCCGTAGCGATGCTTAAGTCCGTCCGAATCATGTTAGCAATTGCCGCATTTTATGATTATGAAATTTGGCAAATGGATGTTAAAACTGCATTCCTGAATGGATTTATGGAAGAAGAGTTGTATATGATGCAACCAGAAGGTTTTGTCGATCCAAAGGGAGCTAACAAAGTGTGCAAGCTCCAGCGATCCATTTATGGACTGGTGCAAGCCTCTCGGAGTTGGAATAAACGCTTTGATAGTGTGATCAAAGCATTTGGTTTTATATGCACTTTTGGAGAAGCCTCAGATTTACAAGAAAGTGAGTGGGAGCTCTGTAGCATTTACGATATTATATGTGGATGACATATTACTGATCGGAAATGATATAGAATTCTGGATAGCATAAAGGGATACTTGAATAAGAGTTTTTCGATGAAAGACCTCGGTGAAGCTGCTTACATATTGGGCATTAAGATCTATAGAGATAGATCAAGACGCTTAATAGGACTTTCACAAAGCACATACCTTGATAAAGTTTTGAAAAAGTTCAAAATGGATCGTGCAAAGAAAGGGTTCTTGCCGGTGCTACAAGGTGTGAAGTTGAGTAAGACTCAATGCCCGACCACCGCAGAAGATAGAGAGAAAATGAAAGATGTTCCCTATGCTTCAGCCATAGGCTCTATCATGTATGCAATGCTGTGTACCAGACCTGATGTGTGCCTTGCTGTAAGTTTGGCAGCGGGTACCAAAGTAATCCAGAGTGGATCATCGACAGCGGTCAAGAACATCCTTAAGTACTTGAGAAGGACTAAGGATATGTTTCTCATTTATGGCGGTGACAAAGAACTCGTCAGAACGGTTACGTCGACGCAAGCTTTGACACTGATCCGGACGATTCTAAATCGCAAACCGGATACGATTTACATTAAACGGAGGAGCTGTCGGTTGGTGCAGTTCCAAACAAAGCGTATGGCGGGATCTACATGTGAAGTTGAGTACATAGCTGCTTCCGGAAGCAGCTAATGAAGGAGTCTGGATGAAGGAGTTCATAACCGATCTAGGTGTTGTACCTAGTGTATCGGGTCCAATGAAAATCTTTTGTGACAATACTGGTGCAATTGCCTTAGCAAAGGAATCCAGATTTCACAAGAGAACCAAGCACATCAAAAGACGCTTCAACTCCATCCGGGATTTGGTCCAGGTGGGAGACATAGAGATATGCAAGATACATACGGATCTCGAATGTTGCGCACCCATTGACTAAGCCTCTTCCACGAGCAAAACATGATCAGCACCAAGACTCCATGGGTGTTAGAATCATTACTGTGTAATCTAGATTATTGACTCTAGTGCAAGTGGGAGATCAAGGAAATATGCCCTAGAGGCAATAATAAAAGTTATTATTTATTTCCTTATATCATGATAAATGTTTATTATTCATGCTAGAATTGTATTAACAGGAAACATAATACATGTGTGAATACATAAACCTATGAGAATGTCACTAGTATGCCTCTACTTGACTAGCTCGTTAATCAAAGATGGTTGTGTTTCCTAACCATGAACAAGGAGTTGTTATTTGATTAACGGGATCACATCATTGGTTGAATGATCTGATTGACATGACCCATTCCATTAGCATAGCACCTGATCGTATAGTTTGTTGCTAGTGCTTTTCTTCATGACTTATACATGTTCCTATGACTATGAGATTATGCAACTCCCGCTTGCTCGAGGAACACTTTGGTGCTACCAAACGTCACAACGTAATCGGGTGATTATAAAGGTACATTACAGGTGTCTCCGAAGGTACATGTTGGGTTGGCATATTTCGAGATTAGGATTTGTCACTCCGATTGTCGGAGAGGTATCTCTGGGCCCTCTCGGTAATGCACATCACATAAGCCTTGCAAGCATTGCAACTAATGTGTTAGTTGTGAGATGATGTATTACTTAACGAGTAAAGAGACTTGCCGGTAACGAGATTGAACTAGGTATTGGATACCGACGATCGAATCTCGCAAGTAACATACCGATGACAAAGGGAACAACGTATGTTGTTATGCGGTTCCGACCGATAAAGATCTTCGTAGAATATGTAGGAGCCAATATGGGCATCCAGGTCCCGCTTATTGGTTATTGACCGGAGAGGTGTCTCGGTCATGTCTACATAGTTCTCGAACCCGTAGGGTCCGCACGCTTAACGCTTCGATGGCGGTTACTATGAGTTGTTATGATGTTTCTGTACCGAAGGTTGTTCGAGTCCCGGATGAGATCACGGACGTGACGAGGAGTCTCGAAATGGTCGAGACATAAAGATTCATATATTGGAAGTCTATGTTTGGACATCGGAAGTGTTCCGGTGAAATTGGGAATTTTACCAAGCACCGGAGGTTACGGAACCCCGGAATGCTAATGGGCCAACATGGGCCTTAGTGGAAAGGAGAGAAGGGGGCCCAAGTGCTGGTCACCTTTCCCCCTTCCCTAGTCCTATTAGGACTAGGAGAAGGGGCGCCTCTCTCTCCCTTCCCACTTGGGGAAACCTAGTTGGACTAGGATTGGGGGGAATCCTACTCCTAGTAGGAGTAGGACACCTGGCGCACCTCCCTTGGCCGGCCAGCCCCTCCCCTTCCCTCCTTTATATACAGGGGCAGAGGGCACCCCATGACACACAAGTTGATCCTTGAGATCTTTCCTTAGACGTGTGCGGTGCCCACTTCCACCAGATTAAACCTCGAGAATACAGTAGCGGAGCTTAGGCGAAGCCCCGCCACGGGTGGAACATCATCATCGCCACCACGCCGTCGTGCGACAAAACTCTCCCTCAACACTCGGCTGGATCGGAGTTCGAGGGACGCCATCGAGCTGAACGTGTGCAGAACTCGGAGGTGCCGACGCTCGGTACTTGGATCGGTTGGATCGTGAAGAAGTACGACTACTTCCTCTACGTTGCGCCAACGCCTGCTGTTGGTCTACAAGGGTATATAGACAACACTCTCATCTCGTTGCTATGCATCACCATGATCTTGCGTGATCGTAGGAAAATTTTTGAAATTACTACGTTCCCCAACAGGTGAGACCTGTGTTCGGCTCCAACGCTGATGAGTGTGCGGCCTGCACGGCGGGGTCCATCCCTCCGTCCTTAGGCAACGCAGCCTGCTCCGGATTTAGGTCTGGGGCTACTGCAGGGGTGATATCTCGAGCATTGTCCGACAACAGGTCTAAGCCGTGCTCATCGTGACTGTCCGGTGCTTCCGGCACAGTTCGAATCCGTCAAGATCAAGTCTCCGCGAATGTCGGCCGTGTAGTTCAAGTTTCGAACGGACACTGGTGGCGGGGCGTAGCTTGTCGATCCGCTCCGGATGGCTGGCGAATTGGCCGGATTCGCGAAGCCGCCGAACACGAAGATCTGTCCGGGGAGAAAAGCCTCGGCCTGGACCGTGTTGTTGATGATTGAAGGCGCCATCAAGCCCCGCAACAACGACACAGAGGAACTCTCAATGAAAGCACCAATGTCGGTGTCAAAACCGGCGGATCTCGGGTAGGGGGTCCCGATCTGTGCGTAGAGGCTGATGGTAACAGGAAGCAAGGGACACAATGTTTACCCAGGTTCGGGCCCTCTCGATGGAGGTAAAACCCTACTTCCTGCTTGATTAATATTGACGATATGAGTAGTACAAGAGTAGATCTACCACCAGATCGTAGAGGCTAAACCCTAAGAGCTAGCCTATGATGGTATGATTGTAATTGTGATCGGCCTTCTAAGGACCAACCTCTCCGGGTTATATAGACACCGGAGAGGGCTAGGGTTTACATGGTTTCGGTTAAAAGGAAGGAAATATAATATCCGGATCGCCAAGCTTACCTTCCACGCCAAGGAGAGTCCCATCCGGACACGGGACGGAGTCTTGAGTCTTGTATCTTCATGCTTCAATAGTCCGGATGATGTATACAGTCCGGCTGTCCGGATACCCCCTAATCCAGGACTCCCTCAGTGGCCGCCCCTGCCTTTTGCTCGGGCCCCCCGCCACAACTGACGTCATGGATCGACAAGGGGCTGGACTGGGGCCCAGTAAATGATGTGCCGATATTGCAGAATCGCATCCGAGATCTCCTCGACAGAGATGTCAGCCTAGTCACGGTAATGCAAGTCATGCTAGTTCGTCGAGTCCCTCCTTGCAAACGTCGAACTCTCCGTATGTGGGAGTTCAAGCCGAAAGGACCGCGAGCTATTCAGCACTTCCTCGGCATGACGCTCGAAGAGATGTACAGATTGTTCTTCGGACCACAAATAAAGTGTCCGGACACCACCGAGGATGCGGGTCTGAGCTGCAATCGTCCAGATACCCAAGTAAGTAGTCCTTTGGCCGAACACGTTGACTCTTTATTTATCACAAAATCATTTCGAAAAGTCACTTTTTGACCAGGACTGGGTAAAAAAGGCAAAGATGATCAGGTGTTCGGCCCCCCTTCCCGAAGGCTCAGCAGATCCAGTACTGGCCAGAATGCTTGAGCTTGCGCCATATCAAGCGCCCTCGGGGGAAGATAAAGGGAGGAATAAAGAGGCTTAAAGCGGGCCTCACTCATTACTCATCCAAACTGGGGGAATTAGCGCCTCCGCGAAGGAGGATATCTGGGAAGAAGAATCTGGAATTTCCTCTCCCCAGGGAAGGAAGAGGACCGCCTCTGAAGACTTGGAAACAATGGTTTCCACGAGGGAAGAAATCTTCGCCAGAGGGTCCTGCCCCGGAGGGTATCCTTACCGCATAATGCCCGCGAGGGGATCAGCCCTCCACCAAGCTGTAAGTAAACAAAAGTACTCCATAGTAAAAATATCCTGCTTTATTTCTGAGGACAATAACCGAAGCATATGTCTTGTAGTTCGGACCGTAGCCCTTCTCGACAGAGTTCGTCTTCGGGGATCTTCTTCCGGAGATGATGGAGAGCGAAACAACTCCCCATGCCTCCCCGCCTCATGAGGCGGGCGACTGAGGGAGTCCTGGATTAGGGGGTATCCGGACAGCCGGACTGTGTACAACGTCCGGACTATTGAAGCGTGAAGATACAAGACTCAAGACTTCGGCCCGTGTCTGGATGGGACTTTCCTTGGCGTGGAAGGCAATCTTGGTGATCCGGATATTATATTTCCTTCGTTGTAACCGACTCCATGTAAACCCTAGCCCTCTCCGGTGTCTATATAAACCGGAGAGGTTGGTCCTTAGAAGGCCGATCACAATTACAAATCATACCATCACAGGCTAGCTCTTAGGGTTTAGCCTCTACGATCTCGTGGTAGATCTACTCTTGTACTACCCATATCATCAATATTAATCAAACAGGAAGTAGGGTTTTACCTCCATCGAGAGGGCTCGAAACTGGGTAAACATCTGTGTCCCTTGCTTCCTGTTACCATCAGCCTTGACGCACAGATCATGACCCCTACCCGAGATCCGCCGGTTTTGACACCGACATTGGTGCTTTCATTGAGAGTTCCTCTATGTCGTCGCCGTTAGGCTCGATGGCTCGTCTCATTATCAAGGACAACATTACTTCGGAGGGGGCTCTGGCTGTAGGCCAGACGCTCCGGCTCGGCGGCTTTATCATGGCCGCCCCATTGTCGGGGAAACTGATCCACGAACACCTATGGGACCGGCGGACCGAGCCCCTTTCGGTTCGGCGGGGGGCGGAGATCGCACGAAGAGCGGATCGAGGCGAAGCACACGAGCAGTTTACCCAGCTTCGAGCTTCTCCGGAGAGATAACACTCCTACCGCTGCATGTCCGAAAGTGTATTGAGTTCTTGCTCGAGCGCTGAGTGCTACAAGACACTCTAGCTGCTAACGAGACCGAGCGTGAGTGTCTTTTTTCTTCGACCCCCACGCTGCGCATGGGCCTCCTTTTATATGCTAAAGGGTCTCCGGCGGTGGCAACGTAGACAAGGGTAAACATGGAAAAGGAATTGCGGTTGGTACAACTACCTGTACAGTGTATCATACCTAACCCTGACGGCAGGGGACAAAGGCATTAAATGCCCGTCTACGTCGCCCAAATAGTGCAAAGAGGGACCGTCAGGGATGCCACCTCTTGCCACGATGGCAATCTTGTCGCCGCTTGCCAATCACAAGACCGCTGGCCGCAGACAGCCTTCTTGCCACGCTGGCGCTACCGAAAGGTCCCAGGGCGACACGCTGGTGGATGTCTGGATCGCGGTACAGAGTGGTAGTTTGTCGCGGCAAGCGCCTTTGCCGCGTCGTTGTCTTGTCGCGTCCAAAGCTTGTCGTTCACCGGCCTCGCCGGACGCTGCGTGGCGCATCGCGGCAAGTTCCTTGAGATGCCTTGGTTGGCCTTCCGGCAAGCTCCTCTTGCCGGGCCTTGTCTCCTTGGCTTGAATACTTTGTTCTTGAATGGCTCCAAAGGAAACATGGAGGACCTTGGCGGTCACCCGGCAAGCCTTGCCGTGCAGTGCCTGTTTGCCTGCACAAGTTCGGGATACTAGGGTACCCCTACTCTAGTACACCGACAGGAGCCCCCGGGATTGGGCCACACACGGTGCCGAGCGCTGTTGGGCCAGGCCCAAAACAGGGCACGGGCACGCGCGGCCTGGGTTACGCCGTATCTCACTCCGTATCCACCGCGCCCTCCTCGAACGGCACGCGTCGAATGCGGCGTCGTGGGAGAGATCGTGGGTGGTTTCTTTATTCGGAAAGACGGAACGTCTGCCCCCTCCCTCTTTATAAGCAGGGGAAACAGGGGCAGTTCGCCCATCTCGCCGGTTGCTGTTCCAATCTCAAAAACCTCCGCTGCTCCCCCCTTCTTTCCAGAGCTGAAAGAGAGCAGCGCTCTGCCCCCCATCGCCACCGACGCCACCAACACCGTCGATCTCTCTCACCACCTCCGCCATGGCTCCGAAAGCCGGGAAGGTTGTGAAGTCGTCCGAGGTGCAGCGGCTTGCGGCGCTGCGAAAGGAGCGGGCAACCTTCCCCCTCGCTCAAGGAGCCGAGGGAGTATTACTACCTCTCTTCCGTCGACGGAGACGCGAGCGCATCCGCGCGACGAAGGTACTCCCAATGCCGCTTCGAACCGGGCTCCGAATGGATATCCCTTTTCGTGTTGTTCTTCTACTGCGGGCTCGCCCGCCTTTCTCTGAGTTTTTCTGTGACATCATGAACACCTACGGGTTCCGCCTCCTTGACTTCACCCCCAATGCCGTTCTGACCATGGCAGTTTTCGCACATCTCTGCGAAAACTTTGTCGGAGTCTATCCAAATGTAGCTCTTTTCCGCCAATTCTTTATGCCCCGAGTTGAGAGAGGAGAGCCTTTATCCGGCGGAATCGCCTGGATCTCGAGAACTGGCAAGAAGGAAGCTTATCTGGAGGGAGAGCTCCGCAGCAAGTGGGATGAATGGAGAGCAGACTGGTGCTAGATTGTCGAGGAGAACCCACAGCCATTTACCGCCCAGCGCCAGGCCCCAGTAGTGCGCGGCAACGATTGGAGCAACGTGGCCCCGGAAGACGATAGGCTGAAGATTGCCGTCACCCGGATCCTACGCCTCAGGCTTGCCGGGCTCACTGTAGGCGCCGTTGGCGCAGATTTTCTTCGCCGCCAGACGCTTCGCAGGAGAGGAGGAGACCTGCCCGGAGTTCCGTAATGCGGCGGATATCATGAGGCTGCGCCGGGCCTCAACTTCAACTTCACTATCTCGAACTGGACGCGATGCTCCCGGAACTGTTCAGCACGATCCCGAACATCCCGAAGTGTTCAAAGGTTGCCGAGGGTGTCGCTCATTGCAGGTAACAACTCCTCGCCGACCGCATCCGCGCTATGATGCCGCCAGCGATTCGCATGGAATTGTCCCAACTTGGCAAGAGCCCGCAGACGACGCCGTCGGCGGGAGTTCTTTGACGGCTTGGTAGAAATGCCGGTCCGCCCGGCGAATGTAAGAGCCTTACATGCGACACCATCGATGCGGAGATGCAGCGACGCCACTAGGGCCGGAAGAGGCGGCGTAGCGGCCGCTGGGCGCAGTTTGATTCACCGTGGAGGAGGCAGAGGCGGCAAGCCTTGCCGAGCAAGAGGAGCTTGCCGGCGAGGGAGAGCTTGTCGGGCCTGAAGCTGAGTCGAGCGAGCCCGCCGAGGGCGCGAGCGACTCGTTGAAGATCGACTCCTCCTCTTTCTCACCTTCAGACAGCTCGCCGCAAGCGGAGCCCCCAGCTCCACCAAGAAGGCGTCTCCGCAAGGCCGGGGACGTAGTGGGGCGGCAGACGAGTCAACAGCCGCCGCGCCGCGCGACGCGCTCCACCATGGCAAGCATTGTTGCCGCGGGAGCACCTCACGCCGCTGCAAGTAATCGGAGCGGGTCCTCCCGACCACCGCTTCGCTCCCGCCAAGCGGCCAAGGGAACCTACTCCTCCGCCTTGTCGCTACCAAGGTGGGCGGACTTCGACCTCTCCGCGCCAGCTCCGACGAGGAAGAGGAAGAGTAAGATTCTTTGTCAGACTTGTAGTTCTTCAATTCTTGCTGTTTTGTCTTGTATCTGATTTGCTTTACTCCGAACCCATTCCTTTTCGTGACTCGGCCCGTAGAGCGGCGAAGAGAAACAAGGTCCCGGTGATTGTCATCGAGGACGAACCCACATGACAGCAGGGTGTGTCTGAGACCACCTTGCCGGACCCGGCAACTATTCCCTCAGTAGCTCCTCAACCGCAGCCCCCAGCCGTAAGTATATGGTTTACTTCCTGCTGTTAGGCGGCGCATGGGTGCTCTTTCTTCTTGCCGACATCCGACTATTGGTTTGCGTGAGGAGCAGAGCAGTCTCACCAGAGTGCCGGAAGCCGCCTCCCGACATGCCATCTGCTTCGACTACACCGCCAAGGAGGATTCCCGGCAAGGGAGAATTCTCCGCAAGGGAGAAGTCTCCGCAAGGGACAGTTCTCCGCAAGGGACAAAGACCAAATGACCCTGTGGCGGAGACCACGATCAGAGATCCTAGTACAGGTAATCCTCTTGCTTGAAAACTTCCCTTGGGTTCTTCTTCTTCTGATTTTCTTTTGAATATTTGCTTGACTTTTCTTCCTTTGCCGATCGTCAGTCCATCTCGCCACGGAGCCGATGGAAACCGAGGTCGCCGGGCGAGGAGAACGCTGCTGCAATACCGACGATGCCATTGCCATCAAGAAGAAGCCGGGCGCTGATGATCCCGGGCCCGGAGAGGTTGCCAAAGCTGCTGCCGCAGAAGCCGGGCGAGGGGTCCGGCGATCGTGACCGACGGCCCCGAGGTCAGAGGAGCGCCAGCGCCACGCCGACCGCCGATCCCTCCGCCGCTGCAGCTGCGTCAGTTCAAGAGCCCCAGCCCGACGCCTATTTGAAGGCCGGCGATGGCGTCTTCATCAAGCTCCTCGGGCGCCGAGCTCCAGGCGCCGATCAAGGAGAAATCTTTGATGAAGAGTTGCTCGCATTGGCTGACGCTGGTCGACGCTACCGAAAGCAGCAGCAGCGGCGAGCCCGAGGAGGAGCAGCCGCCGCGGAAGCCGTTGTCGCTCTACCGCTACCGGCTGTGCCAAGCTGGTATCCCGAGAAGCGCTTGTCGCGAAGGCGGGAGTGGACATCGAGAAGCGCACGGAGGAGCTCCGGGGCCTCAACCAGGAAGCTCTCCGGTCCCTGGCAGAGGAGCGGGAGCAACTCGCCGAGGAGCGTAAAGCCTTCCTCCTCGAGAAGGCTGAAGTTGAAGAGCAACAGCGGCTTGCTGCCGAGAAGCTGTCTGCGCAGGAAGGCGAATTGGCGCAGCGGAAGGTTAACCTTGACAGCCACGAGGAGGAGCTTGCCGCGCGCGAGCAAACACTCGGCGGGGCTCTCAAGGAAGCAGAGGGTGCTGCCGCAGCTGCCAAGGCCGCTAAGAAGGAGCTGGAGACGAAGGTGGCGCAGCTGGAGGCCGATCTCAAGGTGAGCGGCGAGGAGCTTGCTGCGCTCAAGCGTGAGCGCAGGAAGGACGCCTACACTCTTGGCGAGCTGCAGGGTCGTCTCGCCGAGAGGAGCAAGGAGCTTAGCGCCGCCAAGGACTCCACCGCAGATCTTGAGTTGAAGCTGACTACTTTGACCGAGACGCTGGACGGCGCCAGGGAGCAGGAGGTGGCCTTGAAGGAGAAGATCAAGGCCGACGAGGCGCTTGCCGGTGAGTGCCGCTGCCGCCTGTAACACTTTTTGGGAGAATGTGGAGCACTGGACCGAGGGTCTCGTGGATGTTGCCGCAGCCATCGGCTGTGAGTCCGGGCGCAGCTAGGGATGGAGGATCTCGGTATTCCTCCGATGAGCACCTCCAACCCAGCGCCAAACTCAGCTTATTCTTCAAAGTGGCATGACGGCCCTCCAAATGACTCGGAGAAGATCCCAAAGCAGCTGGCCGACGAGTCGCGCAAGATCTGCACGGGAGCTCTTCAAAAGGTGCTGGTGAAGGTGGCCTTCCGCAACCCAGGCCTCAACCTCACCAACGTCCTCAGGACCTTGCCGCCGGATGCTGATCTGGAAGCGCTCAAGACCCTTGTCGCACCCATTGTGGACAAGGTGAGCGGGATCAAGAGGGTTGAGGGCGATCGCATAGATTAGGCCGCCTGTCTTCTCATTTTCTTGTCGCTGCTGGTCATGTTATGAGAACAATCTGTCAGAACTGCGACAAGCTATCTTGTAATATGACTCTATTTCGGGTAGCGATTGCTATGTTATTTCCTTTACTTGATTACTTCCTTTGTATGTTTTTGCCCTATGCTTTTAGGGAACTTGTCGTATGCAGCACCTTAGTCATGGCGCTGAAAGGCCGAGTGCGGACGTCAAGAGCCGGTGGTGCCGCTACCGGCAAGAAACCTTGTCGCAACTAGTCGCAGCTCACTTAAGTTGCTGAGTGGACTCGAAACAAAGTAAGGGCGCAACTAGCTACGAGTTGGTTCCTCCGCGCACAGGTTTTCCATACAAAGCACGGTCGTTCGAGGAAGATAACATAAAAAATTTAAAACTGATTGCTCAAACTTTAGCAACTTAGCTTTTCTGTCGTTTGCTTCCGGAAGGCTTAAACTTCCTCGAACGACGCCGGGTCCACACCATTATCTTCTCCTTTCCCCGGCAAACTTGTGGGCGAGGGAACCTTCCTTTCTTTGAGAAAGAGAAAGAAGAGAAAATAAAGATATGGAGCCTTATGGCTCGTTATTGCTTACCGGGGGTAGGTGCTGCACAAAGTGTCAGATAACGCATGAAAAAAGAAAGTAGAAAGCATGAAATTGACAAGATGTGCGGAGCACATGAGCTTTACTTATGCACGGGGTCTGCGCCCGGCTTCGTACAAAGGATTACATGCAACATCGGCAAGACTTGTACAAAAGGTGGTTGCGGAACAGGTTCCGCAACCGCGCTTCTACGGGTAAAACTTATGAAGATGCTCAATGTTCCAGAGTTGCTCACCGAATGCCATCTTCGGTCTCAAGGCGGACAGCCGTGCCTAGTGACTCGTTTCACCCGGTAAGGGCCTTCCCACTTCAGCGTCAACTTGTTGGAATTCTTGGTGGACTGAACGCGCCGAAGAACAAGGTCGCCTTCCTCGAGACTTCTGGCATTAACTTTGCGGCTATGGTAGCGGCGCAAAGCTTGCTGGTATCGAGCAGCTCGTACAGCGGCCTGAAGACGGTCTTCCTCAAGGAGCAGCGCGTCATCTTGTCGCAACTGCTCTTGCTCAAGCTCATCATAAGCGAGCACTCGAGGTGACCCGTATACGAGTTCCGTGGGGAGAACTGCCTCTGCTCCATAGACTAGAGCGAAAGGTGTCCGGCCGGTGGCTCGATTTGGCGTCGTCCTGATCGACCAAAGAACCACCGGCAGCTCCTCAATCCAGTTCTTTCCGCACTTGCGCAGCCTGTCGAAAGTCCTGGTCTTGAGCCCAAGACAGCACTTCAGCATTCGCCCTCTCCGCTTGACCGTTACTTCTCGGATGAGCAACATAAGCGAAGCAGACCTTGGCGCCAAGATCTTGGACGTACTGCATGAAGGTGCGGCTCGTGAATTGCGTGCCGTTGTCGGTGATGATCCTGTTAGGGATCCTGAAACAGCAAACAATCGACCTGAAGAACTTGATCGCCGATCGTGCCGTCACCTTCCTCACTGCTTCCACTTCCGGCCACTTTGTGAACTCGTCGATCGCAACGTACAAGTACTCAAAGCCCCCGACAGCTCGGGGAAAGGGGCTGAGGATGTCGAGCCCCCAGACCGAAAATGACCAGGATAAAGGGATCGTCTGGAGAGCTTGAGCTGGCTGGTGTATCTGCTTGGAATGGAACTGGCACGCTTCACAGTTGGTTACTTGTGCAGTTGCATCCTGGAGGGCTGTCGGCCAAAAGAAACCTTGCCGGAACGCTTTGCCGGCAAGTGCTCTTGCGCCAATGTGGTGACCACATATGCCTCCATGTATCTCCGCCAACAGCTTTTGTCCGTTTTCCCGGTGAATACACTTCAATTTCACGCCGTTGAGTCTTCTTCCGTATAGTGTGTTGTCGACAAACTGATACATATTTGACTGCCGGGCTACTCTTTCCGCTTCTTCTTGCTCTTCGGGAAGTTCTCCTGTCTGAAGGAAACGGACAATCATTGTGCCCATGCTGGAGCTTGCGGCTCGACAACAAGGACTAAAGGCACATCGCCGCTGGGAACATCCGCTTCTGGCGAGAACCTGCGGCTCAGCCGGAGCTTGATCGTTCCCGGCAAGCTTGCCGAGCAAAACTTGTCGGGAGCGCCCCGCTTAACGGAACAAACCCAGTGGCTTGGCGGAGCAGACTGCTCCTTAGCACCCTTGGTGTTGATCTTGAGGACCTTCTTGGCGGCGGCTTCGGGGAGCTCTGCCGGAAAATAGTCACCAGAAATCAACTTCCTCTTCTTGCTCTGTCCAGTTGATGGCGTTACAGACGGTTGAGTCAGTTTGAGCACAAAGATCCTTGGTTCCACAGGTAACTTAAGTGCGGCGCACTTCGACTGTGCCATCGGCAATGTCGTTCGAGCTCTTGGAACATGTTCCATCTGTAGGCCGTCAAAGTGCTCTTCTAGCTTTCTCACTTTATCAACGTAAGCTTCCATCAACGGACTCTGATAATTCTTGTTCACTTGGCGGACGACAAGCTGTGAGTCACCCTTGACAATGAGCTTCTTGATCCCAAGGTCTGCTGCGATCTCGAGACCGAAGCAAACCTTCATACTCTGCGGTATTGTTCGTTGCTTGCTCCTTGGGAAAGTGCATACTGGACTACGTATTTGAGGTGCTCTCCGGTGGTGCAACAAGTAGCAGCACGCTCAAGACCGGGCGCCTTTGCAATAGAAGGCACCATCAAAGTACATCAACCACTCTTTGCTTGCTTCCTTGACGGGATGCTCAAGCTTTCGGAATTTCTTCATCTTGTGTTGGCGCCCATTCTGCTATGAACTCCGCCAATGCTCGCTTTGGATAGTCAAGTGCTCTCAAACTTGAGGCCAAAGCTTGATAGTTCCAAAGGCCCACTCGACAATCCTGCCTGTTGCTTCCGGATTTTGCAAGATCCTCTTCGCCGGAAAACGAGTGACGCATCGTGATCTCATGTGCTTGGAAGTAATGGCGCAGCTTTCTCGAGGCCATGAGAAGGCCGAAGCAATTTCGCACACCAGAGTACCTTGACCTAGCCCCTCGCAGAAGGGAACCGACAAAGTAAACTGGCGCTGCACCATTCTTTTCGCATCTTCTCACGCTACCGCGCAGATCCATCTTTATCGGGACCAGAGCTTGTCGGTGAAGTCCCCGCTTGTCGCAGGATGCATCTCGCCATGGTTGCCGGCTCATCATCCGCCTCCTCTCCGCTATTAACGCAGCACTAACCACTTGATTGGTTGCCGCTATATATAGCAGCAACTTCTCTTGTGGCTTAGGTGCGACAAGTGTTGGAGTGGAGGACAGGTATCTCTTTAAGTCCTGCGGTGCAGCCTCCGCTCGAGTCCATTTTCATTGGACCTGCCCTTTTCAATATTTTGAAAAATGGCGGGCGTGCTCAGCAGAGACCTAGAGATAAACTCTTTGAGAGCAGCTACATAACCGGCAAGTCTTCGTACATCCTTGACGCGCTTTGGTGCTTCAATCTGCTCGATGGCCTTGATTTTGTCGGGATTGGCTTCAATTCCCCGCTGAGACACGAAGAATCCGAGAAGCTTGCCGGAGGGGACTCCAAACACACACTTCTCGGGAATGAGCTTGAGGTTGATCTTGCGCAGATTTGCAAAGGTTTCGTCTAAATCTTGAATCAGAGTCGCCTTGTCCTTGCTCTTGACCACTATGTCATCCATGTAGGCTTCCACATTTCTGTGTATTTGCGGCTCAAAAGCGTAATGGACTACCCTTGCAAATGTTGAACCAGCATTCTTTAAACCGAAAGGCATCCGTGACGAAATAAAGAGGTGCCGCATGGGGTGATGAATGCGGTCTTCTCCTCACCCTCTTCGCCATGAAGATCTGATGGTATCTCGAGTATGCATCAAGAAATGAAAGCAAGTCACATCCGACCGTGGAGTCAATAATCTGGTCGATGCGCGGCAAGGGAAATGGGTCTTTGGGACAAGCTTTATTGACATCGGTAAAGTCGATACAAAGCCTCCATTTCCCGCTTGCCTTGGCGCGACTACAGGGTTGGCCAACCACGTAGGATGGAGCACTCCTCTGACAAGGCCTGCTGCTTCCAATTTCTTGATTTCCTCTGCGATGAATTCTTGGCGCTCCACTGCCTGCTTCCTGACTTTCTGCTTGATGGGATGCGCATGAGGACATACGACAAGATGGTGCTCGATTACTTTCTTGGGAACACCGGGGATGTCAGATGGTTGCCACACAACACGCCGACGTTACCGCAGAAAGCAACGAGCGCGCTTTCCTATTTAGGGTCGAGAGTGGCACTGATGGTAAAGGTACCACCAGTGCCATCCTCCTTGGCGGACACCTTCTTGGTCTCTGGTGGAGCTGCCATTGTCTTCTTACACTTGCCGGTGGAGCTCGATGGTGCATCCTCGACGGTAGCGCAACACTCCGAAGAGGTGCGCTTGCGGAGTGGGCATCGTAACTCTTGCCGGACTTGGTCTTCTTCTTCGCCCGGGAGCTTCAACGGCAAGTGACTTGCGATCTGTTGCGGCCGCTTCCCGGTAGATCTTGTCGGGCGCAGATAAGAGCATCCTTCTTGTCGCCAGGACAGAGATGACACTTATCGGGCTGGCATCTTGACATGTTGTATGCATAGTGAGAGGCTGCCATGAATTTGGCGAGTCCGGACGGCCGAGTATCCCATTGTAAGGCAATGGAAAGTCAGCAATGTCAAAAGTGACCCTCTCAGTCCTGAAGTTCAACTCGCTGCCAAATGTCACCGGCAACGTGATCTTTCCCTTCGGCTTGCTCCTTCCCGGATTGATTCCTTGAAATGTGCCGGTCTCTTCGAGCTCGCCATCAGGGATCTGGAGTTTCTGGAGTACCGCGGAGGAGATCAGGTTCAAGCCGGCCCCGCCGTCAACTAGCATCTTAGTGACCTTGAGGTTGCGGATAGTTGGTGAAACCAACATCGGCAAGCACCGACCGCATGATTACGCGATCAGGGTGGTCCTCAATATCAAAGATGATAGGCGTGCTGGACCATTTCAGAGGCTTGCGTGACTCGACGGGTGGTTCTACCACATTGACTTCCCGCACCCACTGCTTGAGCTGGCGGTGTGAAGTATGCAGAGAAGCACCACCGTCAACGCACAGGACCTCTGTGGCTTTCTGGAACTCCTGCTCATCAGTCTCGTCATCATCCATATCTTCATCGTCGTCGTCATCTTCATCCTTGTCGCGGCCACGGGGAGGTCTATCTCCTTGCCGCTGCTTGGCCTTGCCGCCGGCCCCTCCTCGGCCGGGCGCTTTCTTGCCGCTCCTCCAGCACCTTCCTGGGCCTTCTCCTTTTCGCGTCTCTCGTATTCAGCCTTTTGCTGCTCGACAAGCTGCTCGACCTTCTTGCAGCTCTGGAGGTCATGGCCCTTGGTGCGGTGGATCTTGCAGTACTGCTTGTTAGTGCCGTCCTGCTTGTCGGCGACCGCCACAGCCTGGTAGTTGGTGCCTGCGGCAATCTCCTCGCCGGAGCTACCAACTTTGGCTTTCTTGGCGCCACCTCCGTTGCCGGACTGCTCAATGACTAGCACATCTTTGCCTTTCTTCTTCATGTTGTTCCGCCACCGGTTTTTCTTTGCCGGGGCACTCTCCTCACTATCAGATCCCCCTGCTTCTGTATTCTCTCCGGGGAGTTTCCTCCCTTCTCAAAGACCGTGCACACTTGTCGGCCAGGCATATAGCTCACCGACGCCTCGATCTTGCACATCGCCATATCCTCCCGCATCTCGCGGTTTCGCGACGCTCGATGGAACGCGCTGATTACCGCGGGCAGGGTGGACATCCGATGTTGTGTCAGACGCTGCTGAATCTTCCGAATGTACTTGCGAGGGCTCTCCTTCCTTCGGGCGGCAGATGAAGGTCGCTCTCTTGGCCATGAGGCTTGTGGCGCCTGTAAAGGCGCCGACAAACTGATGGCATAGGTCTGCCCAGGAGGATATGGAGTTGTCTGGCAAGTGCATGAGCCAGGATCTGACATTGGGCTTGAGCACCAGCGGGAAGTAGTTGGCCAGGATCTTTGCCCCCCGGCAGCTCGCACCACGATGGTGTAGATGCTGAGGAACTCCGACGGATGCGACTTGCTGTCGTACTTCTCTGGTATGTCTGGCTTGAAATTCTTCATGCTGGGCCACTGGACTTGCCGCAGCTCACGAGTGAACGCAGGGCAACCTACCGCGTACGGCAAGTCACCTCGTTCCCCTGGTGCATGCATGTCGACAGAGGGCCCAGCGCGCTGGTCTGATTGACGCCGCGCTTCTCTTGGCGCCGGCGCGAGTTCGAGCGTCTTCTTCTTGTCGCTCGGGAAGAACTTGGCACCCCCACCGGTTTTGCCGCCATCGGCTCGCGTTCGGCAGTCCCGCGGCAGCGATGTACTCGGCTGCCGCGGAGTGTCGCCGTTGGCAAAGCCGATGAGACTCTTAATGGTGGCCCTCCATTCATCGATCTTGTCTGCCGTTGGAGGGTAATCCAGGAGTAGTTGAGCTCGCGCCAAAGCTTCTGCTAGAGTGGTGGGCGGCAGTGGCGAACGGCGCGAGGAGTGGGATATGCTCGGACTTCTAACTATGTTAGAAGGAGCAGCATCCCGTCCAGGCGAAATGTCTCGCTTCGTGCCGGCCAAAGATGTTGGCGTGCATGCTGGTCTTGAGCACCCCGAGATCCACCAGCTCGATCTTGGCCCAATGAACGTATGGCACTGCGAATACCATGACGCTGCCGGTCCTGCGTCTCCTGAGATGGGCGCGGTGCATGTACGGACACCGAGGTCTGCACAGCCTTGTCCTTGGATCTGGCAGCACCGTGGGCTCCCTCGTCGATGTCCGTTCTTCCGCCGGCGTCTACCCCACCACCCATCTGCTCCGGTGGTGGTGGGATCAACGTGGACGGAACAGCTGCCGCCGAAGCCTTCTTCTTCGGTGGCATGTCGATGAAGAAGATGAAGATCTAGCTCGTGTGAACGTCGGATCAGGTTCACACAACCTCGACGCCTACCGGCGCGCCAAAGATGTCGGGAAACTGATCCACGAACACCTATGGGACCGGCGGACCGAGCCCCTTTCGGTTCGGGCGGGGCGGAGATCGCACGAAGAGCGGATCGAGGCGAAGCACACGAGCAGTTTACCCAGCTTCAGAGCTCTCCGGAGAGATAACACTCCTACTGCTGCATGTCTGAGTGTATTGAGTTCTTGCTCGGGAGCGCTGAGTGCTACAGTACACTCTAGCTGCTAACGAGACCGAGCGTGAGTGTCTTTTTTTCTTCGACCCCCTCTACGTTGCGCATGGGCCTCCTTTTATATGCTAAAGGGGTCTCCGACAGGTGGCAACGTAGACAAGGGTAAACATGGAAAAGGAATTGCGGTTACACATGCGATGTATCATACCTAACCCCGACGGCAGGGGACAAAGGCATTAAATGCCCGCTCACGCCGCCCAAATAGTGCAAAGAGGGACCGTCGGGACGCCACCGCTGCCACGATGGCAATCTTGTCACGACGCTTGCATCACAAGACCGCTGGCCGCAAGACCTCTTGCCACGCTGCTACCGGAAAGGTCCTGGCGACACGTTGGTGGATGTGCTGGAGCGCGGGTACAGAGTGGTAGTTTGCCGCGGCAAGCGCCTTGCCGCGGTCGTTGTCTTGTCGCGTCCGGAAGCTTGTCGTTCACCGGGCCTCGCCGGGACGCGTGGCGCGTCGCGGCAAGTTCCTCGAGATGCCTTGGTTGGCCTTCCCGGCAAGCTCCTCTTGCCGGGGCCTTGTCTCCTTGGCTTGAATACTTTGTTCTTGAATGGCTCCAAAGGAAACACGGAGGACCTTGGCGGTCACCCGGCAAGCCTTGCCGCGGGGTGCTGCAACTGCCCGTGCACAAGTTCGGGATACTAGGGTACCCCTACTCTAGTACACCGACACCCATCGGCGGTGGCGCTGACGATGACTTCTCGGGTCATCAATCATAACCTTCGCGTCAGTTCAAAACTTGCCGAACAGATGGATCCAATGGAGCTCTCCTCCCTTAACGAACTCTTGGATCGCATCGCCGCTCTGGGAGTCGCTAAAGACTATGACTGGATTGGGCTTAAACCCGACCAAAGGGACATCAGGTCCCCGCCGACCACCCATGAGATAGCGATAGTGGAGGAACCACACGCGGATTGCCCCTCAACTTTGAGGACAAGTTGTGTTCGGATCATCGAACTCCTTGAGCTAAAGACCTGTTCAAAGGAAAACCTGACCCAGGTCCCGGACTTAGAATCGGGCATCGGGCCGAAGAAATTGGGCACCCCGGATCCTGAGCTGTTTAGCTCGGGACCGCCCGCGCCCTTGAGCGTTAGATCGGATCAAAATCCAGACTCTAAACTGGACCTAAACTGTCTCTCCCGCATCAGGCAAGAGCCCCAGGAAACCGTACATCGCCATCGGGCCAGATTCCTCCTTGCGCTTAACAAGTCAGGGACTGCCGCGAAGAGAACATGGTCTCACTTTTCTGCAAAAACTGCACGGACGAAGGACTCCTCAATGCTATAAGTCGCCGCGACATAGTACGCTTCGAGGACTTGGCAACCATAGTACGGAAGTACCGTGCGATGGAGAGCGCTTGGAAGACCCAAACAGAATTTTGGGATAGTACTGCTGTCGCCAAAACCTTTGTCCGAACTAAACGGACGAACTCTCATAAGTCGTCCGACCCAACCCCCAAGAAACCAAAGCCCACCCTGTATGAGATCCAGATTGGAAGGATGGCTCGACGGGCCATGTAAGCTCCACAGTACTCCGGATACAACACCAACTCATAGCCTTAAGGCATGTTGGATACTCCGGCAGGTGGCAAAAAGTGGCGAGGATCTTCTTGTGGGCCATAAAGAGGAACAACATCCCGCCAGCTAACACAATACAGTACTAACAGTCTTCGAGACTTTTGCCTCAAACAATAGGCGCAAGCGAGCTCGCCGAAGCTCCGCTGAAATTTGCCGTGTGACAAAAATAAACCCTTGGAACTATTAATCGCTATAACTTTTAATGCCAGTGATGAACCTCGATTCCGGGCTGTCCGCACCGGCCGCTCTGGTCCTTAGTCCGATCGTAGATGGCTTTCGGCTCACTAAAGTACTCATGGACGGCGGAAGCGGATTAAATCTGATTTATGAAGAAACACTCAACAAGATGGAGATTGATAAAAGCCGCATTGAACAAAGCGGCACAACCTTCACGGGAATTATCCCTACTCGGGAAACATGGTGTGCGGGAAAAATCACACTCGATGTGGTATTCGGTACCCCGGAGAATTATAGGTCCGAGGAAATCACATTCCAGGTGGCTCCTTTTAGCAGCGGATACCACACCCTTCTAGGGCTGGATGCATTTACAAGCTTTCAAGCCGTACCCCATTATGGGTACATGAAGCTTAAAATGCCCGGACCCAGTGGAATCATCACTCTAGCCAGTGATCCGGAAGTTGCGCTTCGCGCCGAAAATAAAACTGCAGCTCTAGCCTTGGAAGCATTATCTGAAGCCCTAGCAGCCGAAGAGTTAACAACATCAAGGGCCACTGTGGACAGGGACGACGTGATACTAGACAAACGACCCAAGTCCACCTCATTCAAACCTGCAGACGAAATAGTCAAATTCCAGGTCCACCCAATGGACCCCACGAAGGCAGCTTCCATCGGGACACAGCTGAGCCCCGCGATTGACGCCACACTACGAGATTTCCTACGTGAGAATTGGGACATTTTCGCCTGGCACCCATCGGACATGCCAGGCATCCCACGCAGACTGGCCGAACACAGCCTCAATATTCTAAAAGGATATAAACCAGTCAAGCAGACCCTAACGCGATTCTCAGAGCTCAAACGACAGGCAATGGGGGAAGAGTTAGCCAAGCTACTCGAGGCCGGATTCATCAAAGATATCAAACATCCGGTTTGGCTGGCAAATTTGGTGATGGTGCCAAAGAAGGACAAATCCTGGCGCCTATGTGTCGACTTCAAAGACCTCAACATGGCTTGCCCCAAGGATCCCTTTCCCCTCCCTCGCATTAATCAAATCTTCGATGCCACAGCTGGACATGACTCGATGTGTTTCCTCGACGCATACTCTGGATACCATCAAATAAAGATGGCAGAGTCTGACCAAGCTGCAATAGCTTTCATAACGCCATATGGCCCTTTCTGCTTCAACACTATGCCTTTGTGGCTCAAGAACGCCGGTGCAACCTACCAACGCATGATTCAAACATGCCTGGAAAAGCAAATCGGCAAAACAGTGGAGGCATACGTGGACGACGTGGTAATAAAAACAAGACACATCGAAACCCTAATAGATGACTTGAGGCTTACATTCGACAATCTCCGGACATACGACATCAAGCTGAATCCGGAAAAATGCGTTTTTGGCGTCCCCTCGGGGAAGCTACTCGGCTTCATCGTTTCCAACAAAGGAATTGAAGTGAATCCGCAAAGATCCGAAGCTCTGTCACGCTTGGCTATACCAATGCAGACCTCAAGCACATCCAAAACTAGCTGGATGCGTGGCTGCTCTCACCGCGTTATCTCCGTGTTAGGAGAAAAGGAACTACCGCTTATCGCCTTCTTGGTAAGACCGAACACTTCGTATGTACGGATGCAACAGCGGTCGGGCTGGATGAAATAAAGACCTTATTGGCGGTAATCCAAAGATAATAAATACCGAATATCGATTTAACCTATGTTGTACATAGCTGCAATGCATCAGGTCGTAAGCGCAATGCTCGTCGTTGAACGAGAGGCCGACGGATACAAATACCCGCTCCAAAAGTCGGTCTACTACGTGTCCACGGTCCTAACCCCATGCAAATCCCGATACCCACACTATCAAAAAATAGCATACGCGGTGTTCATGGCATCCCGGAAGCTACGACACTACTTTCAAGAGTGTTCGATTACGGTGGCCTCCGAAGTACCACTCAATGACATAATAAATAACCGCGATGCTACGGGCCGGATTGCCAAATGGGACATTGAGCTCCTTCCGTTCGACATAACGTATAAACCACGGCGGGCCATCAAGTCGCAAGTGTTGGCTGACTTCGTCGCCGAATGGACAGAAGCCGAACTCCCTAAAGAGTACGATGTTGGAAATATGCCCTAGAGGCAATAATAAAAGAATTATTATTATATTTCCTTGTTCATGATAATTGTCTTTTATTCATGCTATAACTGTATTATCCGGAAATCGTAATACACGTGTGAATACATAGACTACAATACGTCCCTAGTAAGCCTCTAGTAGACTAGCTCGTTGGTCAACAGATAGTCATGGTTTCCTGACTATGGACATCGATGTCATTGACAGCGGGATCACGTCATTAGGAGAATGACGTGATGGACAAGACCCAATCCTAAGCATAGCACAAAGATCGTGTAGTTCGCTTTTGCTAGAGCTTTTCCAATGTCAAGTATCTCTTCCTTAGACCGTGAGATCGTGTAACTCCCGGATACCGTAGGAGTGCTGTGGGTGTACCAAACATCACAACGTAACTGGGTGACTATAAAGGAGCATTACAGGTATCTCCGAAAGTGTCTGTTGGGTTGACACGGATCGAGACAGGATTTGTCACTCCGTATGACGGAGAGGTATCACTAGGCCCACTCGGTAGTGCATCATCATAATGAGCTCAAAGTGATCAAGTGTCCGTCACGGGATCATGCATTATGGTACGAGTAAAGTGACTTGCCGTACTTGAGACTGAACGAGGTATTGGGATACCGACGATCGAGTCTCGGGCAAGTAACATACCGTCTGACAAAGGGAATAGCATACGGGGTTGCTTGAACCCTCAACATCGTGGTTCATCCGATGACATCATCGAGGAGCATGTGGGAGCCAACATGGGTATCCAGATCCCGCTGTTGGTTATTGACCGGAGAGCGTCTCGGTCATGTCTCCATGTCTCCCGAACCCGTAGGGTCTACACACTTAAGGTTCAAAGGACGCTTAGGGTTATTAGGAAGACAAGTATGTGATTACCGAATGTTGTTCGAGTCCGGATGAGATCCCGGACGTCACGAGGAGTTCCGGAATGGTGGGAGGTAAATATTTATATATGGAAAGTGGTTAAACGGACTCGGAAAGTTTGAGGGCATGCCGGTATTGTACCGGGGCCACCCGGAGAGTTCCGGGGGTCCACCGGGAGGGGCCACCCCTCCCGGGGGGCCACATGGGCAGTGTGGGAGAGGGAGCCAGCCCCTGGTGGGCTGGGTGCGCCTCCCCACCTGGGCCCATGCGGCTAGGGTTTGGGGAGGGGAAACCCTAAAGGGCTAAAGGGGGCGCCCCCCTAGCTTGGGGGGCAAGCCACCCCTTTTCCCTCTCCCCTTTGGCCGCCGCCCCATCTAGGGTTTCCCCTAGATGGCCGGCCCCCCTTGCCCTCTCCTCCTATAAATAGAGGGGTGAGGGGAGGGCTGCATACACAATTGAAGGCGCAGCCCCTCCCCTCCCCAACACCTCTCTTTCTCCGCGCGCTTGGCGGCGAAGCCCTCGCCGAGAATCAGGACTCCACCATCATCACGCCGTCGTGCTGCTGTTGGAGCCATCTTCCTCAACCTCTCCTTCCTCCTTGCTGGATCAAGACAGAGGGGACGTTGCCCGTACCGTACGTGTGTTGAACGCGGAGGTGCTGTCCGTTCAGTAGCTTTGGTCATCGGTGATCCGAGTACGACTCCATCATCACCATCCCCTCGAAAGCTTCCGCACGCGATCTACAAGTGGTATGTAGATGCAAACTCACTCCCATGACTCGTTTCTTAGATGAACTCATAGATGGATCTTGGTGAAACCGTAGGAAAAATTTTAATTTTCTGCAACGTTCCCCAACAGTGGCATCATGAGCTAGGTCTATGCGTAGTTCTCTTTGCACGAGTAGAACACAATTTAGTTGTGGGCGTGGATCTTGTCAACTTACTTGCCGCTACTAATCTTATCTTGCTTCCGCGGTATTGTGGGATGAAGCGGCCCGGACCAACCTTACGTGACGCTTACGTGAGACCGGTTCCACCGACTAACATGCACTAGTTGCATAAGGTGGCTGGCGGGTGTCTGTCTCTCCTACTTTAGTTGGAGCGGATTCGATGAAAAGGGTCCTTATGAAGGGTAAATAGAAGTTGACAAGATCACGTTGTGGTTATTCGTAGGTAAGAAAACGTTCTTGCTAGAACCCAATTGCAGCCACGTAAAAGATGCAACAACAATTAGAGGACGTCTAACTTGTTTTTGCAGCAATTGACATGTGATGTGATATGGCCAAGTTGTGATGAATGATGAATGACATATTGTGATGTATGAGATCATGTTCTTGTAATAGGAATCACGACTTGCATGTCGATGAGTATGACAACCGGCAGGAGCCATAGGAGTTGTCTTAATTATTATATGATCTGCGTGTCAATGATTTAACGCCATGTAACTTACTTTACTTTATTGCTAAAACGCGTTTAGCCATAGTAGTAGAAGTAGTCGTTGGCGTGACAACTTCATGGAGGCACGATGACGGAGATCATGGTGCCATGCCGGTGACAAGATGATCATGGAGCCCCGAAGATGGAGACCAATGGAGTTTTATGATGTTGGCCATATCATGTCACTACTATATAATTGCATGTGATGTTTATTATGTTTATACATCTTGTTAACTTAGAACGATGGTAGTAAATAAGATGATCCCTTACAACAATTTCAAGAAGTGTTCTCCCCTAACTGTGCACCGTTGCTAAAGTTCGTCGCTTCTAAGCACCACGTGATGATCGGGTGTGATGGATTCTTACGTTCACATACAACGGGTGTAAGACAGATTTACACACGCAAAACACTTAGGGTCAACTTGACGAGCCTAGCATGTACAGACATGGCCTCGGAACACGGAGACCGAAAGGTCGAACACGAGTCGTATGGAAGATACGACCAACATGAGAATGTTCACCGACGATGACTAGTCCGTCTCACGTGATGATCGGACACGGCCTAGTCGACTCGGATCGTGTAACACTTAGATGACTAGAGGGATGTCTAATCTGAGTGGGAGTTCATTGAAATAATTTGATTAGATGAACTTAATTATCATGAACTTAGTCTAAAACTTTTGAATGATATGTCTTGTAGATCAAATGGCCAACGCTCATGTCAACTTGAACTTCAACGCGTTCCTAGAGAAAACCAAGCTGAAAGATGACGGCAGGCAACTATACTGGACTGGGTCGAACTTGAGGATCATCCTCATAGCTGCCAGAAACAATATGTCCTAGAAGGACCGCTAGGTGACGCTCCCGTCCCAGAGAACCAAGACATTATGAATGCTTGGCAGTCTCGTGCTGATGATTACTCCCTCGTTCAGTGCGGCATGCTTTACAGCTTAGAACCGGGGCTCCAAAAGCGTTTTGAGCATCACAGAGCATATGAGATGTTCGAAGAGCTGAAACTGGTTTTCCAAGCTCACGCCCGGGTCGAGAGATATGACATCTCCGACAAGTTCTATAGTTGTAAGATGGAGGAAAATAGTTCTGTCAGTGAGCACATTCTAAAGATATGCAGGTTGCACAACCGTATGACCCAGCTGAATATTAACCTCCACGATGAGGCGGTCATTGATGTAATCCTCCGATCGCTGCCACCAAGCTACAAGAGCTTTGTGATGAACTACAATATGCGGGGATGGTAAAGACCATTCTGAAGTATTCTCTATGCTGAAGTCAGCCGAGGTTGAAATCAAGAAAGAACATCAAGTGTTGATGGTCAATAAGACCACTAAGTTCAAGAAGGGCAAGGGCAAGAAGAACTTCAAGAAGGACGGCAAGGAAGTTGCCGCCCGTAAAGCAAGTTGCCGGAAGAAGTCAAAGAATGGACCCAAGCACGAGACTCGAGTGCTTTTATTGCAAGGGAAGGGTCACTGGAAGCGGAACTGCCCCAAATACTTAGCGGATAAGAAGGCCGCAACACCAAAGGTATATTTGATATACATGTAATTGATGTGTACCTTACGATTACTCGTAGTAACTCCCGGGTATTTGATACCGGTCTTTGTTGCTCATATTTGTAACTCCAATGGGAGCTGCGGAATAAGCGGAGGCTGGCGAAGGGCGAGGAGGTGACGATGCTTGGCGTCGGGAATGGTTCCAGAGTCGATGTGATCGCCGTCGGCACGCTACCTCTACATTTACCTACAGGATTAGTTTTGAACCTTAATAATTGTTATTTGGTGCCAAGTTTGAGCATGAATATTGTATCTGGATCTCGTTTAATGCGAGATGGCTACTCATTTAAATCCGAGAATAATGGTTGTTCTATTTATATGAGAGATATGTATTATGGTCATGCTCCGATGGTCAATGGTTTATTCTTAATGAATCTCGAGCGTAGTATTACACATGTTCATAGCGTGAATACCAAAAGATGTAAAGTTGATAACGATAGTCCCACATACTTGTGGCACTTGCCGCCTTGGTCACATTGGTGTCAAGCGCATGAAGAAGCTCCATCTTGATGGACTTTTGGAGTCTCTTGATTATGAATCATTTGACACATGCGAACCATGCCTCATGGGCAAGATGACCAAGACTCCGTTCTGGAACAATGGAGCGAGCAACCAACTTGTTGGAAATCATACATACCGATGTGTGCGGTCCAATGAGCGTTGAGGCTCATGGAGGATATCGTTATGTTCTCACTCTCACGGATGACTTGAGTAGATATGGGTATGTCTACTTGATGAAACACAAGTCCGAGACCTTTGAAAGGTTCAAGGAATTTCAGAATGAAGTAGAGAATCAACGTGACCGAAAGATAAAATTCTTACGATAGGATCGTGGAGGAGAATATTTAAGTCACGAATTTGGTACACACTTAAGAAAATGTGGAATCGTTTCACAACTCACGCCGCTGGAACACCTCAACAGAATAAAGTGTGTCCGAACATCGTAATCGCAATCTATTGGATATGGTGCGGTCTATGATGTCTCTTACTGATTTACCGCTATCATTTTGGGGATACGCTCTAGAGACAGCTACATTCACTTTAAATAGGGCACCGTCTAAGTCCGTTGAGACGACACCGTATGAATTATGGTTTGGGAAGAAACCTAAGCTGTCGTTTCTAAAAGTTTGGGGATGCGATGCTTATGTCAAGAAACTTCAACCTGAAAAGCTCGAACCCAAGTCGAAAAAATGCGTCTTCATAGGATACCCTAAGGAAACCATAGGTATACCTTCTACTTAAGATCCGAGGGCAAGATCTTTATTGCCAAGAACGGATCCTTTCTGGAAAAAGAGTTTCTCTCAAAAGAAGTAAGTGGGAGGAAAGTAGAACTCGATGAAGTACTACCTCTTGAACAGGATAGTAGTGCAGCTCAGGAAAATGTTCCTGTGATGCCTACACCAACTGAATAGGAAATTAATGATGATGATCAAGGTACTTCGGATCAAGTCGCTACTGAACTTCGTAGGTCCACTAGGACACGTTCCGCACCAGAGTGGTACGGCAACCCTGTCCTGGAAATCATGTTGTTAGACAACTGTGAACCTTCGAACTATGAAGAAGCGATGGCGGGCCCAGATTCCAACAAATGGCTAGAAGCCATGAAGTCCGAGATAGAATCCATGTATGAAAACAAAGTGTGGACTTTGGTGACTTGCCCGATGATCGGCGATAGAAAACAAATGGATCTTTAAGAAGAAGACGGACGCGGATGGTAATGTCACCATCTATAAAGCTCGACTTGTCGCTAAAGGTTATCGGCAAGTTCAAGGGATTGACTACGATGAGACCTTTTCTCCCGTAGCGAAGCTTAAGTCCGTCCGAATCATGTTAGCAATTGCCGCATACTATGATTATGAGATATGGCAGATGGATCGCCAAAACAGCGTTCCTTAACGGTTATCTTAAGGAAGAGTCTGTATATGATGCAGCCGGAAGGTTTTGTCGATCCTAAGAATGTCGACAAAGTATGCAAGCTCCAATGATCCATTTATGGGCTGGTGCAAGCACCTCGGAGTTGGAACATTCGCTTTGATGAGATGATCAAAGCGTTTGGGTTTTATCTTGAGACTTATGGAGAAGCCTGCGTTTACAAAAAAGTGAGTGGGAGCTCTGTAGCATTTCTCATATTATATGTAGATGACATACTTCTAATGGGAAATGATATAGAATTCTTGGACAGCATTAAGGCCTACTTGAATAAGTGTTTTTCAATGAAGGACCTTGGAGAAGCTGCTTATATATTAGGCATCAAGATCTATAGAGATAGATCGAGACGCCTCATAGGTCTTTCACAAGGCACATACCTTGATAAGATTTTGAAGAAGTTCAAAATGGATCAGTCCAAGAAGGGGTTCTTGCACATTGCAAGGTGTGAGATTGAGGTCAGCTCAATGCCCGACCACGGCAAAAGATAAAGAAGAGATGAGTGTCATCCCTATGCTTCAGCCATAGGATCTATTATGTATGCCATGTCGTGTACCAGACTGATGTAAACCTTGCCGTAAGTTTGGTAGGAAGGTACCAAAGTAATCCCGGCAAGGAACACCGGACAGCGGTCAAGAATATCCTGAAGTACTGAAAAGGACAAAGGACATGTTTCTCGTTTATGGAGGTGACAAAGAGCACAAATGCGTAAAGGGTTACGCCGACGCTTAGCTTCGACACAGATCTGGATGACTCTAAGTCACAAACCGGATACATGTATATGTTGAATGGTGGAGCGATGGTGAATGCGGTGCAAGCAGAAGCGTCATGGCGGGATCTACATGTGAAGCGGAGTACATGGCAGCCTCGGAGGCAGCGATGAAGATATTTGGGTGAAGGAGTTCATCACCGACCTAGGAGTCATACCCAATGCGTCAGGGCCGATCAAACTCTTCCGTGACACACCGGAGCTATTGCACTTGCCAAGGAGCCCAGGTTTCACAAGAAGACCGAGCACATCAAGCGTCGCTTCAACTCCATCCGTGAAAATGTTCGTGATGGAGACATAGAAATTTGTAAAGTGCATACGGATCCGAATGTCGCAGATCCGCTGACTAAACCTCTTCCGCGGGCAAAACATGATCAACACCGTAACTCTATGGGTGTTCGATTCATCACAATGTAACTAGATTATTGACTCTAGTGCAAGTGGGAGACTGTTGGAAATATGCCCTAGAGGCAATAATAAAAGCATTATTATTATATTTCCTTGTTCATGAGAATTGTCTTTTATTCATGCTATAACTGTATTATCCGGAAATCGTAATACACGAGTGAAAACATAGAAAACAATCGTCCCTAGTAAGCCTCTAGTAGACTAGCTCGTTGGTCAACAGATAGTCATGGTTTCGACTATGAACATCGATGTCATTGACAAGCGGGATCACGTCATTAGGAGAATGACGTGATGGACAAGACCCAATCCTAAGCATAGCACAAAGATCGTGTAGTTCGTTTTGCTAGAGGTTTTCCAATGTCAAGTATCTCTTCCTTAGACCGTGAGATCGTGTAACTCCCGGATACCGTAGGAGTGCTTTGGGTGTACCAAACGTCACAACGAATCGGGTGACTATAAAGGTGCATTACAGGTATCTCCGAAAGTGTCTGCATTGGGTTGACACGGATCGAGACAGGATTTGTCACTCCGTGATGACGGAGAGGTATCACTGGGCCCACTCGGTAGTGCATCATCATAATGAGCTCAAAGTGATCAAGTGTCCGGTCATGGGATCATGCATTACGGTACGAGTAAAGTGACTTGCCGGTAACGAGACCGAACGAGGTATTGGGATACCGACGATCGAAGTCTCGGCAAGTAACATACCGTCGACAAAGGGAATAGCATACGGGGTTGCTTGAACCCTCGACATCGTGGGTTCATCCGATGACATCATCGAGGAGCATGTGGGAGCCAACATGGGTATCCAGATCCGCTGTTGGTTATTGACCGGAGAGCGTCTCGGTCATGTTCGCATGTCTCCCGAACCCGTAGGGTCTACACACTTAAGGTTCGGTGACGCTAGGGTTATTAGGAAGACAAGTATGTGATTACCGAATGTTGTTCGGAGTTCCGGATGAGATCCCGGACGTCACGAGGAGTTCCGGAATGGTCCGGAGGTAAAGATTTATATATGGAAAGTGGTTAAACGGACTCCGGAAAGTTTCGGGGGCATGCCGGTATTGTACCGGGGCCACCGGGAGAGTTCCGGGGGTCCACCGGGAGGGGCCACCCCTCCCGGGGGGCCACATGGGCAGCGTAGGAGGAAGCCAGCCTGGTGGGCTGGGTGCGCCTCCCCACCTAGGCCCATGCGGCTAGGGTTTGGGGAGGGGAAACCCTAAAGGGCTAAAGGGGGCGCCCCCCTAGCTTGGGGGGCAAGCCACCCCTTTCCCTCTCCCTTTGGCGCCGCCCCATCTAGGGTTTCCCCTAGATGGCCGGCCCCCTGCCCTCTCCTCCTATAAATAGAGGGGTGAGGGAGGCTGCATACACAATTGAAGGCGCAGCCCTCCCTCCCCAACACCTCTCCTCCTCCGCGCGCTGCGAAGCCTTGCCAGAGCTGTGACTCCACCATCATCACGCCGTCGTGCTGCTGTTGGAGCCATCTTCCTCAACCTCTCCTTCCTCCTTGCCGGATCAAGACGGAGGGCGTTGCAGACTGCACGTGTGTTGAACGCGGAGGTGCTGTCCGTTCAGCGCTTTGGTCATTGGTGATCCGAGTACGACTCCATCATCACCATCCTCGAAAGCTTCAAGACGCGATCTACAAGTGGTATGTAGATGCAAACTCACTCCCATGACTCGTTGCTTAGATGAACTCATAGATGGATCTTGGTGAATCCGTAGGAAAATTTTTAATTTTCTGCAACGTTCCCCAACATACGACGCATACTCAAACTGGATCATGCACTTCGACAGCTCTAAAATGCTGGCCGGATTGGGAGCAGGTGTAGTCCTGACATCTCCCACCGGAGACACGGTCCAGTACGTCCTCCAAATATTATACACAGACTCCAACAATGCAGCCGAATATGAGGCTCATTGCACGGTCTTCGGATGGCAGTCTCTATGGGCATTCAACGCCTAGAAGTGCGCGGGGACTCAAACCTCGCAATATCACAGATAAACGGAGATTTTGATGCCAAGGACCCAAAAATGGCGGCCTACCGTAATGCCGTCCTCAAAATGTCAGCTCAGTTCGAGGGGCTCGAATTCCACCATGTGGCTCGAGGAAACAATCAAGCGGCGGATGTCCTCGCTCGCATCGGTGCTAAACGCGACCCTATCCCACCTAACATATTCTTGGAACGGCTGTTCAAGCCATCCGTAGTATGGGAAGGGGAGTCAGGCAAAACTAGCACGGATCCGAATACATCCCCAGATTCTGAACCATCAGACATAGTCGGAGGTTCTACCCCCGAAATAACGTCCTCGGCCCACGAAATCATGGCTGTAATCGCCCCGTGGACTGAGCCCTTCTTGGCCTACCTAAATAGGCAGGAGCTCCCCGAAGACCAAAACGAAGCACACTGCATTGTCCTTCGTTCTAAAGCTTACAAAGTCTACGAAGGGGAACTCTACAAGAAAAGCGCTACCGGAGTACTACAAAGATGCATCTCCGAAGAGGAAGGTGTTGGGGAACGTAGCAGAAATTCAAAATTTTCTACGCATCACCAAGATCAATCTATGGATATTCTAGCAACAAGAGAGGGATAGGATGAGCATCTTCATACCCTTGAAGATCGCTTAGCAGAAGCGTTACAAGAACGCGGAGGAAGGAGTCGTACTCGCAGCGATTCAGATCGCGGTTGATTCCGATCTAAGCACCGAACAACGGTGCCATCGCGTTCAACACACGTACAGCCCGGGGATGTCTCCTCCTTCTTGATCCAGCAAGGGGAGAGGAGAAGTTGAGGGAGAACTCCGACATCACGATGGCATGGTGGTGATGGAGCTCGTGGTTCTCCGGCAGGGCTTCGCCAAGCACTACGGAGGAGGAGGAGGTGTTGGGGGAGGGAGAGGGCTGCGCCAGGGGAAGGGTGCGGTTGCCCTCTCTCTCTCTCACTATATATAGGAGGAAGGGAGGAGGGGGAGGCGCCCTAGGGTTCCCTAGGGGAGGGGCGGCGGCCATAGGGGAAACCCTAGATGGGTTTTGGCGCCCCCACCCCTTAGGAAACTTGCCCCCAAGCCGGGAGGGGTGGATTCCCTAGGGGTGGCGCCCCCACCTCTCCAGGTTACGTGAGATGGGGTGGGGGGTGCTCAGCCCCTTAGTGGGCTGATGTGCCCTCTCCCCTTGGCCCATAAGGCCCCCCAAAGCTTGCCGGGGCCTCCGAAACCCCTTTCGGACACGCTGGTCATCACCTGGTACCCCCAGAACAATTCCGGACTCCAATACCCTTCATCCAATATACCGATCTTCACCTCCTGACCATTCCGGAACTCCTCATCATGTCCGGGATCTCATTCGGGACTCCGAACAACCTTCAGTAACCACATACTATTTCCCATAACAACTCTAGCGTCACCGAACCTTAAGTGTGTAGACCCTACGGGTTCGGGAACCATGCAGACATGACCGAGACGTTCTCTGGTCAATAACCAACAGCGGGATCTGGATACCCATGCTGGCTCCCACATGTTCCATGATGATCTCATCGGATGAACCACGATGTCAAGGATTCAAGCAATCCCGTATGCAATTCCCTTTGTCTAGTGGTATTGTACTTGCCCGAGATTCGATCGTCGGTATGCCGATACCTTGTTCAATCTCGTTACCGGCAAGTCTCCTTACTTGTTCCGTAACACATCATCCCGTGATCAACCCCTTGGTCACATTGTGCACATTATGATGATGTCCTACCGAGTGGGCCCAGAGATACCTCTCCGTCACACGGAGTGACAAATCCCATCTCGATTCGTGCCAACCCAATACACTTTCGGAGATACCCGTAGTGCACCTTTATAGTCACCCGATTACGTTGTGACGTTTGGTACACCCAAAGCATTCCTACGGTATCCGGAGTTGCACAATCTCATGGTCTAAGGAAATGATACTTAACATTAGAAAAGCTTTAGCATACCTAACTACACGATCTTTGTGCTAGGCTTAGGATTGGGTCTTGTCCATCACATCATTCTCCTAATGATGTGATCCCGTTATCAACGACATCCAATGTCCATGGTCAGGAAACCGTAACCATGTATTGATCAACAAGCTAGTCAACTAGAGGCTTACTAGGGACATGGTGTTGTCATGTACCCACACATGTATCTGAGTTTCCTATCAATACAATTATAGCATGGATAATAAACGATTATCATGAACAAGGAAATATAATAATAATAACTAATTTATTATTGCCTATAGGGCATATTTCCAGCAGTCTCCCACTTGCACTAGAGTCAATAATCTAGTTCACATCGCCATGTGATTAACACTCACAGGTCACATTGCCATGTGACCAACATCCAAAGAGTTTACTAGTATCACTAAACTAGTTCACATCATCATGTGATTAAGACTCAATAAGTTCTAGGGTTTGATCATGTTTTGCTTGTGAGAGAAGTTTTAGTCAACGGGTCTGCAACATTTTGATCCGTATGCACTTCGCAAATCTCTAGGTCATATTGTAAATGCTGTTTCCACGCTCCACTTGAAGCAATTCCAAATGGTTGCTCCACTATACGTATCCGGTTTGCTACTCAGAGTCACTCAGATAGGTGTTAAAGCTTGCATCAACGTAACCCTTTATGCCGAACTCTTTATCACCTCCATAATCGAGAAACATGTCCTTATTTACTCCAAGGACAATTTTGATCATTGTCCAATGATCCATTCCTGGATCATTCTTGTACCCTTGACTGACTCATGGCAAGACACACTTCGGTGCGATACACAAAGATAGCATACTATAGAGCCTACGTGCGAAGCATAGGGACGACCTTCGTCCTTTCTCTCTCTTCCGCCGTGGTCGAGCTTTAACTCTTAACTTCATACCTTACAACTCAGGCAAGAACTCCTTCTTTGATCGATCCATCTTGAACACCTTCAAGATCACGTCAAGGTATGTGCTCATTTGAAAGTACCATTTAGCGGTTTTTGATCTATCCTCATAGATCTTGATGCTCAATCTTCAAGCAGCTTAATCCAGGTTTTCTATTGAAAAACACTTTTCAAATAACCCTATATGCTTTCCAGAAATTCTACATCATTTTTGATCAACAATATGTCAACAACATATACTCATCAGAAATTCTATAGTGCTCCCACTCACTTCTTTGGAAATACAAGTTTCTCATAAACTTTGTATAAACCCAAAATCTTTGATCATCTCATCAAAGCGTACATTCCAACTCCGAGATGCTTACTCCAATCCTTAGAAGGATTGCTGGAGCTTTGCATACTTGTTAGCGTCTTTCAGGATTGTCAAAACCTTCTGGTTGTATCACATACAACCTTTCCTCAAGAAAATTGTCGAGGAAACAATGGTTTTTGAGATCCTATCTGCAAGATTTCATAAATGATGCAGTAAATGCTAATCCAATTCCAACAGACTCTTAGCATCCCTACGAGTGAGAAAGCCTCACCGTAGTCAACTCCTTGAACTTGTCGGAAATCATCTTAATGACAAGTCGAGCTTTCTTAATGGTGATACATACCATCATTGCCCGTCTTCCTTTTAAAATCCATCTGTACCCAATAGCCTTACAACCATCAAGTAGTTCTTCCAAAGTCTACACTTTGTTTTCATACATGGATCCTCTCTCGGAATTTATGGCATCGAGCCATTCGTCGGAATCCGGGCCTACCATCGCTTCTCCATAGCTCGTAGGTTCATTGTTGTCTAGAAACATGACCTCTAAGACAAGATTGCGTACCACTCTGAAGTAGTACGCGTCCTTGTCGACCTACGAGGTTTGGTAGTGACTTGATCCGAAGCATCATGATCACTATCATCAGCTTCCACTTCAATTGGCGTAGGTGCCACATGAACAACTTCCTGTGCCCTGCTACACACTAGTTGAAGTGATGGTTCAATAACCTCATCAAGTCTCCATCATTCTCCCACTCAATTCCTTCCGAGACAAACTTTTCCTCGAGAAAGGACCCAATTCAAGAAACAATCCCTATTGCTTTCGGATCTGAATTAGGAGGTATACCCAACTATTTTGGGTGTCCTATGAAGATGCATTTTATCCGCTTTGGGTTCGAGCTTATCAACCTGAAACTTTTTCACATAATCGTCGCAGCCCCAAACTTTTTAAGAAGGGACAAATGCATTTTTACCCCTAGTTGGTTCCTACCCACGGGTTTTGCCCTTACTTTTCGAGCTTGCTCAGTTTTGCCCTTACTTTTTCCATCGAGGTCCCTCGAATGCCCTTTGACCGTTTGACCAAAACTTTGAAAATTCATAACTAATTCATACGAACTCAGAAAAATGCAAATAAGATATCAAAATGTTCAGATAAACATTACCTTTATGGGCATATCATTTGCATTCAGGACAAACACATTGTTTAAACTACCCGAGGTAATTAATGGTATTAACATTATTAAAAATAAATAGGTATAAATAATATTTTTTTCATGCATAAAAATTACATGCAAATGTAGGTGATGTTTTCTGAACATCCACGATAACTTATTTGCATTTTTTCGAGTTTGTATCAACTTGTTATGAATGTTCTAACGACTTTGACCATTATTTGGAAACTTCATAACAAGTTGATACAAACTCGTGAAAATGAAAATAAGGTATCGGGATGTTCAGAAAAACATCACCTACATTTGCATATAATTTTTATTCACGAAAAAATATTGTTTATAATTTATTTATTTTTAATAATGTTAATAACATTAATTACCTCGGGTAGTTTAAATGATGCTTTTGTCTTGAATGCAAATGATATGCCCATAAAGGTAATGTTTATATGAACATTTTTATATCTTATTTGCATTTTTCTGAGTTTATATGAATTAGTTACGAATTTTCAAAGTTTTGGTCAAACGGTCAAAGGGCATTTGAGGGACCTCGACGGAAAAAGTAAGGGCAAAACTGAGCAAGCTCGAAAAGTAAGGGCAAAACCCGTGGGTAGGAACCAACTGGGGGTAAAAATGCAATTGTCCCTTTTAAGAAACGACAACTTAAGTTTCTCCAAACCATAGTTCAAACGGTGTCGTCTCAACAAAATTATGTGGTGCCCTATTAAAGTGAGTTCGGTTGTCTCTAATGCCTAACCCATGAACGATAGTGGTAATTCGATAAGAGACATCATGGTACGCACCATATCCAATAGGGTGCAACTATGATGTTCGGACACTATGGTGTTCCGGGCGGTATTAATTGTTAAACAATTTCCACAATGTCTTAATTCCGTGCCAAAGCTCGTAACTAAGATATCCATCTCTATGATCATATCACAGACATTTTATCCTCTTATCACGAAGATCTTCAACTTCACTCTGAAATTACTTGAACCTTTCAATAATTCAGACTTGTGTTTCATCAAGTAAATATACTCAACATCTACTCAAATCATCTGTGAAGTAAGAACATAATGATATTCATCGCATGCCTCGGCATTCATTGGACTGCACACATCAAAATGTGTTACTTCCAACAAGTTGCTATCTTGTTCCATCTTCTGAAAACGAGGCTTTTAGGTCATCTTGCCCATGTGGTATGATTTGCATATCTCAAGTGATTCAAAATCAAGTGAGTCCAAATGATCCATCTACATGGAGTTTCTTCATGCGTATACACCAATAGACATGGTTCGCATGTCTCAAACTTTTCAAAAACGAGTGAGTCCAAAGATCCATCAACATGGAGCTTCTTCATGCGTTTTACACCAATACGACTTAGATGGCAGTGTCACAAGTAAGTGGTACTATCATTACTATCTTATATCTTTTGGCATGAAAATGTGTATCACTACGATCGAGATTCAATAAACCATTCTTTTAGGTGCAAGACCATTGAAGGTATTATTCAAATAAATAGAGTAACCATTATTCTCCTTAAATGAATAACCGTATTGCGATAGACATAATCCAATTATGTCTATGCTCAACGCAAACACGAAATAACAATTATTTAGGTTTAACACCAATCTCGATGGTAGAGGGAGCGTGCGATGCTTGATCACATCAACCTTGGAAACACTTCCAACACATATCGTCAGCTCACCTTTAGCTAGTCTCTGTTTATTTCGTAGATTTTATTTCGAGTTACTAACACTTAGCAACCGAACGGGTATCTAATACCCTGGTGCTACTAGGAGTACTAGTAAAGTACACATTAACATAATGTATATCCAATATACTTCTATTGACCTTGCCAGCCTTCTCATCTACCAAGTATCTAGGGTAATTCTGCTCCAGTGGCTGTTCCCCTTATTACAGAAGCACTTAGTCTCGGGTTTGGGTTCAACCTTGGGTTTCTTCACTAGAGCAGCAGCTGATTTGCCGTTTCATGAAGTATCCCTTCTTGCCCTTGCCCTTCTTGAAACTAGTGGTTTCACCAACCATCAACAATTGATGCTCCTTCTTGATTTCTACTTTCGCGGTGTCAAACATCGCGAATATCTCAAGGATCATCTTATCTATCGCTGATATGTTATAGTTCATCATGAAGCTCTATCAGCTTGGTGGCAATGACTTTGGAGAAACATCACTATCTCATCTGGAAGATTAACTCCCACTCGATACAAGTGATTGTTGTACTCAGACAATCTGAGCACAAGCTCAACGATTGAGCTTTTATCCCTTAGTTTGCAGGCTAAGAAACTCGTCGGAGGTCTTATACCTCTTGACGTGGGCACGAGCCCGAAATCCCAATTTCAGCCCTCGAAACATCTCATATGTTCCGTGACATTTCAAAAAAAAAGTCTTTGGTGCCTCAATTCTAAACCATTTAACATTACCGAACTATCATGTAGTCATCAAAACGTGTACGTCAGATGTTCGCAACATCCACAGAACACGTTCGAGGTCCAGCACACCTAGCAGTGCATTAAGGACATAAGCCTTCTACTGTCCGCATAATTGCTACTGTCAACTTTCAACTATATTTTCTCTAGGAACATATCTAAAATAGTAGAACTAAAGCGCGAGCTATGATATAATTTGCAAAGGGCTTTTGACTATGTTCAGGATAATTAAGTTCATCTAATGAACTCCCACTCAGATAGATATCCCTCTTAGTCATCTAAGTGATTACATGATCCGAGTCAACTAGGCCGTGTCCGATCATCATGTGAGATGGACTAGTCATCATCGGTGAACATCTTCATGTTGATCGTATCTACCATACGACTCATGCTCGACCTTTCGGTCTCTTGTGTTCCGAGGCCATGTCTGTACATGCTAGGCTCGTCAAGTCAACCTAAGTGTTTCGCGTGTGTAAATTTGTCTTACACCCGTTGTATGTGAACGTTAGAATCTATCACACCCGATCATCACGTGGTGCTTCGAAACAACGAACTTTTGCAACGGTGCACAGTTAGGGGGAACACTTTCTTGAAATTTTAATGAGGGATCATCTTATTTACTACCGTCATTCTAAGCAAATAAGATGCATAAACATGATAAACATCACATGCAATCAAAAAGTGACATGATATGGCCAATATCATTTTGCTCCTTTTGATCTCCATCTTCGGGGCTCCATGATCATCATTGAGGGAGTCCTGGATTAGGGGGTGTCCGGATAGCCGGACTATCACCGTTGGCCGGACTCCTGGACGATGAAGATACAAGATTGAAGACTTCGTCCCGTGTGCGGATGGGACTTTCCTTGGCGTGGAAGGCAAGCTTGGCGATACGGATATGTTGATCTCCTACCGTTGTAACCGACTCTGTGTAACCCTAACCCTATCCGTGTCTATATAAACCGGAGGGTTTTAGTCCGTAGGATGAACAACAATCATACCATAGGCTAGCTTCTAGGGTTTAGCCTCTCTGATCTCGTGGTAGATCCACTCTTGTACTACCCATATCATCAATATTAATCAAGCAGGAGTAGGGTTTTACCTCCATCGAGAGGGCCCGAACCTGGGTAAAAACATCATGTCCCTTGTCTCATGTTACCATCCGCCTAGACGCACAGTTCGGGACCCCCTACCCGAGATCCGCCAGTTTTGACACCGACATTGGTGCTTTCATTGAGAGTTCCTCTGTGCCATCGCTGTCAGGAAGGATGCCTCATCCCGTCTTTAAAGACGGCACCGTTGCTAAAGGAGCTTTGGCCACCGCCAAACTCTCCGGCTAGGCGGTTTTCTTATGACCGCCTGTTCGGCCGCCGCGCCGACGATGACTTCTTGGGTCATCGAAAGCAATCTTCACGTTAACTCGGAACTCGCCGAGCAGTTAGATCCGATGGAGCTCTCTTCCTTAAACGAGCTCTTGGATCGCATCGCCGCCCTGGGAGTCGCTACAGACTACGATCAGATTGGGCCTAAAACCGATCTGAGAGAGATCAACTCTCCCCAGGCTACCCACCACGTTGCTATGGCAGAGGAACAATACGGCAACTCTTCTCCTACCTTAAGGACTAGCTATGTACGGATTCCTGACCCCTCCATGCCGGATTCCCGCGGAGGGGAGGACACCACTCAAGCCCTGAACTTAAAGTCAGGCAGCGGGCTAGATTCATTGGACAACCTCCAAGAACCCAAGCTTCCAAGTTCGAAACTTTTAGCCTCGAGTCTTAGATCGGACGGGGTTCGAATTTAATTCCACCCGCCCACCCAAACATAAGCGATCTATCCCAAATCCAGCAAGAGCCCGGTGAAACAAAGCACATCATTATCGGGCGATTCCTCCCGGTTATGGACAGGGATAAAGGATTGCCGCGAGGAGGACGCAATCTCATTCTTACGCAATAATTGCGGACAAGGGAATCCTAAATGCCATAAGTCGTCATTGAAATTACACGCTTCGCTGACTTGGTGTACATAGTACGAAAGTACTGCGCGATGGAGAGCGCCTGGAAAACCGAAATCAAATTTTGGGATAATCCGGCCCCGAATACGACCCTAGTCCGAAATAAAAGGGTGCATCATCACCAGGCACCTGGGTTATATACCAAAAGCAAAAACCCCCAAAGGGCATGGAACCGTCTTGGAGGGATGGCTCAATGGACCTGCAAAATCCATAGCACGTAGGGCGCCACTCCAACCGATAGCCTTAGAGCATGTTGGATACTACGGCAGTGGCCAAAAGTGGCGAAGAGCTCTTAGCTCCAGAGCACCAGCCCAGCAATACCAGTACGGTATTAACAGTCTTCGAGACTTTCGCATCAAATAATATGCGGAAACAAACACTCCGCAGCCTTGCCAAAGTCTACCAGATAACAACAATAAATCCATGGAGTGACACGGCTATTACCTTTAACGCCAGTGACAAACCTAAATTCCGAACAGCCCGAGCACCAGCCACATTGGTCCTTAGTCCAATAGTGGACGGCTTTCGCCTTACCAAGGTACTCATGGACGGCGGCAGCGGATTAAACCTCATCTACGAGGAAACCCTTCAAAAAATGGAAATAGACTGGAGCCGCATTGAGCAAAGCAGCACAACCTTTAGAGGAATAATCCCCAGTCGGGAAGCATGCTGTACAGGAAAGATCACACTGGATGTGGTGTTCGGCACGCCGGACAATTAGAGGTCCGAGGAGGTCACATTCCAAGTGGCCCCGTTCAGCAGCGGATACCACGCTCTATTAGGGCGAGAGGCATTCACAATTTTTCAAGCTATACCCCATTACGGGTACATGAAGCTCAAAATGCCCGGATCCAACGGAATTATCACTCTCGCTAGTGACCCGGACATAGCGCTCCGCACTGAAAATAAAACAGCCGCACTTGCCCTTGAGGCACTATCCGAAGCCCTAGCGGCAGAGGAACTCACCGCGCCGCGCTCCATGGTGAACAGGGACGATGTGATACTCGATAAGAGATCCAAGTCCACCTCTTTTAAACCGGCAGACGAAATAGTCAAATTCCAAGTCCATCCAACGGACCCTACAAAAACGGCCTCCATCGGGGCATAATTAAACCCTGATGTGGACGCCGCACTACGATAATTCCTACGCAAAAATTGGGATATTTTTGCCTGGCACCCTTCAGACATGCCATGAATCCCACGCCGGCTGGCCGAGCACAGCCTAAATATCCTAAAAGGATTCAAGCCAGTCAAACAAGCTCTTCGGCGTTTGTCCGAACCCAAGAGACAGGCCAAACTATTGGAGGCCGGATTCATCAGAGATATTAAACATCGGACTGGCTAGCAAACCCGGTAATGGTACCAAAGAAGGACAAATCCTGGCGCCTATGTGTCGATTTTAAGGACCTTAAAAAGGCTTGCCCAAAGGATCCCTTCCCCCTCCCCCGCATCGATCAAATTATCGACGCTACCGCAAGACACAGTTCATTGTGTTTCCTTGATGCATACTCCGGCTACCACCAAATTAAGATGGCAGAGCCAGACCAAGCCGCAACGACATTCATCACTCCATACGGCCCATTCTGCTTCAACACAGTGCCCTTTGGGCTCAAAAACACCGGTGCAACATATCAGCGCATGATTCAGACATGTCTAGCAAACCAGATCGGCAAAATAGTGGAGGCATACGTAGACAATGCGCTCGTCAAATCCAAGCATGTTGAAACCCTAGTCGACGACTTGAGGCTCACATTCGATAATCTCCGAACATATGACATCAAGCTCAACCCGGAAAAATGCGTTTTGGCGTACCATCACCGGAAAGCTCTTGGGCTTCATTGTATCCGGTAGAGGAAATGAAGCAAACCCAGCCAAGATCCGAGCTCTGTCACAATTGGATATCCCCAAAGACCTCAAACAAATACAAAAATTATTTGGATGCGTGGCGGCTCTAAGCCGCTTTATCTCCGCTTAGGAGAAAAGGCATTACCCTTAATCGCCTCCTCCGCAAGCACCAACACTTTGAGTGGACGGATGCCGCCACGGCCGGACTTCGAAGAAATCAAAGCCATATTGGCAACAAATCCGGTCCTGGCGCGCCCAACATGGGCGAACCAATGCTATTATACATCGCAGCAATCCATCAAGTTGTAAGCGGTGCTCGTTGTCGAACGAGAAACGGACGGACTCAAGTTCCCTCTCCAATAACCAGTTTACTATGTGTCCACTGTCCTAACTCCATGCAAGTCACGGTACCCGCATTATCAAAAGATAGCATACGCGGTGTTCATGGCATCCCGGAAGCTGCGACACTACTTTCAAGAGTGTTCGATAACAGTAGCCTCCGAAGTACCTCTTAATGACATTATAAACAACCATGACGCAACGGGCCGGATTGCTAAATGGGCCATTGAGCTCCTCCCGTTCGACATAACCTACAAGCCACGGCGAGCTATTAAGTCGCATGTTTTGGCCGACTTCGCCGAATGGACCAAGCCGAACTCCCTAAAGAGTACGACGCATATTCCAACTGGATCATGCACTTCGACGACTCCAAAATGTTGGCCGGCCTGGGGGCTGGCGTCGTTCTGACGTCCCCAACCGGAGATACAGTCCAATACATACTTCAAATAATGTACACGGACTCCAACAACGCAGCCGAATACGAGGCCCTTCTACATGGTCTCCGGATGGCAGTCTCCATGGGCATTCAACGCCTAGAGGTGCGCCGGGATTCGAACCTCGCGATATCCTAAATAAATGGGGACTTTGATGCCAAGGATCCGAAAATGGCAGCTTATCGCAATGCCGTCCTAAAAATGTCAGCTCGGTTTGAGGGGCTTGAATTTCACCATATAGCCCGGGATAACAACCAGGCAGCAGACGTGTTGGCACGCATTGACGCAAAGCGCGATGTTGCCCCCCCCCCAACATCTTCCTAGTGAGGCTTTTCAAGCCATCCGTATTATGGGAGGGAGAGTTCGGAAATAACAACCCGGACCCAACCACACTGCCCCACACCAAACGTTCCGACATCGTTGGTGGTTCCGCCATAGAAATTACACCGTCCAGCCCATAATAATGGCAGTCATTGCCCGTGGACAGAACCATTCCTAGCCTACCTAACTAGGCGGGAACTTCCCGAGGACCAAAAGCGAGGCCCGCTGCATAGTGCGGCGGTCTAAAGCCTATAAGGTCCATGAGGGAGAGCTTTATAAGAAAAGCACAACCGGAGTCCTTCAAAGGTGTATCTCCGAAGAGGAAGGGCGGAATCTCCTGGCTGAAATTCATGCCGGACTCGGTGGGCACCATGCCGCAGCCTGGGCCCTTGTAGGCAAGGCCTTCCGTACAGGATTTTATTGGCCGACGGCCCGGGCAGATGCTCAGGACTTAGTCCAACGATGCGTCGGTTGCCAGCTCTTTGCTAATCAAAGCCACATGCCACCCACCGCCCTCAAAACTATACCCATCACCTGGCCCTTCGCGGTCTGGGGGATTGACATGGTTGGACCCCTTAAAGGAGGAACCCACAAGCAAAAATACCTATTGGTCCTGGTGGATAAATTCACCAAATGGATAGAGGCCAAGCCTGTAAAGACGGATGAATCCGGACCGGTGATAGACTTCATATCAGGGGTAGTACACCGTTACGGCGTCCTCATAGCATCATCACTGATAACGGCACGAACTTCATGGCCGACGAGGTCAAACTCTGGTGCAAAAACATGGGCATCAAGCTCGACTACGCTTCAGTCTATCACCCCAAACTAACGGTCAAGTCGAGCGAGCAAACGGTCTAATCATGAGCGGCAATAAACCCAGACTAGTGCGGTCCCTCAAGGAATCTAACACGCACTGGGTAGAGGAGCTCGACTCCGACTGGGGCTGCGGACCACACCGAATCGCACTACCGGATTCACACCATTTTTTATGGTATACGGCGCAGAGGCAGTTTTGCCCTGCGACATAATTCATGACTCACCTCGCGTGCGCATGTACGAAGAAAGAGAAGCCGAGATCGATCGGCGGGACAGTTTGGACGCCTTGGAGGAGGAGCGTGACGTGGCAAAAGCTCGTTCCGCATTCTATCAACAGCATGCTCGAAGATATCAAAGCACGGAAGTACGGGCCAAAGCTTACAATGTTGGCGAACTAGTTCTACGCCTGCCGGACAAGAAAAATGACAAACTCAAGCCCAAATGGGAGGGTCCCTTCATCATCGACCAAGTCCTAACCGGCGGAGCGTACCATCTGCGAAACGCAACGGATAACCGACTTGAGCCGAACCGATGGAACGCAGCCCGTCTCCGAAGATTCTACGCCTAGCGCCGGATTCTGAGTTCGTCTCCTTCCTCCGTCTATATTTTATACTTTAAGCTGTCTTTTATTTCTCTCCTTCTTCCTCCTTTTTTCCGAAGCCGTTACAGGCTCGTTTATGCATTGTTCAAGACACACTTGACGCGCTTATCCGCACTCATTATACACTGGCGGCTTCTTTAACAGAAGCTTATTTATATGGGCTTTGTGCCCAACACATGTGTCACACTTCCGCATGTACCTTTTATTCACCATTATATGCATCGATATGACTTAAGTTTTGGCCAAGCTGGGTTGCCTGGCTCCTGTGCTTACCCTACGTTCCCGATTGTTCGGCTAGGTGGTAAAGGGAGCACCTCTGCGATTGTTACCGCCGGGTCAGCCGGACGTGTACCTCAGACTGGGTGAAGCCGAAAGCTAGCGTTCTTAAGGGAATATTCGCCAATGAACTAAAAGGCGATTTTTATTTTTCATTTATCTGCCCCAGATGCTTTTACGCTTTTTTTGGTCCGGACATGCACTTTAGGGCATGCCTCCCGAGGAAAGGAACCCCTAATGGAACTATTCTCCTGGAAGATGTTTCTTACTAACCATGTAATATAACATAACTAGTTGGGCACTTATGCGATAAAGCACTCATGACCCCTACGCCTGGTCTCCACGCATGCCCCAGTTCTTACATAACCGCGAGGGTATTCGGACACACTCCGGACTATTGGGTCCCGAGGTTGAAGCGAAAAGGTCCGCTACGACAAACGATCTACAATCCGACTAGAAGGCATTTTACATGTCATTTTAAATTACATAGTCAAATTAACTGATTGTATTCCTCTTCAATGCCATCTAATAGGCTGTCTAGTTTACGATCCTGCTGGGAATACTTTATGCCAACTCTACTTGGCCGTACACTAAGCTCACGGGGATCTCCTTCCCGTCGGGCCCCACAGGTCCGACCTCAGTCATGTGGTTTGGGTCCGCCCTTGTGTACCGCGTCTTCACCATGGCCCAGGCCTCCCTGGCGCCTTGACGACAGGTCGATATCTTCCATAGTCGGAAGCGCCGCCGTGCTCCCTGAAGCTTCTCTGCAAGCTCTCCAAGGCCTTTGGGCAGGGAGATAGATGGCCACAAGGCCTGGGCGATGCCTTTCATCACCTGCCAAACTCGTTCGTGCAGTTGCAATAGCTCGGGAAGAAGGTCACCCGTAGAACCGGGCATTTCCTCTGCAGGACGACCCGTGAGCATACCCACAGACATAACTCTGTTAAGTTGACTTCCCCGCCGAACTCTTTTTCAAAGTTCGCTCAAGCACTTACTATAAATGCCGCGACAAAGTCGCCGATTCTCCTTCACGGATTCAGACAGCTGGGCACGAACATCCTATAGTTCCTCACCCAGCTGGGTGTTGGCATCTTGAGACTATTTTTCTCTTGCCTCACCCTTGTAAGCACATTCTCGTCGGCCTTCAACCGGCGCAAGAGCTGTTGCTTGTCCGGATCTAGTCTGGCTCCATCTGCAATATTATTGTCAGATTTACACACACGCCGCACTTCACAAACTACTTATCTTTTGAAGCATCTATTACGGAGGGGGTCTCTGTGGCTCCTCAGATGGCGGCTAGTGCGGCCTCAAGTTGGGGCTTGCATTCTTCAAGCTCCTGGGACAGCCGGGTATTCCTTTTTTGTAAGATCCTACATAACAAATGATCCTTAAATCAGTTATTCTAACTATTTTAAGTCTCGGGGGCTACTGGCATATATAACCGTCAAATTTCCTCACCCGTATGTCCTTTACATACTGCTCCATGGCTCTGGCTAGACCATCTTGAGCGGCACGGAGGTGCGCATCTCCCGAATTGAAGGCATTCAATGCCTCTTGGGAGAAACATGCGTCACGAAGAACTGTCCGGCGGCGCCTGTGATTCATGGCACTCTCCACCTTGGAGTTGGTGGCGGACAATCCGTCGGCATCCTCTGTCGGAGGAGCATCCGACGCATGCCTCGTGCTCGCCTCCGCTTCTGGACCCGGCTTTGGAGCCTGGCTGGCGGAGGCTCGATTGGCAACCTCTCCGGACACAGTCCGGCGGCGCTCTTTCTGAAAAGAGCACCAGCGTTAATACGCCTTCCAGGAATCAATCCACAGGAATATGGTGATGCGCCATACCGCTATGCGGCGGCATTTCAATCCGGACCGCACTTCTTTTTAGCCAGCAGGGCCGTGCTGCCCTTGTTGGCTAGCCGCGCGGGCTCGTCCTCTGCCTCGAAGGCACCCCCGCGAAACACCATTGGTATACGGTGATAAAAATAAACACGGATGGGTCATTATCGTAGTATTGGGACCTCGGTCTCGATTACTGTGAGGCTGGAAGTATTCGGGGTAATCGGCCGTAATGGCAACCAAGGCATTGTCGATGCTCAGTTGGTGAAATACCCCATCAATCAGCTCCACCAATATGTCCGGATCCTCTTGGGAGGCCGGATCGAGGAGCCGTTCCAGATCCTCGGGTTGTGGAGGCGGGCTGTTTATGTCTTTTACGGCCTGGCGCAATTCCTGTGTCAAAATCACAAAATGAGATACCTAACCAGGGGAATACGGATCGGATGTGCAAAAAAGAAATGTCCGCTTACCCAGCTTCGAGGATTGTTCATAGAAAATCCGTTCAATGGATTGACGCAGAGAAAATCCTCCTCTTCTCCCTTGTACAGCGCGGACAAGATCTTCACCAGATCGGTGACCGATCCCGGCCCCTTACGGCCATGACGGGTGGCATCGTCCTCCCCGTTGAAATCCCACATGGGGTGGCCCCTATACTGGAGCGGCTGCACCCCCCGCATAATACATGTGGCCATGACATCGATCATGGTCAGTCCGGAATGAGCTAGCAATCTTATTCGGCTCATCAGGTAAAGGACGTCCCTGTCGTCTTCCCTCTAGGGGCTCCGCGGGCGCCAACTCAGGCGTTTCTTCAAAGGAGCATTGCTGAACTCCGGGAGACCGATCCGAACAGGATCCGGCAGCGGGACGTCTTCTATATAAAACCATTCCGAAGGCCAGTCTTCGGACGCCTTCTTCGGGGTTCCGGATAGATATCCGGTCCCGACGATGCACCACAGCTCGGCTCCACCCACTTGATATATTGACCCCTCATGAGAATGGGGTACAAGGCAGAATAATCTCTTCCACAGCGCAAAATGAGCCTCGACGCCCAAGAACAGTTCGCAAAGGGCCACGAAGCCCACGATGTGCAAAATGGAGGCAGGCGTAAGGTGGTGCAACTGGAGGCTGTAGAACTCCAAGAGCCCCTGGAGAAACGGATGAATTGGAAATTTGAGTCCTCTTACTAGATAAGAAACAAAGCATACCCGCTCTCCTTTGGAGGGATCGGGGACACTCTCCGCTTGCTTTCCGCCCTTATAGGTGGCGAGTCCGGCTCGAACCGGAACCATGAAGGCCGGGGAAGAAATCCCTTGGTTTGGAGTGTCGCTAGCTAGCTCGCTATGCGGACTGAGCATCTCTCCCAATTTCTAGGCTGAGGTTTGGGAGCGCGAGAGGAGGAGCCAGCGTCGATTGTCCATGATGGAATGGATTTTTGTCGAGGCGCTCCGATGAAAGCTTCATGGAGGGAGGATGGTGTGACTCAGATCTAGATCCTCGTCCCTTTATAGACGGCCCATTTAGCATCTAGGGGGATAAGTGTAAAATACCACGGCTTTTCGCATTCATTCAACACGTGGAAGATGGCCATTATTGGGCGTGGAAGCCAAGGAGCGCAGCATTTATCAGAAGCCGGACACTATTCGACAAGTATATGGAATTTGGAGAAGAACCTACCTCGCAATGCCGAAGACAATCTACGCGCCGGACTCATCGCCATTGAAGCCTGGTTCGGGGGCTACTGAGGGAGTCCTGGATTAGGGGGTGTCCGGATAGCCGGACTATCACCGTTGGCTGGACTCCTGGACTATGAAGATACAAGATTGAAGACTTCGTCCCGTGTCCGGATGGGACTTTCATTGGCGTGGAAGGCAAGCTTGGCGATACGGATATGTTGATCTCCTACCGTTGTAACCGACTCTGTGTAACCCTAACTGTCAGGACCCCGATTCCAAGTCACATCGACCTAGCCGGTAACACCTCATATCACTTTGCGGCCTCACGCACGGTATTCCCACGGGTGTCGCCTTACCATGGCCGGGACCGTTTGCGCCTTTTGGCTCACGTATATGATAGTGTCGCTAGCATCCATATGACAAAGAACCCGGGCCGACATGGCTAGTCGTGAACCCAAAGTGGCGCTTAACCCATGGGGACAGGCATACATGAATCACATCGAGCATGTCGGTCATCAACGTATGAATTCGGGCTGTAGCACTGGTCTAATAGGACTGCGGTAACCCGGGCTGTAGCAGGCTAGGCAGGACTCCGAATATCACCGCGTGACATTTCCCCGAAGGGACAGACATAGGAACGAAGTGAAACACATGCCGGCCAGTCAAGTGTCCAAGCAGTAGTGCTTGGCTAGCAGGACTCCGGTGAACCGGGCTGTAGCGGACTACTATCGCTCAGAAGCACGAGACTACATTTCCCCATATGAGAGGCTGCCAAGGATAAACAACTAGTTTGTCGGATCCCACTCATACCAAGCATTTCAATCATACACGCAATATGCCCGATATGAGTAAATACAACATGGCATCACAACAAAACTCTACAACTCAAAGTACTTTATTTATGAGGCTCCGAGGAGCCATACATAACATATCCATACAGGTAGGAGTCACATGACCCAACACTCAAGTCATACAAACATACAAGCACATGCAGAAGCAAACTAGTCTGAGTACAGACTCTAAAAAGAAAGAAAGCTTGACGAAGCCCTTCTATCTACAGTGGGCCTTCACAAGCTTTGGATCACCACCTGGGTGGCTAGTTCACTCGTCGATGTCAAGGTCTACATAAAACCAATCGGAGGGGGCGGTGTTGTCGTCTGAAAACATTAATTAAGCAAACATGAGTACGGAGGTACTCAGCAAGTCTTACAACAGAATCCTATTATACATGCACATTCTCAAGAAGGTAGTGGAGTTATTGCAGCAAAGCCAGCTTTGACTCTTGGCTAAGCTATCCCACGTGACACCACTTGAAAAGCATTTGTCGCTTTGCAGTCCACTAATCACCATCACAATACTCCACCGTGGATCCTCTCTCGTCAACCCACGAGAGGGCCATCCGCGGCACTCACACTTACCTTGAGGCTTTTAGTAGTATCCATTTACTTGTCTATGAACTGTATAGGTGACCAAGTAGTCCTTTATCATGGACGCGGCTATTGAATAGTTTTATACCTTGCGGTGTACTTCTTCACACGCTCTCACCACTTACCGCCGTTTACACGACATGTACTCGGCAACCTTCAAGCGGAAGCCCAACGTGGGTGTCGGCCACGACCGACTAAACACACGAGTCCCGACTCCAGTTTATCGCCTATTCGGGTTCCATCCGCAGGAGTCCGCCGAGGTTTCCACTAAAGGCCCCGAATGATGTGTGCAGGGTTCCCGAGACACCAAGCAGGCGAATCGGTACACCGGGCCACGTGCCTACCGCAACACAGCCCCACCCCTAAGGTCAGCGCGTATGGCCCCCAAAGATGCTACAAACACCGAAACTACTTGCAACTCCGGATGAGGACAAGAGTGGTTAATAAGTCGAGAGGGTCAATTAAGGATCCCAATGCGTGGTAGTAGCTAAGTCTTAAATCACACACACAGATCTCAGTTCTTAGGGACGGCTTCAATGAAACAACCCACCATGTACTCCTACATGGCCTCTCATCGATACCTTTACCAAGACGTGTTCAACACTTTCACGCTCGAACCCAACACAACCTTTCACTCCAGTTCATCATCCCGATGAGCCGGACGACACAACTCTAAGCATAGCAAGCATAGCATGGTAGGAATCACAATCATGGCTCAACCAACTCCTACACATACTAGTGGGTTTCATCTAGTTACTGTGGCAATGACAGGTCATGCAAAGGAAGTGGGTTCAGCTACCGCAGCACACAACAGTTTGAATCGCGTTGTCTTAATGCAGTAAACAAGAGCGAAGCGAGAACATGGGTTTGTATCGGAATGATCAATGGGTTGCTTGCACGATGTAGTGGTGGTAGGATCTGCCCTTGAGACGGATATTCGGGTTATCCTGAGGCGTAACCTATCACGAAAGACACACCGAACATAAACAACACATGACAATATGCAACAATATGATGCATGCTATGACATGGCAATATGAATGTGTGTTGGCCTAATGCAAGCTGGAACAAAAAGGGATGAACTCATTTGAATCAAAGATTCAAATGTTAGCTCATTTAACATAGCCATAAAGGTGAATTATCTTAATCTGCTTAAACAGCAAGGTTAACTTGTTCTATCATGCACGAAACCTTTACCAATGGATAGAATGGATTTTTCTGATCATTTTTCATATATAAATCTTTGCATTTGGAGTAACAGATTAATTTCTATGAATTTTTGAAGTTTGAACTATTTTCTGGAATTTCCTATAACAAAATAATTCTAGTAATTCATTTACAAATACAAGAATGCGCCGTGAGTGACGCCGAGGTCAACGGGACGTCCAGTCAAACTGACCAGTGGGTCCCACATGTCAAGACTTAATTTAACTAATTAGAATTAGTTTAAACTAACTAAGTTAATTAGCGAGGGTGGGGGCTACCTGTCATAGACTCGGGAGAGTCAACTGTGGCTCGCCAGTCAAAGTCGTGGTCAACTACGCTGGCGTTTAGTCAGCGAGCCGACGCGGCGGCGAGAGTGGTTTTGAGCGTTCGGCAACCAAATGAGCATGAGGGCGTCTACGTGGCTGGGAGCAAGCCGCAGCTCTTGGTGGCGTATTGGGCTCGGGGTGGCTGAACGGCGCCGGCGACGACCTTTTGGCGGTCGCCGGAGTTCGGTGTTGACGAACTTCGTGGCTACGGGTACGGCGAGGTGCGTGAAGTAGTGGGTTAGACTCTACGCGACGCGGTGAGCACGTTAGACACCGTGGGGTGACCGGTGGATGGCCGGAAGCACGTCGGCGACGAGCTCCGTGGCGGCGCGTGCGGGTGAGCTCCGTGCAGTCGCTACGAGGCTCGGGAGCGAGAAAGGGAAGGAGGGGGAGGTAGTTGGGCTCACGGCGATCTCGAGGAAGCAAACGGTGCGGTCGGGGACGAGCTGGTGCGGCGGTGACGTCGAAGGGGATCTCCGGCGGCGAGTCGAGGCGAAATCGGTGCAGAGGCCTCGGGCCACGCTGTGGCCTTCGGGCTTAGCTAGCTCGAAGAAGAGGTGGGCGGCGGAGCTCCTATACACGTCGGAATGGCGCATGGTCGACGGAGTGCGCGACTACGGCGTCGGTGCGGCTGGGGTGGCTTCGGGCTTGGCGTGGGAGGCGAGGGAGAGGAGCTGAGGAGGAAAGGTGTCCGCGGGCTCGGGGAGGGGGAGGCGTTGCATCGACAGCTCGGCGAGGAAAGCGGCGAGGCGGCAGCTAGCTGCGTGCATATCTTGTGCTTTCGCCGTCGAGCACCTACTACTGCTTGGCCAAGCCAAGCTTTGGCCTTGGCGGCTGGGCTGGGCCGGCAGGTGGGCCGTTGGGTGGCGCTAGGTAGAAGTTTTTCATTTCTGTTTCTTTTTTCCATTTTCTGTAACTTTGTGGACTTTCTAAAAATACCTAGGCAACTCCAAAATTCACGAAACTGCACCTAGTCCTTAGTTGGAATATTTCCAGCATGGAACATTTTAGTTTGGGATTATTTGGGCATTAGAAATATTTATATAATTTAGATGCCCAAACTTAAATATTTATGATTTAATTCAAAAACCTTAGGATGACCTAGAAAACTGTGCAGCACTTTTGGCAGAGGCTCTGAACCAAAGCAAAGGTGATGAGCATTTTAGAAGGGCATTTCAGGTTCATTGAAAATAATTTTAGTAAGCGCTAGTTGGATTCAAAAGGGGTTCTGGGGGTTCTGTCTTCCCCATTTCAAATTTCGATGAAAGTTAAACATGATGCAACACACTAATGCATGGACTAGCTAGGATGTGACAACTCACCCCCACTCAAAAGAATCTCGTCCCGAGATTTAGGATCCGTCATGAAAAGGTGGGATACTCAAGTCGAAGACGATCCTCCCTTTCCCAAGTTGCTTCTTGCCGGAATGGTTTGACCATTGAACCTTTAGAAACTTGATATTACGGCGTTGAGTGGTAATGCGCTCGGCGATCAAGAATACAAACGGGATATTCTCGATAGGTGAGGTTATCTTGGAGATCAAGCGTTTGGTGGTCCACCGCACGGATAGGATCCGAGAAGCAACGCCTGAGTTGGGAAAGCGTGGAAGACATCATGGACTCTGGAAAGATGCAAAGGTAGGTCCAATTGGTAGGCAACTTCTCCTCGTTTGGCAAGAATGCGAAAGGGTCCAATGTAACGAGGAGCCAACTTGCCCTTGATACCGAATCGATGGGTTCCCTTCAAAGGAGTAACCCGAAGGTAAGCCTTCTCGCCAACTTCATAAGCCATAGGCCTATGCTTGCGCTCATATTGGCTCTTTTGACGAGATTGGGTTGTTTTCAATTTCTCACGAATAACGCGAACCTGCTCTTGTGCTTCCTGGATCATATCCGGGCCAAAGAGTTGTCTCTCCCGATTTACGACCCGGTTAAGAGGCGTTCGACATTTCCGTCCATAGAGAACTTGAAAGGAGCTTTGCCCAAGCTAGCTTGATAACTATTGTTATAAGCGAACTTCGGCGAATGGAAGGCATTTCTCCCAATTCACGCCAAATAGATGATGTAAGCTTCAAGCATATCCTCCAGAATTTGATTGACTCGTTCTACTTGACCACTTGATTGAGGATGGAAGGCGGTGCTAAAGGAGAGACGAGTTCCCATAGCATTTTGGAAACTTTCCCAAAATCGAGAGGTGAAGAGACTTCCACGGTCTGAGTTAATCTCCAATGTAACACCATGAAGAGACACTATTCGAGAGATGTACAAATCAGCTAGCTGGCTAGCGGTTATACTCTCACGAACGGGTAGGAAGTGGGTTACCTTGGAAAGACGATCGACGACAACAAAGATAGCATTATTCCCTTTCTTGGTCCTGGGAAACCCGGTAATGAAATCCATACCGATTCTATCCCATTTCCATTCAGGAATTTCCAAAGGTTGTAGGGTACCAGCAGGCCGTTGATGTTCTGCTTTAACTCGACGACAGACGTCGCAATTAGCAATGTATTGAGCGATTTCTCTCTTCATCCTAGTCCACCAAAACCTCTGGCGTAGGTCTTAATACATTTTAGTACTACCGGGGTGAATGGTGAGAGGAGATTCATGAGCTTCCTTAAGGATCAATCGCCTCAGATTGCGCACCTTGGGAACCACTAGACGGTCTCCAAAGAACACAACACCTTGTTCATCAATGGAGAAACAATCTGTGACTCCTTTCTTGATGTTTCTCTTCATCCGGGAAATTCCCGGATCTACCTTCTATGCCTTGATGATCTGATCCGTAAGGGTAGGTTTCGCCACCAGGGTGGAGAGGAATCCTCGAGGAACAATGTGAAGGTTAAGCTTACGAAATTCCTCGTGGAGAAAAGGTTGACTTTGTTGTAACATCAGATTGTTACAATAAGATTTGCGACTTAGTGCGTCAGCCATGACATTGGCTTTGCCTGGGGTGTAAGATATTCCTAAGTCGTAATCTGTAATCAACTCGACCCAACGTCTTTGCCTGAGATTCAAATCCGGTTGGGTGAAGATATATTTCAGACTTTGGTGATCAGTGTAAATTTACATAGCGATTACCAAGAAGGTAATGTCGCCAGGTTTTGAGTGCATGGACCACTGCCGCAAGCTCTAGATCATGTGTGGGATAGTTATCCTCATGTGGACGCCTTAGCCGAGAAGCGTAGGCAATCACATGATGATCTTGCATGAGTATGCAACCTAGTCCTTGTCATGAAGCGTCGCAATAGATAACAAAGTCCTTAGAAAAATCTGGTGGAACAAATGCGGGAAGCAGATGTCGAGCGTCTTTTCAGTTCTGAAAGCTAAACTCGCCTTTGTGGCGTCCATTCGAACTTTTTATCATTCTTGAGGATTTCAGTAAGAGGCTTATCAACCTTGGAGAAATTCTCGACGAAGCGGCGGCAATAGCTCGCTAAACCGAGGAAACTCCGAACTTGCTTGACCGATTCAGGGGGAGTCCGGTCAGGGCGGCTTGAACTCGCTCGGGATTGACAGCAATGCCCTTACCAGAAATTACATGGCCTAGATAGGTCACTTCTGGTAACCAGAATTCACACTTAGAGAATTTGGCATAAAGGCGGTGCTCTCGAAGTTTCATCAATACTAGCCTTAGATGTTCGGCATGTTCTTCCTCATTCTTGGAGTAGATGAGTATATCATCGAGGTAAACCACGAAGAATTTATCCAAATACTCCATGAAGATTGAGTTCATTAACCGAGAGAAAGTGGTTGGAGCATTGATTAACCCGAAGGACATGACGGTGTACTCGTATTGGCCATAACGAGTAACAAAGGCCGTTTTAGGAATGTCCCCGTTCTTGATTTTGATTTGATGGTAGCCCAACCTCAAGTCCATCTTTGAAAAGACTGAGGATCCAGCGAGCTGATCATACAGATCGTTGATCCTGGGGAGCGGATACTTGTTCTTGATCGTGACCAAGTTGACAGGTCGGTAATCTACAACCATCCAATCCGTTCCATCCTTCTTCTTGACGAAGAGGACGGGGCAAGCCCATGGAGATGAACTAGGACGGATGAAACCCTTTTGCAAGGACTCATCGAATTGTTTCTTAAGCTCGGCTAGTTCTAGGGGTGCCATCTTATAAGGTCTTCTAGAGATTGGAACGGTTCCGGGAACAAGATCTATCATGAACTCGACATCCCTGTCAGGTGGAACACCTGGCAGTTCTTTTGGAAAGACATCCGGAAAGTCACGGACTACCGGAATATCTTTGAGGTCTGGAAGGGGGTTGGCATTTAAGGAGTATAGCTGACGCTTAGACACCCGGGTTAAAACATTAACTGTCTTGCCCAAAGGATGGGTGAGTTGAACAGTTCTAGTAGAGCAATCAATCTTAGCATAATGGGCTGACATCCAGTCCATACCCAAGATGATGTTTATGTTCGAGGACTTGAGAGCTATTAGAGATGCAAGAAAGACTAATCTGTCGACAAGAATTTCATTCCCATGACTTATTCTAGAGGTTTGCCATCTAGAACCAGGAGTTTGAATTTCCATGGAGGTGTGCATGTCACAAAATGTGGTGTTGTGCAATCGAGCATAGCTCTCAGAAATAAATGAATGAGATGCTCCAGTATCAAAAAGAACGATTCTTGCGGATGACAATTAACAAGGAGCGTGCGAGAACGATGTTGGGATCCTCATGGGTTTCCTCGGCTGAAACATAGTTGACGTGGCCACGGCAAAGGGTACTGGTTTGGCGAGAGCACCTTTCCTGCTGGCTTACCACGGCTAACAGACTTTCCGATCTGACCGGGGTTGTTCTGGGGACACTCACGTATGTAGTGACCCGTCTCTCCACACTTGAAACAGGTTATCATATTGGGACGTGGAGCAGCATTAGCAGCAGGGCCACCATAAGTCTTGGGCGGTACATATCTTTTGGTTGGGGCGAGGCGCCTCAAAGGATGGCCTCGGAGTGAACACAGGTGGCGAGCGTGTTTGGAATCCAGACCCGGGCGCCCGAGATCGAGCGGATGAAGAACCAAAGTCACGGAGTGCTTGCATGAAGCTTCAAAGTCGATCGTCCGGGCCAAAGACCGATAGCCTTGTTGACTAACTTCTGGAAGGAGGTGCATTCGTGCAGACGAAGATCACGGCGAAGCTCGGGGCTAAGTCCCTTGCAGAACCTTGCCTGCTTCTTGGCGTCGGTAGAAACCTCTTCAGGAGCATAACGTGCTAGATTCCCAAACTCACGGCTGTATGCATCCACAGTCAGTCTACCCTGGGTGAAATTGCAGAACTCTTCCCTCTTACGATCCATGAGACCTTCCGGGATGTGATGCTCATGGAAAGCGGCATTGAATTCAGCCCAAGTAGTAATTTGGCCAACCGGGCGCATAGCCTCGAAATTCTCCCACAAAAGGCTAGCAGGGCCTTCGAGGTGATAGGCGGCAAAGGTAACCTTATCAGCTTCAGCCACGTTGGCAGAACGTTGCTTGTGGGTGATCTTTGAAGCCGATCATCCGCATCGAGAGGCTCAACGGAATGTTTGAACTTCGGTGGATACTGACTTGACAAAGTCATTGAGTGACACCAGATCATTCCTTGGTGGCGTGCGGTATTACGCTCAATCCGCTCCGAAGCGATTGGTCTCACGCTTGTTGCGTTACGCCTCCAACATAACTTCAGCCAAAGAAGGCGGTTGAGGCATATTTACATTCCTAGCTGCGCTGGCTTCTCCCTGCTCGAGCAGCAGGATTGTTATTCTTGGTGTTGACCATCCTAGGAAACAAAACAACGGTTTAAACCAGGATGGCAGAATTTGGCAAGGAAGTGCGGAATGTAACGGAAGCATGGAATGCAGGGATGTTCATCCGTATGACATGGTAATATAGAAACTGCCATATATATACCAACGGTCATACACACCATTCATAGTTTAGTACAAGCCCGACGGAGTACAACTACAGTGAAAGGTGTTACATCTCATCGGAAGCATTCCAAACTCCTATACATTATTTTTCTACACTTCCGGAATGATACACACTAAGTCATATTCCATAGGTCACATAGGACGGTGGAAATACAACTATTACAATACTAGGGATACTACTACTAACTTAGACAGCTCCGTAGTAGTCCTCATAAAATTCACCACCCAAGCCTGGAAGCGGGACATGATCATCTGGGAACAGACGGTCCTGTGGAGCTTGCGGACCATAGGGACTCGGATGTGGCCGTGGTCCAACAAACGGCGGCAGACGAGGTCCACGAGGAGGGGTGATGCCTCCTACCTCACGCCACTCCATAAAATCTGGCAGACCAGCCCGCACAGGTACAAGTCCCTCATGTCCATGTATCCGCTTGCACGGCAGGTGCAAACCGAGTCGAGTGGCCCAAAGGATCGAGCGGGCATTAAAGAGCTCCATACGCAAGGCCCGATTTTCACGGTCCTTGTCTTCCAAAGATCTCAAAGAGTGGTGCGGAGGAGAGAGTCTTCATGGGATGCGTCATTGTACATACCCTGAAGGTAACCATGCGCCCCAGGGAGGGATGCTGGCATGTAGCGGAAATCGGTGTTGCACAACAAGGCAGTTCTGGCTCGAATAATAGTCATCATTGAGTAGGCTGCATCCTGCACGGACATCCCAATAGTGATCCCAAGTCCATAAGAACAGTGGAGCGGTTCAGTAGCTCCGGGCTAAGATGGATATATCCCGTGCGTACGAGATATTGGCTTTGATTAAAGCCTGTAAACTGCTCCTCGACGGTATATTCGGGATACCATCGGTAACCGATCTCGACCATCACCCGAACCAACATGGCCGTGTGACCACACAACGGGTCAGTCGAACCACTTGGTTCTGGGGACGGGTGGCCATCTGAAAGCACAGCCACAATGCAAAGATATTAGAATTTCTAGGGAAAATCGGGCAGCATAACATCTGTAAATGCTCAAGAATAGATTTGAGACATTCAAAATCAGATTGCAAAACCCCTCAACAACATCATATCAAGGTTCTGGTCCAGCTGATAGCATATTAAAAATAGTAGAAACTGAATCGAGGCGTAACCAACAATCCTATAAGTTACTACGGATTAGTAACACGTGAACTGATAGAGAGAAGAGAGCCTAGTCCTATACCCACGTACAATGAGAAGAGGATGACTCAGATCGAGAGGGCATAAGGTAAAGGAGTAAAAGAGCCTTATGTTCCTCCCACAATCAATTCCCTACATATAACTAAAGCATTTCTAGACTCGACATCGACCGGTTTGGCTTAGCGAACCTACAGGCAGTCCGGCTCGATGCCAACGCTGTCGGACCCGATTCCAAGTCACATCGACCTAGCCGGTAACACCTCATATCACTTTGCGGCCTCACGCACGGTATTCCCACGGTGTCGCCTTACCATGGCCCGGGACCGTTTGCGCCTTTTGGCTCACGTATATGATAGTGTCGCTAGCATCCATATGACAAAGAACCCGGGCCAACATGGCTAGTCGTGAACCCAAAGCGGCGCTAACCCATGGGGATAGGCATACATGAATCACATCGAGCATGTCGGTCATTAACGTATGAATTCGGGCTGTAGCACTGGGCTAACAGGACTCCGGTATCCCGTCAGAAAGGAGCTAGGAAGGACTCGGGATGTCACCGCGTGACATTTCCCGAAGGACGGAACACGAGAACGAAGTGAAACACATGCCGGGCCAGTCAAGTGTCCAGAGCGGTAGTCTGGGCTAGCAGGACTCGTGAACCGGGCTGTAGCGGACTACTATCGCTCGTAAGCACGAGACTACATTTCCCCATATGAGAGGCTGCCAAGGATAAACAACTAGATTGTCGGATCCCACTCATACCAAGCATTTCAATCATACACGTAATATGCCCGATATGAGTACATACAACATGGCATCACAACAAAACTCTACAACTCAAAGTACTTTATTTAAGAGGCTCCGAGGAGCCATACATAACATATCCATACAGGTAGGGGTCACATGACCCAACACTCAAGTCATACAAACATACAAGCACATGCGGAAGCAAACTAGTCTGAGTACAGACTCTAAAAAGAAAGAAAGCTTGTCGAATCCCTTCTATCTACAGTGTCCCTTCACAAGCTTTGGATCACCACCTAGGTGGCTAGTTCACTCGTCGATGTCAAGGTCTACATAAAACCCATTGGAGGGGGCGGTGTTGTCGTCTGAAAACATTAATTAAGCAAACATGAGTACGGAGGTACTCAGCAAGTCTTACAACAGAATCCTATTATACATGCACATTCTCAAGAAGGTAGTGGAGTTATTGCAGCAAGCCAGCTTTGACTCTTGGCTAAGCTATCCTACGTGACACCACTTGAAAAGCATTTGTCGCACACGAGTCCACTAATCACCATCACAATACTCCACCGTGGATCCTCTCTCGTCAACCCACGAGAGGGCCATCCATGCACTCACACTTACCTTGAGGCTTTTAGTAGTATCCATTTACTTGTCTATGAACTGTATAGGTGACCAAGTAGTCCTTTATCATGACGCGGCTATTTGAATAGTTTTATACCCTGCAGGGGTGTACTTCTTCACACACGCTCTCACCACTTACCGCCGTTTACACGACATGTACTCGGCAACCTTCAAGCGGAAGCCCAACGTGGGTGTCGGCCACGACCTAACTAAACACACGAGTCCCGACTCCAGGTTTATTGCCTATTCGGGTTCCATCCGCAGGGAGTCCGGCCGAGGTTTCCACTAACGGCCCCGAACGATGTGTGCAGGGTTCCTGAGACACCAAACGGGCGAATCGGTACACCGGGCCACGTGCCTACCGCAACACAGCCCACCCCTAAGGTCAGCGCTGCAAGGCGGCCCCCAAAGATGCTACAAACACCGTAAACTACTTGCAACTCCGGACCGAGGACAAGAGTGGTTAATAAGTCGAGAGGGTCAATTAAGGATCCCAATGCGTGGTAGTAGCTAAGTCTTAAATCACACACACAGATCTCAGTTCTTAGGGACGGCTTCAATGAAACAACCCACCATGTACTCCTACATGGCCTCTCATCGATACCTTTACCAAAACATGTTCAACACTTCACTCTCGAACCCGACACAACCTTTCACTCCAGTTCATCATCCCGATGAGCCAGACCTGACACAACTCTAAGCATAGCAAGCATAGCATGGTAGGAATCACAATCATGGCTCAACCAACTCCTACACATACTAGTGGGTTTCATCTAGTTACTGTGGCAATGACAGGTCATGCAAAGGAAGTGGGTTCAGCTACCGCTGCACACAACAGTTTGAATCGCGTTGTCTTAATGCAGTAAACAAGAGCAGAAGCGAGAACGTGGGTTTGTATCGGAATGATCAATGGGTTGCTTGCCTGATGTAGTGGTGGTAGGATACTGCCCTTGACGGATATTCGGGTTATCCTCGAGGCGTAACCTATCACGAAAGACACACCGAACATAAACAACACATGACAATATGCAAAAATATGATGCATGCTATGACATGGCAATATGAATGTGTGTTGGCCTAATGCAAGCTAGAACAAAAAGGGATGAACTCATTTGAATCAAAGATTCAAATGTTAGCTCATTTAACATAGCCATAAAGGTGCATTATCTTAATCTGCTTAAACAGCAAGGTTAACTTGTTCTATCATGCATGAAACCTTTACCAATGGATAGAATGGATTTTTCTGATCATTTTTATATATAAATCTTTGCATTTGGAGTTACAGATTAATTTCTATGAATTTTTGAAGTTTGAACTATTTTATGGAATTTCCTATAACAGAATAATTCTAGTAATTCATTTACTGCGTCAGCAATGCGTCAGGGTGATGTCAGAGGTTAACGGGGACCTCCAGGTCAAACTGACCAGTGGGTCCCGCATGTCAGCACTTAATTTAACTAATTAGAATTACTTTAAACTAACTAAGTTAATTAGCAGGGGGGGCTACCTGTCATAGACTCAGGAGAGTCAACTGTGGCTCGCCTCGTCAAAGTCGTGGTCAACTTCACGCTGGCGTTTAGCCGGCGAGCCAAACGCGGCGGCGAGAGTGGGTTTGAGCGTTCCGGCAACCAAATGAGCCGCGGAGGGCGTCTACGTGTGGCTGGGAGCAAGCCGCAGCTCTTGGTGGCGTTGGCTGGGCTCGGGGTGGCCGGAAACGGCGCCGGCGACGACCTTGGCGGTCGCCAGAGTTCGGGTGATGACGAACTCGTGGCTACGGGTACGGCGAGGTGCGTGAAGTAGTGGGTTAGACTCTACGCGACGCGGTGAGCACGTTAGACACCGTGGGGTGACCGGTGGATGGCCGGAAGCACGTCGGCGACGAGCTCATGGGCGGCGCAAGGCGGGTGAGCTCCGTGCAGTCGCTACGAGGCTCGGGAGCGAGAAAGGGAAGGAGGGGGAGGTAGCTGGGCTCACGGCGATCTTGAGGAAGCAAACGGTGCAGTCGGGGACGAGCTGGTGCAGTGGTGACGTCGAAGGGGATCTCCGGCGACGGCGGAGTCGGGCGAAGTCGGTGCAGAGGCCTCGGGCCACGTGAGCGCTCGGGGCTCGGCTAGCTCGAAGAACAGGAGGGCGGCGGAGCTCCTAGACACGACGGAATGGCGCAAGGACGACGGAGAGCGCGACTACGGCGGCAGTGCGGCTGCGGTGGCGTCGGCCATGGCGTGGGAGGGCGAGGGAGAGGACGGGAGGAGGAAAGGTGTCTGCGGGCTCGGGGAGAGCGTTACTGCGTCGGCTCGGCGAGGAAAGCGGCGGCGGCAGCCAGCTGCGTGGCGCATCTTTGTGCTCGCCGTCGAGCACTGCTACTACTGCTGGCCAAGCCAAGCAGCTTCATTGGCTGGCTGGGCTGGGCAGCGGTGGGCCGTTGGGTGGCGCTAGGTAGAAGTTTTTCGTTTGCTTTTCTTTTTCTATTTTACGTAACTTTGTGGACTTTCTAAAATACCTAGACAACTCCAAAATTCACCAAACTGCACTGGTCCTTAGTTGGAATATTTCCAAAGCATGGAACATTTTAGTTTAGGATTATTTGGGCATTTGAAATATTTTATATAATTTAAATGCCCAAAATCAAATACTTATGATTTAATTCAAAAACCTTAGGATGACCTAGAAAATTGTGCACCACTTTTGGCAGAGGCTCTGAACCAAAGCAAAGGTGATGAGCATTTTAGAAGGGCATTTCAGGTTCATTGAAAATAATTTTAGTAAGCCCTAGTTGGATTCAAAAAGGGTTCTGGGGGTTCTGTCTTCCCCATTTCAAATTTCTGATGAAAGTTAAACATGATGCAACACACTAATCCATGGACTAGCTAGGATGTGACACTAACCCTATCTGGTGTCTATATAAACCGGAGGGTTTTAGTCCATAGGACAAACAACAATCATACCATAGGCTAGCTTCTAGGGTTTAGCCTCTCTGATCTCATGGTAGACTCTTGTACTACCCATATCATCAATATTAATCAAGCAGGAGTAGGCTTTTACCTCCATCGAGAGGGCCTGAACCTGGGTAAAAACATCGTGTCCCTTGTCTCCTGTTACCATCCGCCTAGACGCACAGTTCGGGACCCCCTACCCGTGATCCGCCGGTTTTGACACAGGCAATCGTCGTCACCGGCATGACACCATGATCTCCATCATTGTGTCTCCATGAAGTTGTCTCGCCAACTATTACTTCTACTACTATGGCTAACGGTTTTGCAATGAAGTAAAGTAATTACATGGCGTTATTCAGTGACACGCGGGTCATACAATAAATAAAGACAACTCCTATGGCTCCTGCCGGTTGTCATACTCATCGACATGCAAGTCGTGATTCCTATTACAAGAACATGATCAATCTCATACATCACATATCATTCATCCCATTCTTTTTGGCAATATCACATCACATAGCATACCCTGCAAAAACAAGTTAGACGTCCTCTAATTGTTGTTTGCATGTTTTAGGTGGCTGCTATGGGTTTCTAGCAAGAACGTTTCTTACCTACGCAAAACCACAACGTGATATGTCAATTGCTATTTACCCTTCATAAGGACCCTTTTCATCGAATCCGATCCGACTAAAGTGGGAGAGGCGGCACCCGCTAGCCACCTTATGCAACAAGTGCATGTCAGCCGGTGGAACCTGTCTCACGTAAGTGTACGTGTAAGGTCGGTCCGGGCCGCTTCATCCCACAATACCGTCGAAACAAGATTGGACTAGTAACGGTAAGCATACTGAACAAAATCAACGCCCACAACAACTTGTGTTCTACTCGTGCATAGAAACTACGCAATAGACCTAGCTCATGATGCCACTGTTGGGGAACGTAGCAGAAATTCAAAATTTTCTACGCATCACCAAGATCAATCTATGGATATTCTAGCAACAAGAGAGGGAGAGGATGAGCATCTTCATACCCTTGAAGATCGCTAAGCGGAAGCGCTACAAGAACGCGGATGAAGGAGTCGTACTCGCAGCGATTCAGATCGCGGTTGATTCCGATCTAAGCACCGAACAACGGTGCCTCCGCATTCAACACATGTAGAGCCCGGGGACGTCTCCTCCTTCTTGATCCAGCAAGGGGAGAGGAGAAGTTGAGGGAGAACTCCGATAACACGACGGCATGGTGGTGATGGAGCTCGTGGTTCTTCGGCAGGGCTTCGCCAAGCACTACGGAGGAGGAGGAGGTGTTGGAGGAGGGAGAGGGCTGCGCCAGGGGCAGGGTGCGGCTGCCCTCTCTCTCTCACTATATATAGGGGGAAGGGAGGAGGGGGAGGCGCCCTAGGGTTCCCTAGGGGAGGGGCGGCGGCCATAGGGGAAACCCTAGATGGGTTTTGGCGCCCCCACCCCCTAGGAAACTTGCCCCCCAAGCCGGGAGGGGTGGCTGCCCTAGGGGTGGCGCGCCCACCTCTCCATGTTATGTGAGATGGGGTGGGAGGGGCGCTCAGCCCCTTAGTGGGCTGATGTGCCCTCTCCCTTTGGCCCATAAGCCCCCCAAAGCTTGTCGGGGCCTCCGGAACCCCTTTCGGACACGCTGGTCATCACCTGGTACCCTCGGAACAATTCCGGACTCCAATACCCTTCATCCAATATACCGATCTTCACCTCCGGACCATTCCGGAACTCCTCTTCATGTCCGAGATCTCATCCGGGACTCCGAACAACCTTCGGTAACCACATACTATTTCCCATAACAACTCTAGCGTCACCGAACCTTAAGTGTGTAGACCCTACGGGTTCGGGAACCATGCGATCATGACCGAGACGTTCTCCGTCAATAACCAACAGCGGATCTGGATACCCATGTTGGCTCCCACATGTTCCACGATGATCTCATCGGATGAACCACGATGTCAAGGATTCAAGCAATCCCGTATGCAATTCCCTTTGTCTAGCGGTATTGTACTTGCCCGAGATTCGATCGTCGGTATGCCGATACCTTGTTAAATCTCGTTACCGGCAAGTCTCTTTACTCGTTCTGTAAGACATCATCCCGTGACCACCCCCTTTGTCACATTGTGCACATTATGATGATGTCCTATCGAGTGGGCCCAGAGATACCTCTCCTTCACAAGGAGTGACAAATCCCAGTCTCGATTCGTGCCAACCCAACAGACACTTTCGGAGATACCCGTAGTGCACCTTTACAGCCACCCAGTTACGTTGTGACGTTTGGTACACCCAAATCATTCCTACGGTATCCGGGAGTTGCACAATCTCATGGTCTAAGGAAATGATACTTAACATTAGAAAAGCTTTAGCATACTGAACTACACGATCTTTGTGCTAGGCTTAGGATTGTCTTGTCCATCACATCATTCTCCTAATGATGTGATCCCGTTATCAACGACATCCAATGTCCATGGTCGGAAACCGTAACCATCTATTGATCAACGAGCTAGTCAACTAGAGGCTTACTAGGGACATGGTGTTGTCTATGTACCCACACATGTATCTGAGTTTCCTATCAATACAATTATAGCATGGATAATAAACGATTATCATGAACAAGGAAATATAATAATAATAACTAATTTATTATTGCCTCTAGGGCATATTTCCAGTAGAAGGGCGGCAGCTCTTGGCTGAAATCCATGTCGGCCTGGGCGGGCACCACGCCGCGGCTCGTGCATTAGTCAGCAAGGCCTTCCGTGCAGGCTTCTATTGGCCGACGACCCGAGCAGACGCACAAGACCTTGTCTAACATTGCGTCGGCTGCCAGCTCTTTGCCAATCAGAGTCATGTGCCCCCTACTGCTCTCCAAACAATCCCCATAACTTGGCCCTTTGCGGTCTAGGGGCTGGATATGGTCGGACCTCTTAAAGGGGGAAGCCATAAGAAGAAATACTTATTGGTCATGGTGGACAAATTCATCAAATGGATAGAAGCTAAACCAGTCAAAACGGCTGAAGCCGGACCAGTAATAGACTTCATATCCGGGGTCGTACATCAATACGGTGTCCCCCACAGCATCATCACTGATAAGGCTCAAATTTCATAGCCGACGAAGTGAAAACTTGGTGCACAAAAATGGGAATCAAGCTCGATTACGCTTCCGTCTACCATCCCCAAACAAACGGCCAGGTAGAGCGGGCAAATGGTCTCATTATGAGCGGCATCAAACCCAGACTAGTGCGATCCTTGACAAAGTCGGATACGCACTGGGTGGAGGAGCTCGACTCCGTACTCTGGGGGCTACAGACCACGCCAAATCGCACCACAGGATATACACCATTTTTTATGGTGTACGCGCGAAGCGATATTACCTTGCGACATAATACATGATTCGCCACGCGTACGCATGTACGAAGAGAAGGAAGCCGAGTTAGATCGGCATGATAATCTGGATGCCCTGGAGGAGGCGCGATGTTGCAAAAGCCCGTTCCGCATTCTATCAGCAGCAGGCTCAACGATATCAAAGCAGAGAAGTGCGGGCCAAAACTTACAATATTGGCGAGCTCGTTCTACGCCTACCGGAGAAGAAGAAGGACAAACTCAAACCCAAGTTGGAGGGTCCCTTCATCATTTACAAAGTCCTCACCGGAGGAGCGTACCGCTTACGTAATGCATCCGATATAAGACTCGAGCCAAACCCAAGGAACGCGCCAGACTATGGAGATTCTATGCCTAGTGCCGAACACAGTGTTCGTCTCCTAACCCCTCCCTTTTAACTATGCCCCATCCTCTTTTTCTTTCTCGACCTTTTTCTCTCTTCACACAAAGTATTCAATACAGTGCGAATTTCTGGATCACCCCGGCCGCACTAAGTGTGTAAGCAATACCTGGGGACTTCCTATACGGAAGCTAAAAATGATTACTCACATGGGTTCTGCCCATCACATATGCATTCTTTTTCCATATGTGCCTTTTCTTCACCATTATATGCATCGATATGACTGAAGATGTTGCCAAGCTGGGTTGCCTGGCTCTTGTGTTTATGCCCTACGTTCCCGTTAATTCGGCTAGGGCATAAGGGGAGCACCTCTGCAATTGTTACTGCCGGTTCAGCCGGATGTGTACCTCAGACTGGATGAAGCCGAAAGCTAGCTTCCTTAAGAGAATATTCGGTCGATGAAAAAAAGATGTATTCGTTTATTATAACATAAATCCCCAGAAGTCTTGTATCCTGCGCCATCGTTCGCAGTCCGGACATGTGCATCGTCGCATGCGTACCCAGGGAAAGGAACCCCTAACCGAACTATTCTCACTGGAAGATGTTTCTTACTATCCATGTAATATAACATAACTAGTTGGGTACTTATGCATTCAAGCACTTATGACCCCTACGCCTTTGTTTCCACGCATACCCGGTTTTGTATAACTGGCGGGTATTCGGACACACCCCAGACTATAGGATCCGGGGGCTGAAGCGAAAAGGTCCGCCATGACAAATGATTTTAATCCGGCTAGGGGCTAATCATGCCCATTAAATTACACAGTCACTTGGACTGACTACATTCCTCCTCTATACCGTCCAACATGCTATCTAGCTTACAATCCTGTTGAGAATACTTAGCGGCTAACGCTACCTGGTCATACACCAGACTAACGGGAATTTCTTGCCCATCGGGCCCCGCCGGTCCCACTTCGCCATATGGTTCAGTCCAGCTTGGTGTAGCGCGTCTTCACCATTGCCTGTGCTTCTCTTGCTCCTTGCCGGCATGCTGATATCTTCCATAGACAGAAGCGCCGCCGGGCTCCTTGAAGCAGGTCCGCAAGTTCCCCCATGCCATTCGGCAGTAGGCTTGATGGCCACAAAGCCTGAGAGACACCCTGCATCACTTGCCGAGCTCGCTCGTGCAGTTGCGAAAGGTCTTGCAGTAAATCATTTGCAGATGAGGGCATCTCCTCCTTAGGGCGACCCACTAACATTCCTGCAAGAAAAATTCTTTCAATATACTTCCTCGCCGAACTATACTACAGTTTGTTTAGGCACTTACTGTAAATTCCGCGTCGAAGCCTCTTGTTCTCCTTCACGGAGTCCGCCAGCTGAGCGCGGAGATCTTTTAACTCCACGTCCAGCTGGACTTTGGCATTTTGTAGATCGTTCTTCTCCCGCCTAACTCGCGTAAGAATGCGCTCGCCAGCCTCTAGCTGCTTTTTGAGATGTGATGCGTCCTCTCTTACGCCCTCCGGATTCACCCCGGGATTGTCTGCAGAATTTTCTATTAGACTTGTCACATCAGCCATTTACTAACTGGTGCATCTTCGTGCAATTGTGACAATTGTTACCAGATGAGGGTTTTTTGGGTTCCTCCAATTTGGCAACTGCGGCCCTCAGTTCGGCCTTGCATCCCTCCAGCTCCCGAGACAATTGCTCGTTCTTCTCTACAAGGACCTGTACATAAATTGATCCTTAAAACTGTTGTTTCAACTGTTTCAAGTCTCAGGGGCTACTGCTATACATACTTATCAGAATTTCTCACCCGTATGTCTTTGGTATACTGGTTTGTCGCTTGGGCAAGCCCGCCCGAGCAGCTTGGACGTATCGTCCGCGAATTGAAGGCATTAAACGCCTCTTGGAAAAGATGTTGTTCTGGCACGGCCCGTCGGCCTTTGTGATTCATGGCGCTCTCTACTGGAATTCTTTCTTTGAGAGCATGTCCGCACTCTCTGTTGGAGAGCTATGCGGTCTTGGCCCCATGTCCGCCTCACTTCAAGCCCGGGTTACGCAACCCGGCTGGTGGAGGCGTGATTGGTAGGGTCTCCGGATATAGTCCGGTTATTCCTCTTCCTGCCAGACACAAAGGGCACTGTCATATTTTAAATTCTATAATTAGAGGACATGTTATTGCTTTACCTCTGTAGCGGTGTGTCAACCCTCACCGCCTTCCTCTTGAGCCTGCCCGATCTGGATGCCCGTGGTTGACGAGTCCCTAGGGGCTCGGCCCCTCGCTCCGGCCGTCGTTTCTGCAAATAGAACGACGCCTCAAAGGTAAATTATAACACCTGGGGGGAGTCCTCTTCGAAGGATAGGGTTTTCTAGTTCGGCTTACACACGAAGCGGGGAGCAGTCCAGGGTAGTCGGCCGTAATGGCCACTAGGGCGCCATCCCAGCTCGCCTGATAGAATACCCCATTGACAAGCTCCACAGTGATATCCGAATCCACTTTAAGTCCCGGATCTAGGGCCCTTCCAGGGTCCTCTGGTTGCGGGGAGGGGCTGAAGATTCTTTCTACGACCCTCCTTAGTTCCTGCCCAGAAGCATTGATGCAAGTAATCTTAGCAGAAGAACGCTAGAGTAAAGCAGGGAAAAAGAATGGCAACTTACCCATGATGGGGGGTTGTACATGGAGAATCCGTCCCGCGTTTTTATGCGAAGGAATTCCTCCTCTTCCCCTTTGTACAGATCGGACAATATCCTTGCCACAGCGGCAGCGGAGTCCGGACCCTTACGACCGCAGCGGGTGGTGTCGTCTTCCCCGTTGAAATGCCACATGGGCTTCCACCTATATTGGAGCGGCTGCACTCCTCGTCTTATGCATATCGCCATAACCTCAACTATCGTCAGTCCAGATTTGGCCAGTAACTTTATCCTGTCCATCAGGAGGAATATTTCCCTTGTGTCCTCTTCCCGAGGACCCCAGGGGCGCCAACTTAGGCGTGCCCTCGGCGAGGCGTTGCAGAACTTGCGGAGACCTGTTCGGACTGGATCCGGAAGGGGGACGTCGTTTATATAGAACCACTCTGAATGCCAGTTTTCTGGTGCCTTCTCAGGAGTGCAGGACAGGTATCCGGTCTTGGCAATGCGCCATACTTCGGCCCCGCCCACTTGACATAGGGACTCCCCCTGGGTGCGGGGGACGAGGCAAAACAGCTTCCTCCATAATCTGAAGTGTGGTTCGCAGCCTAAAAACAGCTCACAAAGGGCAACATACCCCGCTATGTGCAGAATAGAGGCAGGGGTAAGATCGTGTAATCGGAGGCCGAGAACTCCAGAGCCCACGAAGAAACGGGTGGATAGGGAACCCGACGCCCCTCAACAGATGAGGGATCAGACATATACGCTCCTCCGGAGATGGGTTAGGAGATCCCTCAGCTTGGTCTCCTTCGTCATAAGTGGCTATTCCAGCTCGGACGGGGACCATGAACGCCGGTGGGAGAAACCCTTGGGTTTGTAACTTTATCAAACGGCTATGAGGAACTAAACACTCTCCCCAATCCCCCGACTTGGAACGAGAAGGGCAAGCAGAAGAGCTGCGACGGCCGACCATGTTGGAATGGCTTTTTGCGGAGCACTCTGTTGGATACTGGCTGTCACGACCGGTTTTTCAATAAAAATATTTATTGAACAACTGACCTATGAAATCCAATATGAGGAAAATCCTCCATATCGGTAGACAAAACTTTGATACAAGAAGCCAGTAGCATTACAATATTACGAAATTGACTGAAGAAGCCCAACCAATTATTACAACACGCCAATAATTATACATGATGGCGGATATGACACAACGACGTGGGGTGGAAATACTACTGACTCGAGATATGAGTGGTTGGTGGAATAACACAGTGGGGTGGTTAATAAGTTCTATCTGCCTTTGGCGGCCCATCGAGCGTCAAGGTGAGGCTCGATGGATTTATTTGGGTAGCGGAAGCGGATATATCACAATGACTAGTCCAGGGGTCGCACGAGACTGACTGGGATTCCTCTAGGAGTCGGACTCGCTATCGAACTCTTCATCCATGAGATCGCCTTCACAAGATCTGGCCAAATCAACAAGCCAGGTGAGTACTATGAAAGTACTCGCAAGACAGTTCGAACAAAAGATATAACAAATGAATGCATGAATGCGACATGATTAATTTTAACAATGCTCAATTAAAACAGTATAGCAAAATAAATAAGAAGGGAATCGGCGGTAGTCCGCTCGAAAACCCAAAGAAGATAAACTCAAAACCGATCGGGTGTCTGAAGCGACGCCTCGAAGGGCGAACAAATAAGAAAACATGCCACAGTCGGGCGTCTGAGCGACACCTCATAAAGGGCTTATATTGAAATAAAATACATGTGTGCCACAGTCGGACGTCGAAGCGACATCACAGAAAGCGCTTATAATGAAAATACATAACAGCAATGCCGCAGTCGGACGTCTGAGCGACGTCGCAGAAAGGGCTTATAATAAAATAAATGACAACAATGCCGCAGTCGGACGTCTGAGCGACATCGCAGAAAGGGCTTATAATAAAAATAAGTGACAACAATGCATGATCGGACGTCTCGAGCGACATCGCAGAAAAGGGCTTATAATAAAAATAAGTGACAACAATGTCAGCAATCGGACGTCTGAGCGACATCACGTAAAGGGCTTATAATACATCATTCATAACTGACGAGATATATTGCTCACGGGAAATATTCATCACAAGACAGTAAGCGGGTTAGTCCATTCACAGGAAAATAAACATTTGATACTCAAATGGTTCTCAGGAGTTTCTGTCACCGAGACTGACACTTGACAAGATGTGATGAACACGGTACTTGGATATGAATATGATGAATTCAGGAATTTTGACTCTGCAGAGTTTGTACCAAAAATTTTCCACAGCCAACGGATTTCCGTAGTCATGAAGGACTAGTTCCGTTTACGGTATTTCGGAAGAAACACAACTAGCTAGTACACACCCATCATATCTCACGTTGCCAGGAAATCACCATAGACAGCGTTTAAGAAAAACTTTGAGACGGGGAGATCACAATCTCGATTAGCATGGGATCAAATTTATTCTGGCAGCGCTCTAAGGGTGCCCCTCTCGGTCCCAACCGGAAACACCCATGCCCCCTGACCGGATGAAAGGCTTTAATCCAGGGCCATGGAACCTTCATCCTAGCCTCTCGAATTGGTGTGTACCAGGAAGTGGTTTGCAACTTACTAAGCCGTATCCCTTGCGGGAAACAGGTGGTAGTACGAAAGGGAGGACGTACGGGAATCTGACTGATTTATGTTGACACCGGGTCAATGATATGGCATAAGCCTGGCATGCTACAACACTGCCATCTTACCCATACTTATGCCAACTCATGGCCATGCAACGAGTTTCGAACAACTCATGGATTTGCCGAGCTCATTTGCCTCAATGCTCACGAGATAAACTATCATCGAAATGCTCATGAACGTGCCATGATACAAAATAATGCAAACATGCCCAGACACTCATCATATCAGAAGTTCAAATTTTGCTTGCCTGGTTCGGAGTAGTCGGGGTCTAGCTCGGCGAAGTTCGCGGTTCCGTCACCTCCTTCGGTATCTACGGTACACAAAAATACACGTGCTAACGTAAATACCGTGGGTGTACAGAAAGTTGATCCAAATATTTTTCAATAAATATGACAAAAAACTAGACAAAAATTTGAAGAGGACAGAAAAAGAATCACTCAAAAATTCCTTTCTGTTAAAAAGTTATAAGGGTTTTAACCCGATCTGTAATGAAACAGAAAACTTCCAGGGGGCTTTGCAGAAAAATCCGGAAAAGACGGTTCAGAGTGGAAGCGTATTTGTCAAAGTACACTTTCAGAAAACGATTCAAAAAAACAAAAGAGAGGCTGACGGGCGGGTCCCACCCGTCAGGTTTGAAATTTCAAACGAGGGAGTCGGGCCTCGTCGGGGCCCAAGAGCCGCGGTGGTCGCCATGGCGATCCACGGCAGGGAGCTCGGAGAGTACCTCCATGTTCAGGGCGCCATTCCGCGTCTGTGGGAGGTGGTGGTGGTCGCCGGCAAGTACCACGTCGGCGGCGACGCTTGCTCCGGCGAACGGCGATTCGGGTGGTCGTGGACCTCGTCGGAGAGAGCTGCGGAGGTGGAATTGAGGAGGGGGTTAGACTCGTGATAGCATGAGAGGTTATCGGACGAGGTTAGGGCGCCAGAGATGACCTCACCAGAGTGAATCACGGTGGAGGCCGAGGCGGAACGAAGTGGCCGGAGTCGGGGAAGGAGAGCTCCTCGTGGCCCTTCCAGGGACTTGGCGAGGTTTGGAGAGGTAGTGGAGGTGTGCGGGGGCGAGAGCAAGCTCGGGGGTGCTATATATAGCCGCCCCGAGGCGGTTGCCGAGAACGGTGTTCTCCGGCGAGGTGATTACGGCGGCGCTGTGGTTGCACGGTCGGCTTAGGAGCTTGAGCACCAACTAGACGCATTTAACCGGTGCCATCCCCGTGTCCAACTCAGCAAGGAGGGCGAGGTTACGACTTGTCCTCAACGGAACAGCCGCACGGCCCGTCGGCGGCAGAGAACGCGCTCTGCGCGTGCCAGGACACGGCGACGGTGCTGCATGCGTGCGTTGGCGAGGAAATGGCCACGCAGAGCCACCAGGGGGTTTGGGCGGCGCCGAAGGGCGTTATGCCGCCGTTCTGCTCCCTGTCGGCTGCTACGGTGGTTCGGCCACCGCAAGACACGCCAAGCAGCGGGCCAGGTGCCACCGACGCCAGAACGCGCCAAGCATCGCGTGTGAGGCTCCGGACAAGCAAGCTAGGCCGTGAGCAACGTGCCAAATGCACTGTGAGCATGTGACTGAATTTCTGACGAAGATCGACACTGAAACTCTGAACTTAACTGAAGATGAACAGAAACAGTGCATGCAAGGTGTTTGACAGAATGATCTAGGCATGTAGGGATTTTTCCTTGAGCTGGTTTTTGGTGGAGGGGCCTCTCATTGCATCCAGAGGCTGCCTGAATATTTGTGGAATTTTTGGAGTAGTGTAGATATGAATTTCACCAAATTTGGCAAATCTGGTCCAAACTTGCAGAGACTATAATTTGAAATCTTTGAACAGAAGAGGAGTGGTTCTTGATTGTTCTAGGTTGTGGGTACTAAGGACTACCCAAGGGAGTTGGTTTGAGGTCAAAACTCAAATGCATTAAGGTACTTGCTTTGCAAATTACCTAGGCTCAAAATAATAGACAGAAAAGATTTGGGAGAGAATTAAATGAAATAAAAATTCAGAAGAGGGTTGAACTAGTTGAGACAGAATGTTTGGATTGCCCAAAGTGGAAGGAGATATATTTAGGAAGATTTTACCATGTGGTGCATGGCCAAATCATGAATGATTTCAAATATGGGAGAGGATGAAAAACTTCTAGAGTTTCTTTTTGAAAGAAAATAAACTTCAAAGATTTTTCTTGAATTCTTGAGCAGAGGGCAATCAGAAGAAAAATTTAAAAACCAAACACCAGAGTTGAAGGAGATGCAAGAGTAAAATATTTGCCAGAGGGAAAAAGCTTTTAAGAGAGATTTTTGGAAGGGTTTTGGAGACCTCCTTCAAATCCAACAAAATTTTGAAGAAAACAAAAGGAAAAATTTTGGAGTGTCACACTGGCTCTGGGAGGGAGAGTGAGGTTTGGATCTGAGAATCCCCATCCCTTCAAATAGACGGTTCGCCCGGAGGATCGAGGGTGGCAAATGCAAAAATGCCTCGACTCCTCGCATTCGCTCGACACGTGGAGATGGTCATTACTGAGGCACCGAAGCCGAGGAGCACAACATTGATTGGAGGCCGGACACTATTCGTCGTAACAGGCACTTTGGAGTATTCGGAGAAGGAACCCGCCTTGCAATGCCGAAGACAAGACTGCGCGCCGGACTCATCGTCATTGAAGCCTGGTTCAGGGGCTACTGAGGGAGTCATGGATTAGGGGGTATCCGGACAGCCGGACTGTGTACAACGTTTGGACTATTGAAGTGTGAAGATACAAGACTCAAGACTTCGGCCCGTGTCCGGATGGGACTTTCCTTGGCGTGGAAGGCAAGCTTGGCGATCCGGATATTATATTTCCTTCTTTGTAACCGACTCCATGTAAACCCTAGCCCTCTCCGGTGTCTATATAAACCGGAGAGGTTGGTCCTTAGAAGGCCGATCACAGTTAGAAATCATACCATCATAGGCTAGCTCTTAGGGTTTAGCCTCTACGATCTCGTGGTAGATCTACTCTTGTACTACCCATATCATCAATATTAATCAAGCAGGAAGTAGGGTTTTACCTCCATCGAGAGGGCCCGAACTTGGGTAAACATCTGTGTCCCTTGCTTCCTGTTACCATCAGCCTTGACGCACAGATCGGGACCCCCTACCCGAGATCTGCCGGTTTTGACACCGACAGCGACCCTGAGGTGTCGTCACGGAGGATTTCTCCTGATCCGCCAAGGCCAGAGGGTAACCCTTCGGCCACCCGAAGTCCGAAGTATTCGGCTCCTAAGAGAGCAACAGAGAGAGGCTGGGACTGTCCGGTGCGCGACCCGACGCACTGATGAATCTTCTGGAGCAAGCGGCTATCTTAGAAGCGCATCGTACGCTAATGGGTACGGTGGTTGAGAGGATTTCATCCGCCGAAAGGGGGTTGCATGAAGCGTTTATGAGCCTGCTGAGAGGCTTTGAGGTACGTAAAGTAGTATATGTTTTTGACGGTACCGCACACGCTAGGTGTGCCCTATGCAGATAGTAGCCCCTGAGACTCTGGTTGCTATCGAAAACGGTGGCAAATAGAGGATCATAGTCCCAGGTAATAATCATGCCGCCTTCATGTGCAGGTGGCTGAAGGTCCGGTGGCTAGCCGGACTAGTGAGTTTGCCGAGCTGAAGCGGCTACTTGATGCGGCAGATGCCGACATCATGCTTGTAAACAAGCAGCTTGACGAGGCACAGGGTATGAATTCTCCGATGGTCCACATATGTTAAGAGGAGCATAATGCTAGTATCTATAATATGCTGTGACTGCAGATGGAGCTCCGCCGTGGAGACCCTTCGGGCGGAACTTGCCCGAGCCAAGGAACAAGCCAGGAGGAGTGATGCGGCCGCCCTAAAGGCAGTCGAAGAGTTAAGAGCCGAACAGGCTGCACATTGCGAGAGCAAAGAGCGTATAGCTGATACGTCTCCGTCGTATCTCTATTTTTTGATTGTTCCATGCCAGTATTATTCACTTTTATATACTTTTTGGCAACTTTTTATATTATTTTTGGGACTAACATATTGATCCAAAGGCCCGATGCAGTTCACATGCATTGCATGTTTTATGTTTCGCAGAATATCCATATCAAATGGAGTCCAAACGGGATAAAAACGGACGGAGCTTATTTTTGGAAAATATGGAAAATTCCAGAAGAAAAATCCACGCGAGGCGGTGCCCAAGGTGGTCACGAGGTAGGGCGCGCTACCGGGCGCCGCCTACCCTCGTGAGCCCACCGTAAGGCGGTTGATGCTTTTCTTTTGCCGCAAGAAAGATAATATTCGGAAAAAAATCACGGCGAAGGTTTCAAGCCAATCGGAGTTACGGATCTCCATATATACGCGAAACGGTGAAACAGAGCCGTAATGTAACGCAGAAACAGAGAGATAGATCCACTCTCGGAGGGGCTCTCGTTCCTCCCATGCCATGGGAGCCAAGGACCAGAGGGGAAACCCTTCTCCCATCTAGGGAGGAGGTCAAGGAAGAATAAGAAGAAGGGGGCCCTCTCCCCCTTGCTTCCGGTGGCGCTGGAGCGCTGCCGGGGGCCATCATCACCACCGCGATCTACACCAACACCTCCGCCATCTTCACCAACATGTCCATCACCTTCCCCCCTCTATCTACAGCGGTCCACTCTCCCTCAACCCGTTGTACCCTCTACTTGAACATGGTGCTTTATGCTTCATATTATTATCCAATGATGTGTTGCCATCCTATGATGTCTGAGTAGATTTTTGTTGTCCTATTGGTGGTTGATGAATTGCTATGATTGATTTAATTTGCTTGTGGTTATGTTGCTGTCCTTTGGTGCCCATCATATGAGCGCGTGGATCACACCATAGGGTTAGTTGTATGTTGATAGGACTATGTATTGGAGGGCAAGAGTGATGTAAGCTTCAACCTAGCATAGAAATTGATGCATACGGGATTGAAGGGGACCAATATATCTTAATGCTATGGTTGGGTTTTACCTTAATGAACGTTAGTAGTTGCGGATGCTTGCTAATAGTTCCAATCATAAGTGCATAGAATTCCAAGTAAGGGATGACATGCTAGCAGTGGCCTCTCCCACATAAAACTTGCTATCGGTCTAGTAAAGTAGTCAATTCCATAATGGACAATTTCGCCACACCTACCATCACTTTTCCACACTCGCTATATTTACTTTAGTTGTGTCTTTATCTTAACAGCCCCTAGTTTTATTTTCGTGCTCTTTACTTTCTTGCAAGCCTATCCGAAAACACCTACAAAGTACTTCTAGTTTTGTACTTGTTCTAGGCAAAGCGAACGTTAAGCGTCCGTAGAGTTGTATCGGTGGTCGATAGAACTTTAGGGAATATTTGTTCTACCTTTAGCTCCTCATTGGGTTCGATACTCTTACTTATCGAAAACTGCTGCGATCCCCTATACTTGTGGGTTATCAAGACCTTTTTCTGGCGCCGTTGTCGTGGAGTCATAGCGTGGGGTAAATATTCTCGTGTGTGCTTGTTTGCTTTATCACTAAGTAATTTTTATTTTCTGTTCTTAGTTGTTCTCTATCTTTAGTTACGGATATGGAACACGAAATACCAAAAAAATTAGGTGTACTTGCCACTCATGGAGATGGGGAACCTCCTAAAACCCTCGATGCTGGTTATGTGAAAGATATTATGTACTACTTTAATAATCTGAGAAAACCCCGTTCAATTATGTAATGGGAGTAACGTTGGATCAACGTGAATACTTTAGGGATTATCGCTTGACACAAAAAGGGAAACTATTATGGGATCAAATTCATATATTGAAGTGGTATGCTTGGCAACTATGCGTGGAATATGAATATACTTTTTGCTCTAGGATGAATTCTCCACACCTTCCCTTTTCATGCAAATTTAATGATAATGAAACCTTAGCTTCTTATGCTAGAGGTATATATGATTACTATGATGTGGAACAAATAGAAGAATTTGTTGCTTTTAAGGGTGCTTATGAAATTGAAGCTATGTGTAAAAAGTTTGAGGATTTTGATGATGCTGTTTATAGATCTGAAAATTTAGCTATCCTCAAATATTGCTATGAGAATTATAAATACAATTATGAAATTAATGCACTTATTAAGAAAGTCTCCGCTGTCCAAGAAGAGACTAATATTTTGCAGGAATCTATGGAAGAAGAAATTGATGAAACCGTGAGCTCATTGGATGAAAAAGATGATGAGGAGAGCGAAGAACAAAAGGAGGAAGAGCGGATTAGCTACCCGTGCCCACCTTCTAATGAGAGTAACTCTTCAACTCATACATTGTTTAATTCCCCTTCGTGCTTACCGAAGGATGATTGCTATGATCCCGTTGATTATGTTGAAATACCCCTTGTTGATGATGCTTGCTATGCTTGTGGCCAAGATGCCAATATGAATTATGCTTATGGATATGAACTTGCTATAGTTCCTTATGTTAAACATGAAATTGTTGCTATTTCACCCACGCATGATAGTCCTATTATCTTTTTGAATTCTCCCGATTACTCTATATCAGAGAAGTTTGCACTTATTAAGGATTATATTGATGAGTTTCCTTTTACCGTTGCACATGATGATTTTAATAGATATAATATGCATGTGCTTGCTGCTCCTACTTGCAATTATTATGAGAGAGGAACTATATCTCCACCTCTCTATGTTTCCCATAATGATAAAATTGCAAGAAACTGTTTATACTATGCATTGGCCTTTACTATGTGTGCATGAATTGTGCTTTTATGACATGCCGATGCATAGGAAGAGAGTTAGAATTCGTCATTACATGATATATGTTGCTTTGTGCTCACTACTAAATGCCAAATCATTGTTAATTAAAATTGGCTTTGATATACCTTGGGATCCGGGTGGATCCATTACTTGAGCACAATATGCCTAGCTTAATGGCTTTAAAGAAAGCGCTGCCAGGAGACAACCCGGAAGTTTTAGAGAGTCATTTATTTCTGTTGAGTGCTTTCATATAGTTTAAAAACAACAAAAATAAAGAGGGGAACCCAAAACTTTTCAAAAAGGAAAGTGAAAGTGAGAAAGACAAGCATTGTTGAAGTGGGAGAGCTCCTTGAACTTTGTTCATTCTCACGGCAACTTTGTGAATCTTGATTACGGAAACTTTTCAATAAAAATAATTATCCCCTTGTACAATTCCATTGTATTATAAAAATAATGTGCCAAGGTTTGCCTTTAGGATGTTTACAATGTTTGTTGGTTTGTGCGGTGCAGGACAGAAACTTTGGCTGTAGTGCGAGAATTTTAATTTTTTACTGGAACGTCAAATGGTTCTGATTCTTTTTGCACTGTTTTTCTGTACAAATTTTTTATCTTTCCTAATTTTGGCAGAATTTTTAAAGTATCAGAAGTATGGTGAATGTTCAGATTGCTGCAGACTGTTCTGTTTTAGACAGATTCTGTTTTTGATGCATAGTTTGCTTGTTTTCATGAAACTATCAATTTATATCAGTGGATTAAGCCATGAAAAAGTTGTATTACAGTAGACACAATGCAAAAATAAAATATGAATTGGTTTGCTACAGTACTTAGAGTAGTGATTTGCTTTATTATACTAACAGATCTTACCGAGTTTTCTGTTGAAGTTTTGTGTGGATGAAGTGTTTGATTGAGAAGGTTTCGATGTGAGAAGAAGGAAGAGAGGCAAGAGCTCAAGCTTGGGGATGCCCAAGGCACCCCAAGTAAATATTCAAGGAGACTCAAGTGTCTAAGCTTGGGGATGCAGGGAAGGCATCCCCTCTTTCTTCAACAAGTATCGGTATGTTTTCGGATTCGTTTCATTCATGTGATATGTGCAAGTCTTGGAGCGTCTTTTGTTGGGGAACGTTGCAGAAAATAAAAATTTTCCTACGGTTCCACCAAGATCCATCTATGAGTTCATCTAGCAACGAGTGATAGGCGTGCATCTACATACCTTTGTAGATCGCGAGCGGAAGCGTTCAAGAGAACGGGGTTGAGGGAGTCGTACTCGTCGTGATCCAAATCACCGATGACCAAGTGCCGAACGGACAGCACCTCCGCGTTCAACACACGTACGGAGTGGATGACGTCTCTCGCACCTTGATCCAGCAAGGAGGAGGGAGAGGTTGAGGAAGAAGGCTCCAACAAAGCACGACGGCGCGGTGGTGATGGAGTGGCAGCTCTCCGGCAGGCTTCGCCAAGCTCACGCGGAGGAGGAGAGGTGTTGGGGAGGGGAGGGGCTGCGCCTTGGATGTTGTGTGCAGCCCTCCCCTCGCCCCTCTATTTATAGGGGAAGGGGGAAGGGGTCCGGCCCCCTCTAGATGAGATCTACAGGGGGGGGGCGGCCACGGGGAGGGGGCTTGCCCCCCAAGCAAGGGGAGCGCCCCCACTAGGGTTCCTCCCCAAACCCTAGGCGCATGGGCCCAAGGGGGGGATGCGCCCTGCCCTCCAGGGGCTGGTTCCCTACCCACTACGGCCCATGAGGCCCTCCGAGAGAGGTGGCCCCTCCCGGTGGACCCCCGGAACCCCTCCGGTGGCCCCGGTACAATACCGATATGCCCCCGAAACTTTCCGGTGACCGTATGACAACTTCCCATATATAAATCTTCACCTCCGGACCATTCCAGAACTCCTCGTGACGTCCGGGATCTTATCCGGGACTCCTAACAACATTCGGTAATCACCTACAAGTCTTCCTAATAACCCTAGCGTCACCAAACCTTAAGTGGTAGACCCTACGGGTTCGGGAATCATGCAGACATGACCGAGACAGCTCTCCGGCGAGTAACCAACAGCGGGATCTGGATACCCATGTTGGCTCCCACATTTTGCACGATGATCTCATCGGATGAACCACGATGTCGAGGTTTCAAGCAACCCCGTATACAATTTCCTTTGTCAATCGGTACGTTACTTGCCCGAGATTCGATCGTTGGTATCCCAATACCTCGTTCAATCTCATTACCGGCAAGTCACTTTACTCGTACCGTAATGCGTGATCCCGTGTCCAAACACTTGGTCACTTTGAGCTCATTATGATGATGCATTACCGAGTGGGCCCAGAGATACCTCTCCGTCATACGGAGTGACAAATCCCAGTCTCGATCCGTGTCAACCCAATGACACTTTTGGAGATACCCGTAGTATACCTTTATAGTCACCCGATTCGTTGTGGACGTTTGGTACACCCAAAGCACTCCTACGGTATCCGGGAGTTACACGATCTCATGGTCTAAGGAAAGGATACTTGACATTGGAAAAGCTCTAGCAAACGAACTACACGATCTTGTGCTATGCTTAGGATTGGGTCTTGTCCATCACATCATTCTCCTAATGATGTGATCCCGTTATCAATGACATCAAATGTCCATAGTCAGGAAACCATGACTATCTATTGATCAACGAGCTAGTCAACTTGAGGCTCACTAGGGACATGTGTTCACACGTGTATTACGATTTCCGGATAATACAATTATAGCATGAATAAAAGACAATTATCATGAACAAGGAAATATAATAATAATCCTTTTATTATTGCCTCTAGGGCATATTTCCAACAGTCTCCCACTTGCACTAGAGTCAATAATCTAGTTACATTGTGATGAATCGAACACCCATAGAGTTACGGTGTTGATCATGTTTTGCTCATGGAAGAGGTTTAGTCAGCGGATCTGCGACATTCAGATCCATATGCACTTTGCAAATTTCTATGTCTCCATCTTGAACATTTTCACGAATGGAGTTGAAGCGACGCTTGATGTGCTGGTCTTCTTGTGAAACCTGGGCTCCTTGGCAAGTGCAATAGCTCGGTGTTGTCACAGAAGAGTTTGATCGGCCCCGACGCATTGGGTATGACTCCTAGGTCGGTGATGAACTCCTTCACCCAAATTGCTTCATGCGCTGCCTCCGAGGCTGCCATGTACTCCGCTTCACATGTATATCCCGCCACGACGCTCGCTTGCAGCCGCACTACCATCGCTTCCACCATTCAACATATACACGTATCCGGTTTGTGACTTAGAGTCATCCAGATCTGTGTCGAAGCTAGCGTCGACGTAACCCTTTACGACGAGCTCTTCGTCACCTCCATAAATGAGAAACATGTCCTTAGTCCTTTTCAGGTACTTCAGGATATTCTTGACCGCTATCCAGTGTTACTTGCCGGGATTACTTTGGTACCTTCCTACCAAACTTACGGCAAGGTTTACATAAGGTCTGGTACACAGCATGGCATACATAATAGATCCTATGGCTGAGGCATAGGGGATGACACTCATCTCTTCTATATCTTCTGCCGTGGTCGGACATTGAGCCGAGCTCAATTTCACACCTTGCAAAGAGGCAAGAACCCCTTCTTAGACTGATCCATATTGAACTTCTTCAATATCTTATCAAGGTATGTGCTTTGTGAAAGACCTATGAGGCATCTCGATCTATCTCTATAGATCTTGATGCCTAATATATAAGCAGCTTCTCCAAGGTCCTTCATTGAAAAACTCTTATTCAAGTAGGCCTTAATGCTGTCCAAAAGTTCTATATCATTTCCCATCAAAAGTATGTCATCTACATATAATATGAGAAATGCTACAGAGCTCCCACTCACTTTCTTGTAAACGCAGGCTTCTCCATAAGTCTCAAGATAAACCCAAACGCTTTGATCATCTCATCAAAGCGAATGTTCCAACTCCGAGATGCTTGCACCAGCCCATAAATGGATCGCTGGAGCTTGCATACCTTGTTAGCATTCTTAGGGTCGACAAAACCTTCCGCTGCATCATATATAGTTCTTCCTTAAGATAACCGTTAAGGAATGCCGCTTTGACGTCCATTTGCCATATCTCATAATCATAGTATGCGGCAATTGCTAACATGATTCGGACGGACTTCAGCTTCGCTACGGAGAGAAAGTCTCATCGTAGTCAACCCCTTGAACTTGCCGATAACCCTTAGCGACAAGTCGAGCTTTATAGATGGTAACATTACCATCCGCGTCCGTCTTCTTCTTAAAGATCCATTTGTTTTCTATCGCCCGCCGATCATTGGGCAAGTCTGTCAAAGTCCATACTTTGTTTTCATACATGGATTCTATCTCGGATTGCATGGCTTCAAGCCATTTGTTGGAATCTGGGCCCGCCATCGCTTCTTCATAGTTGGAAGGTTCACCGTTGTCTAACAACATGATTTCCAGGACAGGGTTGCCATACCACTCTGGTGTGGAACGTGTCCTTGTGGACCTCAATGGGTTCAGTAGCAACTTGATCTGAAGCACCTTGATCATCATCATTAGTTTCCTCTCCAATCGGTGTAGGCACCACAGAACATTTTCCTAAGCTGCACTACTTTCCGGTTCAAGAGGCGATACTTCATCGAAGTTCTACTTTCCTCCCACTTACTCCTTTCGAGAGAAACTCCTTTTCGTAAAGGATCCGTTCTTGGCAACAAAGATCTTGCCTTCAGATCTAAGGTAGAAGGTATACCCAATGGTTTCCTTAGGGTATCCTATGAAGACGCATTTTCCGACTTGGATTTGAGCTTTTCAGGTTGAAGTTTCTTGACATAAGCATCGCATCCCCAAACTTTTAGAAACGACAGCTTAGGTTTCTTCCCAAACCATAATTCATACGGTGTCGTCTCAACGGATTTGGACGGAGCCCTATTTAAAGTGAATGTAGCTGTTTCTAGAGCGTATCCCCAAAATGATAGCGGTAAATCGGTAAGAGACATCATAGATCGCACCATATCCAATAGAGTGCGATTACGACGTTCGGACACACCATTACGCTGAGGTGTTCCAGGCGGCGTGAGTTGTGAAACGATTCCAAATTTTCTTAAGTGCGTACCAAATTCGTGACTTAAATATTCTCTACTTCATTCGGTCACGTTGATTCTCTACTTCATTCTGAAATTCCTTGAACTTTTCAAAGGTCTCAGACTTGTGTTTCATCAAGTAGACATACCCATATCTACTTAAGTCGTCGGTGAGAGTGAGAACATAACGATATCCTCCATGAGCCTCAACGCTCATTGGACCGCACACATCGGTATGTATGATTTCCAATAAGTTGGTTGCTCGCTCCATTGTTCCGGAGAACGGAGTCTTGGTCATTTTGCCCATGAGGCATGGTTCGCATGTGTCAAATGATTCATAATCGAGAGACTCTAAAAGTCCATCAGCATGGAGCTTCTTCATGCGCTTGACACCAATGTGACCAAAGGCGGCAGTGCCACAAGTATGTGGGACTATCGTTATCAACTTTACATCTTTTGGTATTCACACTATGAATATGTGTAACATCACGTTCGAGATTCATTAAGAATAAACCATTGACCATTGGAGAATTACCATAAAAGATATCTCTCATATAAATAGAACAACCATTATTCTCGGATTTAAATGAGTAGCCATCTCGTATTAAACGAGTTCCAGATGCAATGTTCATGCTCAAACTTGGCACTAAATAACAATTATTGAGGTTTAAAACTAATCCCGTAGGTAAATGTAGAGGTAGCGTGCCGACGGCGATCACATCAACCTTGGAACCATTCCCGACGCGCATCGTCACCTCATCCTTCGCCAGTCTCCGCTTATTCCGCAGCTCCTGCTGTGAGTTACAAATATGAGCAACGACACGGTATCAAATACCGGGAGTTACTACGAGTAATCTTGATAAGGTACACATCCATGACATGTATATCAAATATACCTTTGGTGTTGCCGGCCTTCTTATCCGCTAAGTATTTGGGGCAGTTCCGCTTCCAGTGACCCTTCCCCTTGCAATAAAAGCACTCAGTCTCAGGCTTGGGTCCATTCTTTGACTTCTCCCGACAATTGGCTTACCGGGCGCGGCAACATCTTTGCCGTCCTTCTTGAAGTTCTTCTTACCCTTGCCCTTCTTGAACTTAGTGGTTTTATTGACCATCAACACTTGATGTTCCTTTTGATTTCTACCTCTGCCGACTTGAGCATTGAAAATACTTCAGGAATAGTTTTCACCATCCCCTGCATATTGTAGTTCATCACAAAGCTCTTGTAGCTCGGTGGGAGTGATCAAGGATTACATCAATGACCGCCTCGTCAGGAGGTTAATATTCAATCGGGATAGGCGGTTGTGCAACCCGGACATTGTGAGTATGTGCTCACTAATGTAACTATTTTCCTCCATCTTACAACTATAGAACTTGTCGGAGACTTCATATCTCTCTCGACCGGGCGTGAGCTTGTAAAACCATTTTCAGATCCTCGAACATCTCATATGCTCCGTGTTGCTCAAAACGCTTTTGGAGCCCTGGTTCTAAGCTGTAAAGCATGCCGCACTGAACGAGGGAGTAATCATCAGCACGTGACTGCCAAGCGTTCATAACGTCTTGGTTCTCTAGGATGGGTGCTTCACCTAGCGGTCCTTCTAGGACATATGCTTTCTTGGCAGCTATGAGGATGATCCTCAGGTTTCGGACCCAGTCCGTATAGTTGCTGCCATCATCTTTCAGCTTGGTTTTCTCTAGGAACGCGTTGAAGTTCATGTTGACATGAGCGTTGGCCATTTGATCTACAAGACATATTTGCAAAGATTTTAGACTAAGTTCATGATAATTAAGTTCATCTAATCAAATTATTTAATGAACTCTCACTCAGATTTGACATCCCTCTAGTCATCTAAGTGTTACATGATCCGAGTCGACTAGGCCGTGTCCGATCATCACGTGAGACGGACTAGTCATCATCGGTGAACATCTCCATGTTGATACGACTCATGTTCGACCTTTCGGTCTCTGTGTTCCGAGGCCATGTCTGTACATGCTAGGCTCGTCAAGTTAACCTAAGTGTTTTGCATGTGTAAAACTGTCTTACACCCATTTTATGTGAACGTAGGAATCTATCACACCCGATCATCACATGGTGCTTCGAAACGATGAACTTTAGCAACGGCGCACAGTTAGGGGGAACACTCTCTTGAAATTATTATGAGGGATCATCTTATTTACTACCGCCGTTCTAAGTAAACAAGATGCATAAACATAATAAACATCACATGCAATTAAATAGTAGTGACATGATATGGCCAATATCATATAGCTCCTTTCATCTCCATCTTGGGGCTCCATGATCATCTTATCACCGGCATGACACCATGATCTCCATCATCGTGTCTCCATGAAGTTACTCGCCAACTATTACTTCTACTACTATAGCTAGCGGTTTAGCAATAAAGTAAAGTAATTACATGGCATTGAATCAATGACACGCAGGTCATACAATAATTAAGACAACTCCTATGGCTCCGGCCGGTTGTCATACTCATCGACATGCAAGTCGTGATTCCTATTACAAGAACATGATCTCATACATCACAATATATCATTCATCATTCATCACAACTTTTGGCCATATCACATCACAAGGCAATTGCTACAAAAACAAGTTAGACGTCCTCTAATTGTTGTTGCATCTTTTACGTGGCTGCAATAGGGTTCTAGCAAGAACATTTTCTTACCTACGAAAAAGCCACAACGTGATTTGTCAACTTCTATTTACCCTTCATAAGGACCCTTTTCATCGAATCCGCTCCAACTAAAGTGGGAGAGACCGACACCCGCTAGCCACCTTATGCAACTAGTGCATGTCAGTCGGTGGAACCTGTCTCACGTAAGCGTACGTGTAAGGTCGGTCCGGGCCGCTTCATCCCACAATACCGCTGAAGCAAAATAAGACTAGTAGCGGCAAGAAAGTTGACAACATCTACGCCCACAACAAATTGTGTTCTACTCGTGCAAAGAGAACTACGCATAGACCTAGCTCATGATGCCACTGTTGGGGAACGTTGCAGAAAATAAATTTTTTCCTACGGTTTCACCAAGATCCAACTATGAGTTCATCTAGCAACGAGTGATAGGAGTGCATCTACATACCTTTGTAGATCGCGAGCGGAAGCATTCAAGAGAACGGGGTTGAGGGAGTCGTACTCCTCGTGATCCAAATCACCGATGACCAAGTGCCGAACGGACAACACCTCCGCGTTCAACACACGTACGGAGCGGATGACGTCTCCCGCACCTTGATCCAGCAAGGAGGAGGGAGAGGTTGAGGAAGAAGGCTCCAACAGCAGCACGACGTGGTGGTGATGGAGTGGCAGTTCTCCGTGAGGCTTCGCCAAGCTCATGCGGAGGAGGAGAGGTGTTGGGAGGGAGGGCTGCGCCTTGGATGTTGTGTGCAGCCCTCCCTCGCCCCTCTATTTATAGGGGAAGGGGAAGGGGCCGCCCCCTCTAGATGAGATCTAGAGGGGGGCGTGACAAGGGAGGGCTTGCCCCCAAGCAAGGGGCGCCCCACCAGGGTTTCCCCCAACCCTAGGCGCATGGGCCCAAGGGGGGCGCCCAGCCCTCCAGGGGCTGGTTCCCTGCCCCCTACAGCCCATGAGGCCCTCCGAGAGGTGGCCCCTCCCGGTGGACCCCCGGAACCCCTCCGGTGGCCCCGGTACAATACCGATATGCCCCGAACCTTTCCGGTGACCGTATGACAACTTCCCATATATAAATCTTCACCTCCGGACCATTCCGGAACTCCTCATGACGTCCGGGATCTTATCCGGACTCGAACAACATTCGGTAATCACATACAAGTCTTCCTAATAACCCTAGCGTCACCGAACCTTAAGTGTAGACCCTACGGGTTCGGGAATCATGCAGACATGACCGAGACAGCTCTCCGGCCAATAACCAACAGCGGGATCTGGATACCCATGTTGGCTCCCACATGTTCCACGATGATCTCATTGGATGAACCACGATATCGAGGTTTCAAGCAACCCCGTATACAATTCCCTTTGTCAATCAGATGCGTTACTTGCCCGAGATTCGATCGTCGGTATCCCAATACCTCGTTCAATCTCGTTATCGGCAAGTCACTTTACTCGCATCGTAATGCATGATCCCGTGACCAAACACTTGGTCACTTTGAGCTCATTATGATGATGCATTACCGAGTGGGCCCAGAGATACCTCTCCGTCATACGGAGTGACAAATCCGATCTCGATCCGTGTCAACCCAATGACACTTTCGGAGATACCCGTAGTATACCTTTATAGTCACCCAGTTACGTTGTGACGTTTGGTACACCCAAATCACTCCTACGGTATCCGGGAGTTACACGATCTCATGGTCTAAGGAAAGGATACTTGACATTGGAAAAGCTCTAGCAAACGAACTACACGATCTTGTGCTATGCTTAGGATTGGGTCTTGTCCATCACATCATTCTCCTAATGATGTGATCCCGTTATCATTGACATCCAATGTCCATAGTAAGGAAACCATGACTATCTATTGATCAACGAGCTAGTCAACTAGAGGCTCACTAGGGACATGTTGTAGTCCATGTATTCACACATGTATTACGATTTTTGGATAATACAATTATAGCATGAATAGAAGACAATTATCATGAACAAGGAAATATAATAATAATCCTTTTATTATTGCCTCTAGGGCATATTTCCAACATCTTTTGCAATTAGGTTTTTCTTTTTCTTTTATGCACCATGCTGGTATGAGATGGTCCTTGGCTGATTTATAGAATGCTTCATGCACTTCACTTATATCTTTTGAGTATGGCTTTATAGAATGCTTCATGTGCTTCACTTATATCATTTGAAGTTTGGATTGCCTGTTTCTCTTCACATAGACAACCGCCATTTGTAGAATGCTCTTTTGCTTCGCTTATACTTGTTAGAGCGTGGGCATATCTTTTGTAGAAAGAATTAAACTCTCTTTCTTCACTTATATCTATTTAGAGAGATGACAGGAATTGGTCATTCACATGGTTAGTCATAAAATCCTACATAAACTTGTAGATTGCTGAATATGATATGTTTGATTCCTTGCAATAGTTTTGCGATATAAAGATGGTGATATTAGAGTTATGCTAGTGGGTGGATTTGGATTGTAGAGACACTTGTGTTGAGGTTTGCAAGTCCCATAGCATGCACGATATGGTAAACTGCTAGTGTGACAAATTTGAAGCATGGGGTGTTTCTTTGATTGTCTTCCTTATGAGTGGCGGCGGGGACGGCGATGGTCTTTTCCTACCAATCTATCCCCCTAGGGGCATGCATAGTAGTACTTTGCTTCGAGGGCTAATAAACTTTTGCAATAAGTATATGAGTTCTTTATGACTAATGTGAGTCCATGGATTATACACACTTTTACCTTTCCATCATTGCTAATAAACTTCGCCGGTGCATCCAAACCCCGTGATACGATACACTCTGTCACACATAAGCCTCATTATATCTTCCTCAAAACAGCCACCATACCTACCTATTATGGCTTTTCCATAGCCATTTCGAGATATATTGCCATGCAACTTCCATCATCATCATATACATGGCTTGAGCATTCATTGTCATATTGCTTTGCATGATCGTAAGATAGCTAGCATGATGTTTTCATGGCTTGTCCATTTTTGATGTCATTGCTACGCTTAGATCATTGCACATCCCAAAGACATCACGGAGGCATTCATATAGAGTCATATCTTTGTTCTAGATATCGAGTTGTAATATTGAGTTGTAAGTAAATAAAAGTGTGGTGATCATCATTATTAGAGCATTGCCCCAATGAGGAAAGGATGATGGAGACTATGATTCCCCCACAAGTCGGGATGAGACTCCGGACGAAAAAAAAGAGAAAGGCCAAAAAAAAGAGAAGGCCCAAAAAAAGAAAAAAATTGAGAGAAAACGAGAGAAGGGGCAATGTTACTATCCTTTTACAACACTTGTGCTTCAAAGTAGCACCATGTTCTTCATAGAGAGAGTATCCTATGCTTTCACTTTTATATACTAGTGGGAATTTTCATTATAGAACTTGGCTTGTACATTCCAACGGTTGGCTTCCTCAAATGCCCTAGGTCTTCATGAGCAAGCAAGTTGGATGCACACCCACTTAGTTTCTTTTGTTGAGCTTTCATACACTTATAGCTCTTAGTGCATCCGTTGCATGGCAATCCCTACTCCTCGCATTGACATCAATTGATGGGCATCTCCAAAGCCCGTTGATTAGCCGCGTCGATGTGAGACTTTCTCCTTTTTTGTCTTCTCCACATAACCTCCATCATTATATTCTATTCCACCTATAGTGCTATATCCAAGGCTTGCGCTCATGTATTGCGTGAGGGTTGAAAACCTGAAGCGCGTTAAAAAGTATGAACCAATTGATCGGCTTGTCATCGGGGTTGTGCATGATGGGGACATTTTGTGTGACGAAAATGAAGCATGGCCAAACTGTATGATTTTGTAGGGATAAGCTTGCTTTGGCCTTGTTGTTTTGAAAATACATGATTGCTTTATTGGTACGCTCGAAGTATTATTGTTTTTATGTCAAATGATAGACTATTGCTTTGAATCACTCGTGTCTTAATATTCATGCCATCATTAGACATATGATCAAGATTATGCTAGGTAGCATTCCACATCAAAAATTATTCTTTTTTATCATTTACCTACTCGGGGACGAGCAGGAATTAAGCTTGGGGATGCTGATACGTCTCCGTCGTATCTATAATTTTTGATTGTTCCATGCCAATATTATTCACTTTCATATACTTTTTGGCAACTTTTTATATTATTTTTGGGACTAACATATTGATCCAGTGCCAGTTCCTGTCTGTTGCATGTTTTATGTTTCGCAAATATCCACATCAAACGGAGTCCAAACGGGATAAAAACGGACGGAGCTTATTTTTGGAAAATATGGAAAATTCCAGAAGAAAAATCCACGCGAGACGGTGCCCAAGGTGGTCACGAGGCAGGGGGGCGCGCCGCCTACCGTCGTGAGCCCACCGTAAGGCTGTTGATGCTCTTCTTTTGCCACAAGAGGCGAAGGTTTCAAGCCAATCGGAGTTACGGATCTCCATATATACGCGAAACGGTGAAACAGAGCCAGAACAGAACGCAGAAACAGAGAGATAGATCCAATCTCGGAGGGGCTCTCGCCCCTCCCACGCCATGGGAGCCAAGGACTAGAGGGGAAACCCTTCTCCCATATAGGGAGGAGGTCAAGGAAGAATAAGAAGAAGGGGGACCCTCTCCCCCTTGCTTCCGGTGGCGCCGGAGCCCTGCCGGTGGCCATCATCATCACCGCGATCTACACCAACACCTCCGCCATCTTCACCAACATCTCCATCACCTTCCCCCCTCTATCTACAGCGTTCCACTCTCCCGCAACCCGCTGTACCCTCTACTTGAACATGGTGATTTATGCTTCATATTATTATCCAATGATGTGTTGCCATCCTATGATGTCTGAGTAGATTTTCGTTGTCCTATTGGTGGTTGATGAATTGCTATGATTGATTTAATTTGCTTGTGGTTATGTTGCTGTCCTTTGGTGCCCATCATATGAGCTGCGTGGATCACACCATATGGTTAGTTGTATGTTGATAGGACTATGTATTGGAGGGCAAGAGTGACAGAAGCTTCAACCTATCATAGAAAGTGATGCATACGGGATTGAATGGGGACCAATATATCTTAATGCTATGGTTGGGTTTTACCTTAATGAACGTTAGTAGTTGCGGATGCTTGCTAATAGTTCCAATCATAAGTGCATAGAATTCCAAGTAAGGGATGACATGCTAGCGTTGGCCTCTCCACATAAAACTTGCTATCGGTCTAATAAAGTAGTCAATTGCTTAATGGACAATTTCGCCACACCTACCATCACTTTTCCACACTCGCTATATTTACTTTAGTTGTGTCTTTATCTTAACAGCCCCTAGTTTTATTTTCTTGCTCTTTACTTTCTTGCAAGCCTATCCGAAAACACCTACAAAGTACTTCTAGTTTTATACTTGTTCTAGGTAAAGCGAACGTTAAGCATGCGTAGAGTTGTATCGGTGGTTGATAGAACTTTAGGGAATATTTGTTCTACCTTTAGCTCCTCGTTGGGTTCGACACTCTTACTTATCGAAAACTGTTGTGATCCCCTATACTTGTGGGTTATCAATAGCCAAGATGGCTATTGCGTTGAAAGACGCCGCCGATCGTTATGAGCTTCTTAAAAAGGAAAGCCAAACAAAGACGGCGGACCTGGTGAAAGCCATGGTAGTTGAGGGAGTCCTGGATTAGGGGGTGTCCGGATGGCTGGACTATAGCCTTTGGCCGGACTCCTGGACTATGAAGATACAAGATTGAAGACTTTGTCCCATGTCCGGATGGGACTTTCCTTGGCGTGGAAGGCAAGCTTGGCGATAGGGATATGTAGATCTCCTACCATTGTAACCGACTCTGTGTAACCCTAACCCTCTTTGGTGCCTATATAAGCCGGAGGGTTTTAGTCCGTAGGACGAACAACAATCATACCATAGGCTAGCTTCTAGGGTTTAGCCTCTCTGATCTCGTGGTAGATCTACTTTTGTACTACCCATATCATCAATATTAATCAAGCAGGAGTAGGGTTTTACCTCCACCGAGAGGGCCCGAACGTGGGTAAAAACATCGTGTCCCTTGTCTCCTGTTACCATCCGCCTAGACGCACAGTTCGGGGCCCCCTACCCGAGATCCGCCTGTTTTGACACCGACATTGGTGCTTTCATTGAGAGTTCCTCTGTGTCGTCATCCTTAGGCCCGATGGCTCCTCCGATCGTCAACGACGATGTGGTCCGGGGTGAGACTTTTCTCCCCGGACAGATCTTCGTATTCGGCGGCTTTGCACTGCGGGCCAATTCGCTTGGCCATCTGGAGCAGATTGAAAGCTACGCCCCTGGCCATCAGGTCAGATTTGGAAGTATGAACTACATGGCTGACGTCCACGGAGACTTGATCTTCGGCGGGTTCGAGCCACAGCCAAGCGTGCCGCACTGTCACGAGGGGCATGATCTAGCTCTGCCGCCGAACAGTGTCCTGGAGGCCGCACCAGTGCCCGCTCCGACCCTTAGCTCGGAGCCGACTGCGCCGATTGAGGACTGGTGGCTGGACACCGCCTCGGGGGCTGCGATCTCTATGGCGGTTGAGCCGTACACCTACCCTGTCCTTTGCGAAGCTCGTGACTCCATGGTGCCGGACTCCTCTCCGGACTCCAAGCCTTCCAGCGCCCCGCCAATCGAATCCGATTGGGCGCCGATCATGGAATTGATTACCACGGACATCTTTCAAAGACTCGCCCTTTGGCGACATCCTTAATTCACTAAGGTCTCTCTCTTTATCGGAGAGCCTGGCGGATTATGGTCGGGAAGGTTGGGATGCAGAGCGATGAAGAAATTCAAAGCCCACCCACCACCCACTTCGTAGCCACTGTCGATGATTTAACCGACATGCTCGACTTTGACTCCGAAGACATCGACGGTATGGACGACGATGTAGGGGAGGAACATGAACCAGCACCTATAGGGCACCGGAGAACCACCTCATCTCACGATGTATACATGGTGGACACACCTAAAGGAAGCAACGACGAGGAACAATGGGACGTTATGAAGGATCATTCCCTCGAAAAGCAGTCAAAACGGCAACATAAGCGCCACTCAAAGTCCCGCCTCGACAAAGACAACAGCCATACAGACCCAGCCATAGAGCAGGATGAACTGGTGGATGATGAACATGCTATCGAGCAACCGTCCGAACAGGACAACCTGGATAAACAACCCGTCCCCGGCGAAGACAACAGTCCGGATGATCTCACGCCGGACAAGTTGCTGGAGCAGAAGAACCTCCACAAAAGGCTCGTCGCCACTGCACGTAGCCTGAAAAAGCAGAAGCGGAAGCTCAAAACAGCGGAAGATGCACTCATAATCAGATGGAGCAAAGTACTCAACACCGCAGACAAATACGGCGACAGTCGCCGAACAAAGAGCTACCCAAAGCGAAAACTACTGCCCGAATTTGATGAGGAGGCCGTAGAGCCCACGCAATCAAAGAACAAGGAGGCCCAGTCGGATAGACGACCCCATGGAAAACATAGAGCAACAAACGGCGCCGCACACAAGCCGGCACGCGATCCACACAAGGATTTGCATCAAAAAGATGGCCCAGTTAGATCTATCTACGGGCCAAGAAAGCAATGCAACACATCAAGTATCCGAACATCACGGTACACCTAAATACAGGGGTGCTGCACACCCCCTATGTTTCACCGATGAGGTGCTGGATTATGAATTTCTGGCGGGATTCAAGCCCGTAAACATAGAGGCATATGACGGAACAATGCACTTCGAGTGCGGATTGAGGATTACATCCTCCACATACACATGGCTAGAGGAGATGATCTCCACGCCATAAGATACTTACCCCTCAAGCTCAAAGGGCCAGCCCGGCATTGGCTTAAAAGCCTTCCCGAAGACACCATTGGAAGTTGGGAGGAGCTCGAGGATGCTTTTCGGGCAAATTTTCAAGGGACCTATGTCCGACCTCCGGATGCCGACGATTTAAGTCACATAACTCAACAACTCGGAGAGTCAGCCCGGAAATTTTGGAATAGGTTCCTTACTAGAAAGAACCAAATAGTTGACTGTCCGGACGCCGAAGCCTTAGCAGCTTTCAAACACAACGTCCGAGACGAATGGCTCGCCAGACACCCCGGCCAAGAAAAGCCAAGAACAATGGCCGCATTAACAAGCCTCATGACCCGCTTATGCTGGAGAGGATAGCTGGCTAGCAAGATGCAGTACCAGCGACCCAAGTACATCCAAGTCGAGGATGGAACGGGAAACCACGACGCAGCAAGGACCAGCGTCGGACCAAGGGAAACAGCCCGAAGAGCACGGCAGTGAATGCCGATTCAAAAGCTCTCGGCAGAATCATAAAAAGCTGCCCCTTAAGGGTAACAGGGACGAGCTATCTAACTTAAACAAAATCTTGGACAAGATATGCCAAATCCACAAGATACTCCGGAAGATCGCAAACCATACCCACAAAGATTGTTGGGTCTTCAAGCAGTCCGCAAACTCAACGCCGAACACAAGGGGCTCGACACACCAAGCGAGGACGATGACGAACCCTACAAGCGAGAGCACCGGAAAACAAAAAATTTCCCGTAAGAAATCAAAACAGTAAACTCACTTCACGCGACAAAAGGGAAAAATAGAGCGGCGCCCATAGAGGTACAGCAATACACGGCCTATCCTGGAGGAGTCCCGCCACCGGGTTGTTAAAACCAATCACCTTCGACCATCGAGGATTAATCTAGAAGTATCACGGAATGCAGGTTGGACTGCCTTGATATTAAATCCGATAATTGGCGGACTCCAATTTACACAAGTCCTAATGGACGGCGGCGATGATCTAAACCTGCTATATCGAGGACACAATCCGCAAAATGGGGATAGACCCAACCAAATTTCACCATAGCAACACTTCCTTTCAAGGGGTAATGCCAGGCCCATATGCCCATTGTACGGGATCTCTACTGCTAGAAGTTGTGTTCGGCTCACCCGACAACTTCCGCCGTGAAAAGTTAGCCTTCCACCTCGCCCCATTTACAAGTAGCTATCAAGCACTATTGGGACACGAAGCTTTAGCCCGCTTCAACGCAATAACGCATTATGCATCTCTTACACTTAAAATGCCCGGTCCACGCGGCATCATCTTGTTAAAGGGAAACATCAAGGGTTCCTCGAGTCCGGAAAATCGTGCGGTTTCCTTGACAGCCACACAATAAACCGGCTTCACCAATACAAGCACTTAGACAGGTCGTCCAGACCTTGGACGCGGCTGGACGAGTCCGGCGTAAACATACAAGGGCTTACTAGACGCATACCCCCGTACAAGGGGCTCCGCGCATGCACAACAAGAGACAATAAAGCTCAATTTTATTCATTTTTTGAATTGTACTTCGTTTATTTAATATAACGTACATTTTCGCACGATATTTTTCAACTAAGTTCCTATCTTTTACAGATGAACACCGTGCTACACCCGTCCAGGATACGGAACAACAGAGACACAGGCGCAGACATGCAGTAGGGACCCGTTGCAAGGATTCTTTTTAGATTAAGACCCTGCGTAAACCTTTTTTACTGTCTCTTGTTGATACACATCCCCCGGTTTCTTTCTATAACCGAGGAGGAGGTTGGCGTTTTGGCATAGGCCACGTCAGAATTTTGCGCTTACCTGGACACCAGGGGCTTATTACCAAGGGCGTTGTTCAGCCCGTTTTCATAAAGACCAAATACCTTAGGGAGTGTTCGGCGTCTCGAGTTAGGCCTTATATGCATCAACTCCAAATCATGTCTTTGGTCAAATGTTGGGTTTGCCCGGCTCCTGCGTTTTGCTGCCTTACGTTCCGCTCTATCGGCTAATGTGGCACCAGGAGAACTACTGCGATTGTGCCCCGGTTCGGCCAGGCGAGCACCTCCGTAGAGAAAGCCGAAAACTGACTGTGATGATATAGCGTGAGACTGGTCAACCACTCGATGACCCGCTGGAATCTTTAGAATTCCTCCGCATTGACGAAGGGTTGCTTTCGGTCAGGCACATACCTGCCCGAATTCGTGAGCGAAGGTGCCCCTAGGGGCTATATAGTAGCCCCACTGTCGAACTCCTATGGCTAAGTGAAAGTGATAAAGCATTATAGTCTGGTTGCCTAGTTTGCTGCGCTATCACCTCCTTTGTAGGACCAAGACGTTGGGTCAAGTATGAAAATGCGTTTTCTGCAAACACCCCCGCATTATATGCGTGGGAGCTGAAGCCAAAGACTGCCATCTTTCAGGTTATATACACATATACATTAACGGCCGCACAGGAGGTATTTAAATTCTTGAAGGCACAAGTATAAAAAGCTTTTATATTCCATCGAAACATTGTTTCACAATAATACATGTTATTCGAACATAATATCCTTCGAAACCTGCGTCTCTATTAAACGAAGCGCCTGCATAACTTCCTGAAAATAGTGCTCGGCAAATTTTCGGCTTCCGTCTGAATCTTGGGATGCAACATCGGTGGCCTTCATCTCCGCCAAAGATGTCTTGACACGGTCAAGAGTCATCCGCGCACCCTCTATGCATGCTGACCGCCTCATTGCTTTGATATGCGGCACCGCACCAAGGAACTGCTGCACCAAGCCAAATTAACTCTTCGGCTCGGGCCTTTTCAGCCACAAATGAGTCACGACATTCTTCATGGCAAGTCCGGACAACCTATTCAGCTCCGCCCATTCGGCCAAATGATCGGCCATTCTGGATTACGGAACTGCGACCAAAAAAGCTCTTCCATCTCGTGATCCTTTTGATCTCGGAAGTGTTCGGCCGCGTTCGCGACACTTGCCGCCAAGTCCAGATAAGCATCTTTCGCACTCCACAGCCGGTCCAACTGAGCATATTTAGGATCCGTGAACTTCCTCCGCAGCAGAAAGGGCTTTCCAGCCGCGATATCTCCGGCCTGACGTAGCTCCTCCTTCATAGCTCTCATCACAGAGCGAGCATCCTTGGCCTCGGTGGTGGCTTTCTTCAGGTCCTCTTGCTCCGCTCGACCTTCTTTTTCAAGAAGCTCACAGCGGTCGGTAGCATTCTTCAACTTCACGGCCATCTCGGCCATTTCCTTCTTGCTTCGGTAGTGAGCAGCCTTTTCGGCTTTTAGCTCTTCGGCCGCCTTTAAGGCAGCCGCATCACTTTTTCTGGCCTGCTCCTTGGCTCGGGCAAGCTCCGCCCAAAGGTTCTCCATGGCAGCGGCACCATCTGCATCAAGCATACATGTTGTAAGGCACGGGCATCAAGCTCCCTTACCAGGTGTCCGCGGAGAAACTGCATACCTTGTGACTCGTCAAGCCGCTTATTGACAAGCGTGATGTCGGCATCCGCCACGTCAAGTTGCCGCTTTAGTTCGGCAAATTCATTAGTCCGGCTAGCCACCGGAGGCTTAGCCACCTACATAGGAAGGGCGACATATTATACCTGGGATTATGATCCTCGGCGCGCTGTCATTTTTGACAACGCACCGAGTCTCAGGGGCTACTATCTACACAGGGCGCATCTTATATATGCGGAACCGTCAAAAGGTACATCATTGCACGTACCTCAAAACCCGTCAGTAAACTCCCGGCAGCCTCGTACAACCCGCTTTCCGCGGACGAAATTTTTTCAATCACCGTACCCATCAATGCACGGTGATCCTCTGAGATAGACGCTCGCCCGAGCAGACCCTTCAACTCCTCCGACCGTGCACCAGGAGGTGTCGGACTCGTCTGATGGCCTTTTTCGAAGGCCGGACACGGAGGGCTTTGGGGGGCCCTACGACCGCCCTCCGCCCCTGCCAGATTCGGAGAAACCCTCCGCCACGACACCTCAGGATCGTCCGCCTCTCTAGGCGGTACGGCATGGGGAGGCGTTCCGCTCTCCATCATCTCCGGACGAAGATCCCCTGAAGATGAGCTCTGCTGAGAAGGGCTGAGATCCGAACTACAAGGTAAAATTTCGGTCATCTTCGGAAATAAAACAGGGATGTCTCTTATTTTAAAACTCCCTCTCTACTTATGGCTCATTTGGAGGGCTGATCTCCTTGGGGAAATAGTGCGACTGGGCATCTCCGGCGCAGGACCCTCTGGGCGAAGATTTCTTCCCCGCTTTGAGGCCTTGGTCTCTGGATCTTCAGAGGCGGTCCTCTTCTCCCCTTGGATGGAGGGATTCTCGATCCCTCCTTTCTTGATAACCTCCTTCGAGGAGGCAGTAGCTTCCTTGTTCCCCCCTTCGCCTTCTTCCAAAGGCGCGGCCCACAACATCTTGGTTAACACGGGATCCGGCGTGGTCTCAGGGAGGGGGGTCGGACACCTGATCAGTTTTGCTTTCGCTATCCACTCTTGTTTAAGGGACAGCTCTTTTAAGGGCAAGGTTATGATAAATATACGGATAGCTTGTCCGGGTACAGGACTACTTACTTGAGTATCCAGGCGATTGCAGCTCAGACCTGCGTCCTCGGTCAAGTCTGGACACATTGCTTGTGATCCGAAGAACAGTTTGTACATCTCCATGGGCGTTGCGCCCATAAAATGTTGGAGAGCTCGTGGTCCCTCCGGATTGAACTCCCACAGGCGGAGGGGGCGACGTTTGCAGGGCAGGATGCGATGAATCAGCACGACCTGTGCTACTACAACCAGATTGATCTCTCTCTCTCTAGGAGATCTCGAATACGGCTCGCAATGTGGGCACGCCCTTGGACGGCCCCAGTCAAGCCCTTTATTGACCCATGACGCCAGCCATGGTGGAGGACCCAGCGAAAGGCAGGTGGCGCCACCCATTTGGTGCCCCTGGGAGCTATGATATAAAACCACTCTTGTTGCCATAGACTGAGCTCCTCTTGAAAGGAGCCCTCGGGCCATGAAGCGTCAGCATTCTTGCTTATAACAGCCCCTCTGCACTCTGCCTGTTGCCCCTTGATCATCTTCAGCTCCACCTTGAAGGTCTTGAGCCACAATCCGAAGTGAGGGGTAATGCGGAGGAAGGCTTCGCATACGACGATGAACGATGAGATGTGGAGGATGGACTCCGGATCCAAGTCGTGAAATTCCAGCCCATAATAAAACATGAGCCCCCTCACGAAGGGGTCCATCGGGAAGCCTAGCCCTCGAAGGAAGTGAGACGCGAACACCACGCTTTCATCGGGCTTGGGAGTGGGAATAACCTGCCCTTGGGCAGGTAGCCTATGCGAGATTTTGCCGGTTAGATAGCTGTCATCTCTTAGCTTTAGGACGTCTTCTTCCGTGACGAAGGAAGGCATCCACCGGCCTTGAAGGTCGGAGCCGGACATCATCGAAGGTCCGAAGCGCCTGAATCTGGAGCTTTGGGTGTTGGAACTCGAGGCGAGGGGCGGATTCGATTGAGATTGAGAAAAAGGAGCGGGGCGTTGGTCTCTTTATAAAGAGGTTGAATGCCAGAGCCCTCCCGTGGACCGTTCGGGACTCGCCTCGATAGAGGAGGAGGCGCTAACGGGCACGACTGGGTTACCCACGCCCGTATTAATGAGAATCCCAGAATAAGGGGACACGATCTCTGCTTTGACAAGACGTGCCAAGGAAACCGCCTCGCTAAACGCGCTGAGGTGGACAGTGAAAACGATTCGAATAAAGGCTTGGCCGTGGTGTGATATCGCGTTGCGGGATACATCAGCAGATTGAACTTGTGTAAATATTATTCTCTCTACGGTGGTATGTGGAACTTATTTTGCAGAGCCGGAAACTATCCTTGTGTTCAAAATCTTCTATGAAGTATTCGGAGGAGGAACCCGCCTTGCAATGCCAAAGACAATATGCATGCCAGACTCGTCGTCATTTAAGCCTGGTTCAGGGGCTACTGAGGGAGTCCTGGATTAGGGGGTGTCCGGATGGCCGGACTATAGCCTTTGGCCGGACTCCTAGACCATGAAGATACAAGATTGAAGACTTAGTCCCGTGTCCGGATGGGACTTTCCTTGGCGTGGAAGGCAAGCTTGGTGATACAGATTTGTTGATCTCCTACCATTGTAACCGACTCTGTGTAACCCTAACCCACTTCGGTGCCTATATAAGCCGGAGGGTTTTAGTGCATAGGACGAACAACCATCATACCATAGGATAGCTTCTAGGGTTTAGCCTCTCTGATCTCGTGGTAGATCTACTCTTGTACTACCCATATCATCAATATTAATCAAGCAGGAGTAGGGTTTTACCTCGAGAGAGAGGGCCCGAACCTGGGTGAAAACATCGTGTCCCTTGTCTCCTGTTACCATCCGCCTAGACGCATAGTTCGGGATCCCCTACCCGAGATCCGCCGGTTTTAACACCGACAGTAGCAGCCAAGGAAGCCCGCTCGAAAATCAGAGCGGCAAAGGAGGAGCTACGTCAAGCCGGAGATATCACGGCCGGGAAGCCCTTTTTGTTGCGGATGAAGTTCGGGGATCCTAAGTATGCCCTTTTGGATCAATTATGGAGTTCTGCGGACGAGTACCTGGATTTGGCAGCGAGTGCTGCTGACGCGACCAAATTTTTCGAAGATTAAAAAGATCACTAAGTGGAAAAGTTGTTCTGGTCGCAGTTCCATGCTCCGGCGCGTCCGCTGCTGTTGAATGAGCAAATGGCCGAGTGGGCCGAGCTCCATAGGTTGTCCGGCTTGCCATGAGGTCTGTCGTGGATCGTCTCTGGCCAGCAGGACCAAGGCCGAATAGTTATTTTGGTCTTGTGCAACAATTCCTTGGTGATGTGCCGCATATTGACGCGGTGAAGAAGTCGGCGTGCATAGAGGGTGCGTGAATGGCTCTCGCCCGTGTCAAGACATACTGGGCGGAGATGGAGGCCACCACGATTGCAACCCATAATCCGACCGTAGGCCAGGTTTTTGCCGAGCACTATTTAGAAGAAGTCCTAGAAGGTGCTTGTTTAATAGAGGCTCAGTGCTCGAAGAGTATCATGTTCTAGTGACATGTATCCCAATTGTAAGAACAATGCTATTTGAACTATAGAGGCTGTGTTTATACTTTTGCCTGAAAGTATTATTATGCCTCATGTGCGGTCGTTTATGTATATGTGTATATATATAACCTGAAAGTTTGCAGTCGTCGGCTTCAGCCCCCACGCATATAATGCGGGGGTGTTCGCAAAAACGTGTTTTCACACTTGATCCAACGTCTTGGTCCATTAAGGAGGTGGTAGCGTGGTGAACGAGGCAATTAGACTATATTGCTTTAACACTTTCACTTAACCATAGGAGTTTGACAGTGGGGCTACTATATAGCCCCTGGTATTTCCGCGGCCATCCGAATACGGTGCGCGCACGTACATGACTGGGAAAACCGGTCCTTCGTTAATGCGGAGGAATCCCGAAGATTCTGATGACTCATCGAGTGGTTGACCAGTCTCACGCTTTATCATGACAGTCAGTTTTCGGCTTTCTCTACTGAGGTGCTCGTCCAGATGAACCAGGGCACAATCGCAGTAGTTCTCCCGGTGCCACCTTAGCCGATAGAGCGGAACGTAAGGTAGCAAAACACGGGAGCCGGGCAAACCCAACATTTGACCAAAGACATGATTCGGAGCTGATGCATATAAGGCTAAACTCGTGACGCCGAACACTCCCTAAGGTATTCGGTCTTTATAACATATACCAGGCTGAATAACACCTTTGATAATTAACCCCTAGTGTCCAGGTACGTGCATTATTCTGATGTGGTGAAATGCCAATAACGTCAGCATCCTTCTCGGCAATATTGAGTGTCCGGAGGATTTGAAGCAATAAAAGACAGTGAGAAAGGTTTACACAGGGTCTTAATCTAAAAAGAAACCTTTGAGCGGGCCCCTGCTACACGTCTGCGCCTGTGTCTCCGTTGTGCCATATCCTGGAAGGGTGTATCACGATTATCATCTGTAAAAGAGAAGAACTTAGGTGAAAGTTGTCGTGCGAAAAATTGGTTATTCTCAATAAACCATTAAAATTCAAGATAAGTAAAATCGAGCCGAACTAGTCCTTTTTACATGAGGGAAGCCCCTGGTACCACTTATGGGGGGTATAACCATCAAACTGATATCAGGTTTATCTAAGCTGTTACAGCTAGTTATGCGCCGGACTTGTCTAGCCGTGTCCGCGGTCTTGACGGCTAATCATTTATTCTGGTTGGAGAGGCCTTTTAGTGTTCGGCTGTTAAAGCCGCCACATGTTCTTCCGCTCATAAGGAACGCTCAATATTTCTGCTAACTGTGATGATGCCGCGGGGACCGGGCATCTTAAGCTTAAGAGAAGCGTAATGCGGTACTGTGTTAAAACGAGCAAACGTTGTTCTTCTGAGTAGTGCTTGATAGCCACTTCGGAATGGAGCGATGTCGAAGGTTAACTTTTCACTTTGAAAAGTTGTCGGGAGAACCGAATACAACCTCTAGTACTAGTGAGCCCGTACAGCGGGCCTCTGGGCCTGGTATTACTCCTTTAAAGGTAGCATTACTTGGGCTAATTCTTATCGGGTCTATCCCCATTTTGCGGACTGTGTCCTGATATGTCAGATTAAGACCACTGCCGCCGTCCATGAGGACTTGGGTGAGATGGTATCCATCGATAATTGGGTCTAGCACCAAGGCAGCCAATCCTCCATGTCGGATACTTGTCAGGTGATTCCTGCGATCGAAGGCAATCGGGTAGGCCGACCAAAGGTTGAACTTAGGGGTGACGGGCTCTAAGGTGCCTATGTCTTGGAGTGCAGGTCTGCTCCTTCTCCTTGTGACGTGAATCATGTTCACTGCTTTGACCTCTGGTGGGAATTTTTTCTGTCCCCCAATGCTTTGCTGATGAGGCTCATCCTCGTCTTCTCTTGGTGTCTCCATCCCCTTGTGTTCGGCGTTTAGCTTGCCGGCCTGCTTGAAGACCCAGCATTCTCTGTGGGTGTGATTCGCAGGTTTGTCGGAGGTGTCGTGAATCTGACATAATTTGTCTAGAATCTTATTTAGGCTGGACGGTCCATCTCTGTTGCCTTTGAAAGGCTTTTTCCGTTGACCGGGTCGAGAGCCCCTGAATCCGGCGTTAGCAGCCGTGTTGTCTGGACTGTCTTCGTTATTTTGACGCTTGCTTTTACTGCGTCGTGGTTTTCCATTGCCATCCCGGACTTCAGATGTGCCTGGGTCGCTTGTGCTACTACGGGCCAGCCAGCTATCTTCGCCCGCGCAAAAGCGGGTCATGAGGCTTGTTAGGGCTGCCATTGTCCTCGGTTTTTCTTGACCGAGGTGTCTGGTGAGCCATTCGTCTCACACACTGTGTTTGAAAGCTGCTAAGGCTTCGGCATCCAGGCAATCGACGATTTGGTCCTTCTTAGTGACAAATCTGTTCCAAAGCTTTCGGGCTGACTCTCTGGGCTGTTGAATTATATGACTTAAATCGTCTGCATCCGGAGGTCGGACATAAGTCCCTTGAAAATTGGCCCTAAAAGCATCCTCAAGCTCCTCCCAACTTCCAATTGAATTTTCGGGGAGGCTTTTCAGCCAGTGCTGAGCTGGTCCTGTCAGCATGAGGGGCAGGTATTTAATGGCATGGAGATCGTCTTCGCGAGCCATATGGATATGGAGGATGAAGTCCTCAATCCAGACCCCAGGGTCTGTCGTTCCGTCATATGCCTCTATGTTCACAGGCTTGAATCCCTTTGGAAATTCATGATCAAGTACCTCATCGGTGAAGCATAGGGGGTGTGCGGCACCCTTGTATTTGGATGTATCGTGGCGTTCGGACGGTTGTAGTATTCGGTTTTGATTTTGTGCCGGAGCCCGCTTCCTAGATCCATAGATGGACCTGGTCATACCGGATTTTTGGCGCAAGTCCTCACGTAAATCGTGTGTTGACTTATGTGCGGCCTCGTTAGCCGCCCTATTGCGGCCACGAGGTGGTCGATCCGGCTGATCGGCCATTTTATTCTTCAGCTGTGTAGGCTCTACGGCCTCATCATCGAACTCAGGCAACAGCTTGCGCTTTGGATAGGTCTTTGTATGGCAACTACCACCATACTTTTCTTCAGTGTCGAGCACTTTGTTCCATCTACTATTGAGCGTATTCTGCGCGGCCTTAAGCCTTTCCTTCTGCTTCTTCAGACTCCTCGAGGTGGCAATAAGCCTTCTACGGAGGTTCTCTTGTGCCAAGTGCCTTTCTGGGATGACGTGTGTGCCGTCGTCCGGACTGTTTTCCTCTCCGGAGAGAGGTTGGTGAGCTTTATCCTCGGTGTCGACGTGTTCGGACAGCTGCTCCGTACTATGTTCACCGTTCGCTGGTTCATCCTGCTCTATGGCTCGGTCAATGTTGTCGTCATTTCCTCTCGAGCCGACCGGGGTGTTATTTTCTCTTGCGCTGTTGTCGCTGTTTTTGCCGAGGCGGGATTTGGAGGGGCGCCTATGCCGTCGCTTTGGTTGCTTCTCAACGGAGCTATCCTTCGCTGCATCCTTCCGTTCCTCGTCATTGTTTTCTTTGGTTGTATCCACCATGTATATATCATGTGATGAGGTGGTTGTCCACCGCCCTGTGGGTGGTAGTTCCTGTTCGTCTCCTGTATCGTCGTCCATACCGTTGATGTCTTCGGAGTCGAAGTCGAGCATGTCGGTTAAATCATCGACAGTGGCTATTAAGTGGGTGGTGGGTGGGGAGTGAATTTCTTCGTCGTCCGCACCCCATTCTAGCCGGACATAGTTCGGCCAAGGTTCTCCTGACAAGGAGAGAGACCTTAATGAATTTAGCACATCGCCGAAAGGCGAGTGCTGAAAGATATCCGCGGAGGTAAACTCCATGATCGGTGCCCAATCGGATTCGATAGGCACGGACGCAGGCGGCTCGGAGCCCGTGTCCGGGGACGAATCCAATGGTTCGGCAACACGGCTCTCGTAGGAGGTGAAGTTAGTATTCGGCTCTATTGCCACTGAGAGTGCGGCCTCCGTGGCGGGGTCTATCGATCCTTCCTCAGATGGCGTGATTTGTTCCGGATTGAGGGCCGGAGTAGTTGCCGGTGTGATCTCCCAAACACTGTCCGCGGCAGAGTCAAGCCATGCTCGTCGTGATTGTGCGGCGCACCTGACATGGGCTCGAATCCATCGAAGATCAAGTCTCCGCGGATGTCGGCAGTATAGTTCAAGTTTCCGAACCTGACCTGATGGCCAGGGGCGTAGCTCTCGATCTTCTCCAGATGGCCAAGCGAGTTGGCCCACAGTACGAAGCCGCCGAATACGAAGATCTGTCCGGGGAGGAAAACCTCACCCTGGATCGCATCGTTGCCGATGATCGAAGGAGCCATCAAGCCTTACGGTGACAGCACAGTGGAACTCTCAATGAAAGCACCAATATCGGCGTCAAAACCGGTGGATCTCGGGTAGGGGGTCCTGAACTGTGCGTCTAAGGCGGATGGTAACAGGAGGCAGGGGACACGTTGTTTACCCAGGTTCGGGCCCTCTCGATGGAGGTAATACCCTACTTCCTGCTTGATTGATCTTGATGATATGACTATTACAAGAGTTGATCTACCACAAGATCATAGAGGCTAAACCCTAGAAGCTAGCCTATGGTATGATTGTTGTTGTCCTACGGACTAAACCCTCCGACTTATATAGACACCGGAGGGGGATAGGTTCACACAGAGTCGGTTACAAGGGAGGAGATCTACATATCCGTATTGCCAAGCTTGCCTTCCACGCGAAGGAGAGTCCCATCCGGACACGGTGGGACGAAGTCTTCAATCTTGTATCTTCATAGTCCAACAGTCCGGCTAAAGTATATAGTTTGGCCGTCCGAGGACCCCCTAATCCAGGACTCCCTCAATTATAAAGATGCTCTACAGGTGTCTCCGAAGGTGTTTGTTGAGTTGGCATAGATCAAGACTAGGATTTGTCACTCCGTGTATCGAAGAGGTATCTCTGGGTCCTCTCGGTAATGCACATCACTATAAGCCTTGCAAGCAATATAACTAATGAGTTAGTTACAGGATGATGCATTACAGAACGAGTAAAGAGACTTGCCGGTAACGAGATTGAACTAGGTATGAGGATATCGACGATCGAATCTCGGGCAAGTAACATACCGATGACAAAGGGAATGACGTATGTTGTTATGCGGTTTAACCGATAAAGATCTCCGTAGAATATGTAGGAACCAATATGAGCATCCCGGTTCCACTATTGGTTATTGACCGGAGATGTGTCTCGGTCATGTCTACATAGTTCTCGAATCTGTAGGGTCTGCACGCTTAACGTTCGCTGACGATTTGTATTATGAGTTATGTGTTTTGGTGACCGAAGTTTGTTCGGAGTCCTGGATGAGACCACATACATGATGAGGAGTCTCGAAATGGTTGAGAGGTAAAGATTCATATATTAGAAGGTTGTATTCGGACATCGGAATGGTTCCGAGTGATTCGGGTATTTTACCGGAGTACCGAGGGGTTACCAGAACCCCCCGAGGAAGTGTTGGGCCAACATGGGCCTAAGGGAGAGAGAGGGAAGCCCGCAGGGGGTGGCCGCGCGCCCCCTTCCCTTTCCCTCTCCCTCTCCTTCCTATTCCCTCCAGTGGAGAAAGGAAAAGGGGGGTCCTACTTGGACTAGGAGTCCAAGTAGGACCCCCCATGGCGCGCCCCTCCTGGCCGCCGGCCTCTCTCCCCCCTCCTTTATATACATGGGCAGGGGGCACCCCAAAGACACACCAAGAGTTCTCTTAGCCATGTGCGGTGCCCCCCTCCACAGTTTACTCCGCCGGTCATAGCGTCGTAGTGCTTAGGCGAAGCCCTGCACGGATTACATCACCATCACCGTCGCCACGCTGTCGTGCTAACGGAACTCTCCCTCGACCCTCTACTGGATCAAGAGTTCGAGGGACGTCATCGAGCTGAACGTGTGCTGAACACGGAGGTGCCGTACTCTCGGTACTTGGATCGGTTGGATCGTGAAGACGTTCGACTACATCAACCGCGTTAATCTAACGCTTACGCTTTTGGTCTACGAGGGTACATGGACACACTCTTCCCGTCTCGTTGCTATGCATCTCCTAGATAGATCTTGCATGATCGTAGGAAATTTTTTGAAATTGCTTGCTACGTTACCCAACAACGGCATCCAAGCCAGGTCTATGCGTAGATGATATGCACGAGTAGAACACAAAGAGTTGTGGGCGATAATAGACATACTGCTTACCACCAATGTCTTACTTTGATTCGGCGGTATTGTTGGATGAAGCGGCCCGGATCGACATTACATGACCACGTTCATGAGACTAGTTCTACCGACGTGCTTCGCACATAGGTGGCTAGCAGGTATCTATTTCTCTAACTTTAGTTGAATCGAGTTTGACTACGACCAGTCCTTGTTGAAGGTTAAAATAGCACACTTGACAAAAAATCATTATGGTTCTGATGCGTAGGTAAGAACGGTTCTTGCTAGAAGCCCGTAGCAGCCACGTAAAACTTGCAACAACAAAGTAGAGGACGTCTAACTTGTTTTTGCAGGGCATGTTGTGATGTGATATGGTCAAGACGTGATGACATATAAATTGTTGTATGAGATGATCATGTTTTGTAGAAGTTATCGGCAACTGGTAGGAGCCTTATGGTTGTCGCTTTATTGTATGAAATGCAATCACCATGTAATTGCTTTACTTTATCACTAAGCGGTAGCGATAGTCGTAGAAGCAATGGTTGGCGAGACGACAACGACGCTACGATGGAGATCAAGGTGTCAAGCCAGTGACAATGGAGATCATGACGGTGCTTTGGAGATGGATATCAAAGGCACAAGATGATAATGGCCATATCATGTCACATATTTTGATTGCATGTGATGTTTATCCTTTATGCATCTTATTTTTCTTAGTACGGCGGTAGTATTATAAGATGATCCCTCACTAAATTTCAAGGTATAAGTGTTCTCCCTGAGTATGCACCATTGCTGCAGTTCGTCGTGCCGAGACACCACGTGATGATCGGGTGTGATAAGCTCTACATTCACATACAATGGGTGCAAGCCAGTTTTGCACGTGTAGAATACTCAGGTTAAACTTGATGAGCCTAGCATATGCAGATATGGCCTCGGAACACTGAGACCGAAAGGTCGAACGTGAATCATATAGTAGATATGATCAACATAGTGATGTTCACCATTGAAAACTACTCCATCTCACGTGATGATCGGACATGGTTTAGTTGATATGGATCACGTGATCATTTAGATGACTAGAGGGATGTCTATCTAAGTGGGAGTTCTTAATTAATATGATTAATTGAACTTTAATTTATCATGAACTTAGTACATGATAGTTTTTGCATATGTATGTTGTTGTAGATAAATGGCCCGTGCTACCGTTGCCTTGAATTTTAATGCGTTCCTAGAGAAAGCTAAGTTGAAAGATGATGGTAGCAACTACACGGACTGGGTTTGTCGTGGGCTTGACACGGCAGATGTCCTAGCGGAAGGACTTAATCGTGGAGCCATCGCAACTAGGTTAGCTTAAAGGGGTTAATCGGGACAAAGGACACAGAGAGTTTATACTGGTCCGGCCCCACGCGGTGGAGGTAAAGGCCTACTCTAGTTTGGGGTTGTATTGCTTGGGTTTCGATTACCAGGGAGAAAATACGCTTGACCTAGTTCTCAATCTGTTGTTTCTTGTCCTCAACCCGCCGCCGGGTCATCCCTTTATATACATAGGTTGATGCCCGGCGGCTTACAGAGTCCCGGCTGGCTCATACACAACGTGTCCGGCTTGGTGACTAACTAAGCTTGCCTTATAATACAAGTTATACATGTGGCGGTTCATCCCCTTGGGCCTCAAGTCGCCTTTGGGTCTTGGGCCGTCAATGGGCTTGCTATGACCCACCATCTTCATTGATAAGTCGCCAGTGGTATAACCCGACCCCTCCTGGGCGGTTCATACCCAATAGTTATCCCCAGCATTAGGCCCCAGGTTGATCTGAACCTGTTCACATCAATCTTCAACACCTAACTTGTCAAATCTTGCATCGTCCTTTTAACAAATTTGTTGTAACCCACTGTGACGTCAGCTCATAGAATTCCCTTAACCCACCATGACGTCATTTCACATTAACGTCGCACGAGGCCCAAAACATCTTTAACTGATCCTTATCTTAATGATCATCCAAACATTGAGGCGTCCATATAGCCACATGATGATTTCGGCCTCCTCGATTCCCGCGCATGCCCTGTATCCACCCCCTTATAAATAGGGACGGGGGTCCTTTTTATTTCCCCCCTTGCCTCCTCGTCTTCGTCTTCCTCTCGCGACTCCTCTGCAGCCTCGAGCTCTGCCGCCGCCTCCCTCCGTCCGCTGCACCAACTTAGGCTGCTGCATCAACTTGATTGGTCCAGAGAATGTCGGCGCTCCATCGCAGTCCATCTACAACCGTAAGTGTTCATCTCCTTCAACCTCAGATCTTCATTAGGGTTAGCCTTGTTCATCAGTGTTCTTCACTGTTCTTCGTCTTCTCCTTTTGTTCGAGCAGTCTTTGATCTGAACATGATATGAAACTATGCAGTAGCAGTTTAGCATTCATTTTTAACATCAGAATACTTCCTTTCCATAGAAAATCCATCGGAGCACACGAACTTTTCTGCTGCCGCCACCTTAGGTTTAGAATTTACTGTCTTTTCTGAATTGTTGTAGATCCAAAATCATAGCTCCAGTCTATGAAATCTGTTTGTTCATCACTTAGCAAAATCTTCACTGATATATTTGAAGTACCATAACTGCCATGGCGTCTTATACCGTAAACTGTGATCCACCATATAACAGTAGGCCCTGTTTAAACTGCCATCATATGCTTCATAGCCTGCATAACCCGGCAATACTCTCCGGTTTAACCATGCTTGCTTATTCATCCTCATAATTTGGTTCTGCACAATACACTTGACTTTAAACTCTGTACGACTTAACAGCAAAAACCTTAATCCGGTAGATACCATTAGTCCCCTTTTAAGCCGCCAGTATGAATATCCGCGTAATTCAATGTTTATAGCACCTTACCTTTGAATCCATGGTCCGGTCTAACAATATAGTCTTAAACCGCTAATGTTTCTTTCTTTTAGGCTTTCAATCTCCAAATTGGGAAAACTGTCACCGCCTGCAATTGGGTCGTTTCCCGGGTCACCGAGGAAGACTTGAACGAATATGTTCAGACAGGCGTCCTGGCCAGAAAGGACGTCATCCACCGGAGGGTCTTAGGCACTAAAACTCCTCCTGAGCCCAAGGATGGTGAAGTAGTTGTCTTTATTGGTCATATGTTTCGGGGCGTCAGCCCTCCTAGCTCAAAATTCTTCCGTGATGTGTTGCATTTCTTCAAGCCCCATTCAACATGAGCCCACTATAGAACTATTCAGGGAGTTTTATTATTTAAACCGGCAGAACGAATTCACAGATGGGCCCAACATAGAGCTAGGCGGCATTTCCATACAGCAACGGAAAGAAGCCACTTTCCCAACTGCCACCTTACCCAGTCATCCCAAACTAGAACCAAAATTGGTTTTATTGCAAGGACACTTCTCCCGAAGGGGAAAAAATCCTCTGTTGGGTTATCGCGCCAGCCGACTTAGCAAAAGGCATCCGCTTCCAGATTGCATCAGGACAGCAGAGCGAAAGAAGTACATGATAGTTTTTTCAAAGATCCGGGCCTTGATGGCCAACAGCTTGACTGGAATTGATCTGGTTCGATGCTGGGTCACCTGGAGAGTCTTGCCTCTAAGCCGCCGTCCCGGTTTAATGCATGAATACACCGGCGAGTTATCAGATCCTCAACGCCACTGTCAAATTGAATTGACTGATGAAGATATCAATGACATGACCAAGTCTCTGTTAAATGAGAGCCTGGCGGACTGCGGTAAAGTCAGATTGAATCCTTTCTGCATTCTTAACAAACTGCCAGCTGTAAGTTATTCACCAACTTTTCCATTGAATTATACCTTCACTCAGATTGCTTTCTCATACTCATTTAACGTTTTGCAGGCCGATTCACCTTTTTGGACTAAGAAGTTGCAGGATAAGCCGGCCAGGAAAACTCGGATAAAGAGCAATGCTATCAGAAAGCCTGCTAAGAAAAAGACCAATCCCGCCGAGTTGTTCAACTTGGATAACAATGATGATGACGAGTCGGAGGTAGAACTTGACTCCCTTGGTTCATTCTTTGTACATCTTATTGACAATAACCATTATCAGGATGATGCGGAGGCCAGCCATGTAGATGATGAAGAGATAATTACCCTTTCTTCCGGTTCAAAACCTCTACCAACACAGAAAACTCGACAAACAAGCCGGAAAGTAAGATTTTCTCACCCTTTAGCTTACTTGGATCCCAAATTTATTTTGAAGAAACAACAGCATGGAGCTCGCCGCACGACCCGAAACAACAGCTGTGCAGTTTTATCCTCCGGTTTACCCAACACACCAGTCCCTTGCAAGCGCCGTGCCGAGGTTTCACAAATTTCTGACTCATATTATCCCAAGGCGGGTCTTTTTCATCAACCTCTTAATCCATCTGAGTCAAACTATCAGGGAACATCTCACTCCTCGTCCGGCGAGTCAACTGGAACTCAGATTTCGGCCTTCAAAATTGCTCCTGGGTAAGTATATATTTAATCATTTGAGACTTCATGCCTTGTTGATATGCTGACATCTTTGTATTTCTTATTTTCAGTGGCGTGGCCAAGCCCAGCAAGAAAGCGAAACTGAACAAACTGGCTGAAGATACCAACCCTTGTGAGCCGGAAAAGCAATTCACAAAGGCCTCTCATCAAACCGCTGCGGCTACCCTTGATGACCTACCGCCTGAAAAGCACGACGTCACCATAGATCATGTAGATGTTGAACCGGTCATCGCAAAGTCGCCAAGTCCCATCAAGCCTGTTGAAGAAAAAGCTAACGATGTCATCATTACTAGACTTGGTTATACAGCACCGGGTAACCCTACTGCTTTATCCAAACACAGTGCCAAGGAAGAATTTACTGCTGCTGATAAAGGCAAGTGGAAAGTAGACTTGGAAAGCTTTGCCCAGTTCAGCGCCCAAGAGATTCACTTCGGTTATTTAAACCGTCTGTATACCAGCCGTGATTTTGAAGCCGGCTTGGTCAACCTGATGAAGGAGCGTCTTGAGGTAATCCAACACAATCCTCTTCATAAATATATCTCTATCAGCCGCCAAGTCTATAGAATATGATAGAATTGAATATACTGTAGACTTTCAGATAGTCATACATAGATGATGAAAACTAGTAGTCCTCAAGGGCTGGCTTAAACTATCAAGTTAAGCTGGGACTTCAATTAGCAGTGATCAACTTTGCATCTGTAGCCCCCAAGGGCTGGTTTAATCTATCAAGTTAAGACGGGACTTAAATTAGCAATGATCAACTTTGCATCTGTAGCCCCCAAGGGCCGGTTTAATCAGTATGAATAAACTGAGACTTATCACCATGGCTGAATAAAATCCAATTATGTAGCCTTTATGAACCAGATCATATCATTTTGCCCGGGCCATCATAAAAACTTGTCTTTAAAAAGAGCAATAGGCATTAGCCCCCAAGTGCCAAGGAAAATACTTGTATTGTGCTTGGGACTTAAAAAATAGTCATGATCATAATACCTTCCATGTTGTTCATGTCGTAGGCTGAACTAAATGAGAAGGAATCCCAACTCAAAGATATGAGGGCCAATATTCAAACTCAGCAATCTAAGACTTCAAAAGCCAAATCAGAGCTGAAGACTGCATTGGAAAACATTGAGCAGTTGAAACAAAACTTCAGCACTGATAGAACCAGCTGGGAGACTGAGAAGGCATCTCTATTAAAGAGAGTAGAGGATGTCGAAGCAGCCCTTAAACCAGTAAATAACGAGTTGTCCGGAATAAAGCATCAGATCAACAGATGACATCGGTCATCTTCGTAAGTAGCAAAATGACTCTTCTTTGCACGAACAGGCATAGCATAATCATCTGCCGGTTTATCAATAATTTTACTGATGCAGGCTCTCAAAGCGTTAAGTTGGGCTTAGATATGTGCATCAAGCTTAAGGCTATCTATAATCTTGTAGAACAACTATACACTGTCACTCAACAGACAATTGTTGTTGTCGGCGTCCTGGGAACGGGGGTCCCCAGACTTGCCTGCCTGCGGCCCATGGCGTGGCTCCACCAGCGGCCCCGTATGGCCCATCTTCATCAGCCAACACTCAAGACCCTCATGAGGCGGACGACGCAAGACCTCCTCGGGGGCGGCCTCACCAGGCTGCTCGCGAGGGGCGGAGAGATCAAGGCGAGGGGCACCTTGCGAGGTTTCTCTGACGCAAGCCATGACGACCAAGGCCAGGTGGGCGCCAGAGCGTGCAGCGTACTCGTTTCCTCTTTCGTGCTAAAGAGGCAAGCACAGGCGAGGAGTCTCGGGGCATCAAGCAAAGTTCCATATCGGTGCAACAAGACCAAGACCAGCAGGACGTCAGGATGGAGGTCACCGTGGAGCCCAAGACGGTGTCACCACCAGAGCCTTTGGCAGGCGAAGACCACCTTTAGTCAGGATAACTTGTACTGGTTGTCCCCCCTTCAAATTTGGCCATTGATTGGATCCCTTCCCGCCTAACGTTTGGGGAGAGGACCAGGGCCTCTATAAATAGGACTAGCCACCACAGTAGGAGGCAACTGATCTTGAGCTAAAGAGATCATCCTCATCCACACAAGCTCACCAAGCACAAGAACACCTCTCCTCAGGAGGCTGTTCTTCCCTTGTAACTGTTCATTCTCAGCCCAATAAGCAATCCACCACACCACACTGGAGTAGGGTATTACACCACATCGGTGGCCCGGACCAGTATAAACCTTGTGTCCCCTGTTCTGTGAGTTCGTCGTGCTGAGCCTTGATATCGCGGTGAGGGCGTGAGCTAGGGGGAGGAGAGATCTTCGTGCGCACCCCAGAGTTCGAACCTCCACGTTTTTGCCGAAACCCGAAATCCGACAGCTGCTGCTATTCATAAGAAACATCCACCCATCCTCATCAAGGAAACCTCGGAGAAGTTATCGGTCATGCCCCAAAGGATTGACGAGTTAAAGTGAGCATCTGCCAGGGCTGGCGCCATGACTGCCTTCGGGAAAAGGCATGGCAAGCAGATCTTGATCCAGAAGACTTAGCCAATGGTTGCCCTAGTGTAAAAGAAGACGGGTCTCCCTTCAGCGCTGATGATTTTGCATAAATAGCAAGGGAAATGCGTCCATTAGCAAGCAAGCTGGCCGAAGAGACAAATCTATGCCAATACCAGGCAGCTTATGATGCTGAGAACAAGAAGGTGAGGGCGTCATTTCATCAAGAGGTGGATCTCATCCCTCTGAATCGTAAGCACACCTTTGCTCCTGGCATTGATCCATCAAATCTTATTGACGACGAGGCTGTGTTTAGAGCTTTTACTGGTATCAACTGGGCTACCCCTGACTTCCATCCAATGGATAATCAAGGAGTTGAAGAAGAAGAAGCGCATGATGATCCGGAGGCTTCAACCCGCCAAGAGTAGAAGTCTTAAGTCATGAGCCGGTTTACCAACCATAACATATGGATGCTATGTCTTTCAAAAACACTTATCCTTTTGGGCCATCAGATGCCTTGTAATAGGCTAGTAAATAACAATGATCTGCCATGCCATCATGCACGTTTATTTGCATAGCACTGCCGATCCGTTATCCGAAGATCTACCACTTATGCTTATAATATCATCAATTATGCAGACCATGCTTATCATTTTTCCTGCACATAAACAGATAACAGGTACCCTGGCGGTTTACCCCAGGGCAGGTCACAATACCACATATAGAAACCACTGATGACTAAATAGTCCATAACCAGGGCTAGTTTATCAAAACCTCACATAATCATAATAGAATAATTATGATGCCTGTGATATTTGTTCATACTGCCGGCTTATCATGCATGGTGCAGTAAGGGTCATAGCCCAAAGATTGAGAGCACAACGCTCGGTGCAATTTATTCATACCACCGGCTTACAACGTAGGCAGCAAGGGGTAACATCCCAAAGCTTAGAGCCAGAACTCCAAGCACATAATCATCATATTCTGGCGACTTAAAGTCCAAAACCAGGCCGGGTTAATAAAACTCTGGATAGATTCATATATGAACCGTAAGGCAACATGGGCCAGATCAGTTTTCAACAATATAACAATATGGCAACAAAAGATGAATCTCAAAAAAATATTCAAAGCAAATATAAGGCAGAAAAAACCAAGGCATTCATAGGCTGCCAGGCCTCAATTTCAAGTGCTATTCAAGGGCCGTAGAGCCACTCTGTTAAACCTTAATTCAAACCCGTAAGCCGGACCTCACATGACCAATCGTCGTTTTAACTTTGATAAATTCAGGGTCTTTATAAGATTGATTGTCAAGAGTACGTCGAGTCATTCCAGGATTACCTGGTGGGAGTGGCATGCAAACAAAGGCAGGATAACCCGGATTTTTGGTGAATACACCTGGCATCCAAGCCTATTACAAGGGACAACAAAGCTCTTGTTCATTAACAAAGAGCCCCCAAGTAATATTTCATTCGGTAGTATAAGCGGATTAATAGGGTAGTCATAGCTATGCTCAATGAGCAAGAAGCCCCAAGTATTTGTAATCGTATGCGTACAAGCCAGATCAAGAGGGTAGTCATAGCTATGCTCAATGAGCAGGGAGCCCCCAAGTGATCGTATGAAGGGACAATAAAGACTCATATTCTCAAAAATGAAACGACAGAGGCCCTGCATTATCGGGGATGCCAGCTTTATTTTATTCATCATAGTATATACATGGACAAAGTATGTACATCACAGGAACCGGTGGCTCATGTGTAATAAGGCCGAAGATGAGCAATGTTCCATGTCTGACGGGTCTCCTCCTCTGATTTGCGTGAGTCCTTGTGCTCCCGAACATCAATGAGGTAGTATGATCCGTTGTTCAGATTCTTGCTGACCACAAAGGGCCCTTCCCAAGGTGGGGATAGCTTGTGCATGTCAGTTGGATCCTGGATGAGCCGGAGCACCAAATCTCCTTCTTGAAAGATTCTGGTTTTAACCCAGCGGCTATGATAACGACGCAGATCTTGCTGGTAAATCGCCAAATGAGCCGCCGCACGGTCACGCTCCTCATCCAACAGGTCAAGAGCATCCTGACGTGCTTTTTCATTATCCTCTTCAACATGAGCCACCACACGGGGTGAGTCGTGATGGATGTCACTAGGGAGAACCGCCTCTGCTCCGTAAACCATGAAGAAAGGCGTGTAACCCGTAGATCTATTGGGGGGGTGACGGTGTCCTGGACTAGGGGGTACTCACCATGTCGTCTCCCGATCAGTTGGATTGGGCCGAGGATCCCCATGGCCGTATACTCATGGGCCAGTCCGAACGGCTGCCGCATACAAGGAAGATTCCACAAGACTTGGCGATCAAGAGAAGGACTCCTCCCCACCGGCGTATTCGGCTAGGACTCTTGTTATCCTAGGCCTCCGGTGCATTATATAAACCGAGGCCAGGCTAGTCGATAGATATACAACAATCATACCATAGGCTAGCTTCTAGGGTTTAGCCTCTCTGATCTCGTGGTAGATCTACTCTTGTACTACCCATATCATCAATATTAATCAAGCGGGAGTAGGGTATTACCTCCATCGAGAGGGCCGAACACAGGTAAAAACATCGTGTCCCTTGTCTCCTGTTACCATCCGCCTAGACGCACAGTTCGGGACCCCCTACCTGAGATCTGCCGGTTTTGACACCGACATTGGTGCTTTCATTGAGAGTTCCATTGTGTGTTCGACAAAAGGTCGATGGCTCGCCTGCAGATCAACTGGGACTTTGGCATCTTCGTCACCAGCTCGACTGGTCACCTTGGTTCGACCAAGGACTGTGCCCTACCTTTGATCATCATGTTCGGCTGAGGGCCTTCATCAACATCAACTCCGATCTCCATCAAGATCATGGAGGAATCATCCAGGGAGCCCGGGGGTCAACGTCAACATTGCCCTCGGGCGAGCGTACTGTTTTTCTAGACAGCGGACTTGTGTCCGCCGCCACCGCCTCCTCAAGCGTCGTTTTAACGATTGCTTCGGTGGAATTGTGCGGAATTGAGTCTACAACAACCCTGGAAAATTTCGTCGAGTTCCGATGGAGGAATCTCTGGCAATCTCCGATATACCGGAGCCGCATTGAATCTGGACGAGAATCTGGACGAGTTTAGGGCGTGGTGTCCAGCTTCTAGCTCGGATTTTCTTTGTAAGATCCAACCGTTGATCGGCTGCGGAATTTCTATATCTACCACCCCTCAATATTTCAGCTCGATCCGACCGTCCAAACTCTGGGAATCTTCCGATTAGTGCATCACTTTTCGGATCTGTTTTCTGCGCGAAAACGAATCTGACCCGAGTTTGTCTTTTTTATGAACGGGATTTCGGACATCCTTTTTGAAGGAAGTTTTGTATGGGATGTTGTGTTTTCTTTCTGAACACATCCCACTAACTTTAAAATCTTTTGAACATGATCTTCAATATCATCTTTGGTGTCAAACCAGTCCGGCAATATTGCTCCACGGCTGCCGACCTACGCTAGACACGTCGTCACTTTGTTGAGCCGTGCTCAACTTCTTCGGATCATCATCTCGGCAAGCCGAACAAGAGTCTGGCATCGTGAAGGATAAATCAGCACCAACATTGCCGCCCCACGGATTACACGGAGCGGGCACACCGGCATCGCCGCACGGTCGCCTCATCAAGCCGGCATCGACCACGTCACGACCTGCATCGGCAGGGCCGCACTATTGCTTCTTCAAGCTGGTGTCCATCACGCCGACCTACTTGGACATCTCGGCTGGACCGGGGGCTTCGCCATCTCTTCATCAACCTACTCCGGACGCTTCAGCGTTGCTAGCCGACCAGCTCCGTCACGTTAGCTGGACCGAGGGCTTTGCCTCGGCGAACCAAACTTTGCCAGCATTGCCATGCCTTCGTTTTATCGCCCATCAGGCAATGGGTGCGCGGATCGAGTCCCAATTTTGGGAATCTCCTCCCTTCGGATTGCTACAACAAATAAACCAGGTGCTATTAATCCCAGGATTTTTTGCTTGTTTGGGTTCATTTTTCCCAAGGAATTATTACTCTAGTTTGTCCAGCATATATATGCAGGTCTATCAAATGGTGGCCGCATTAACGACGATCGCATGGTGGTTCGGTCAGTTTCCGTACATAGTCCGGCGAACGCCGCATTCGGAACTCGGACCGACCTGTGAATTCAGGCTTTGCCACGCCTTTATTGCATTACGCGACGACCTGCATCGACATTGACTTGGCGCCAGCCATATTTCTTTTATTACTCACTTTGCATAAATTATTTATTAAGCAACATTTTTTAATTCTTATTATTACTATTATCCCCGGTCTGCACTATTTTTTGTGCACGGAAAATGATCCAGCCGGACTATATCCTTTGGCGTCACCTCGGTGGGCCGGGGCATCGTCAACACTTCATTACCCCATGCAGGGGACTTCGGCATCACTCTGCCGTCCTGCATTGACCGTGCTATGTCACCACTTCGGGGTGCCGAGCTCTTTGCTCCGCCACCTCGGGATCGGCTTGGGGGATGGAACCTTGTCCCGCATCAAGCTCGGACCGCGTCGTCAATACCGAACACATTAACCAGCTAAGTTGCCTTCATTCTTAAAGTTTTAAATTTTTAACTTGTGTTCGGCTCGACCAAGCGTTATACTTTTTTGGGAAAAAGTTGCTTGTAAAAATTTTCCTTGTCCAAACTTTGTTTGTGACGCGCAAATTCAAATACCCTGTTTACTTGAGGGCTTCCTTCATGAAGTTTTTTCCTCTTGCACATGATTATACTTGTACGGCTTCGTTCCTTGTTCGTGTATTACATACAATATGCACCATATTGACTTAAGTGATTTGCAAGCTGGGTTGCCTTGCTCCTGTGTTTACCCCTACATTCCCGATTGTTCGGCTAGGGAGTAAAGGGAGCACCTCTGCGATTGTCACGATCGGGTCACCCGAGCCGGACCTCAGACTAGGTGAAGCCGAAAGCTAGCGCTCTTCTTGTTTTCAATAATGGTCGGCACACAACGGAACTCATGAGTACAAAAATCTATTGCACAAGTCTCATATTAACAATGAGCACCTAAGAAAGGTATCGGTGGGGTACTATTTTCTTGAAGATGCTTCTTACACTTTATCGATAATATAGCATAAGTTCCTGGCGCACTTTATGCATTCTGACCTTATGACCTGATTGACTGGTTATTGGAAACACCGTCGATATTCTCGACAGATGGAGTACATAACACTTTTCGGTCCTTGACCGAAGAGGGAGAAGCCGATGGTCGGTTAAGACGCGTTTAAAGTTCGGTTGAACATAGATATGATATAAGTACTTGATGCATACAATCATTCTTTTACCCAAGTCACTTGGGGGCTCTTATGTTTATTTGAGCCGTTTTATAATAAGTGTTTTTCTTCTTAGTCGTTGCAGAGTTTTTATTATTATTTATCACTCCTTTTCTCGACACGAGTGTGCGATCACTAGCCGGGGAGCCTAATTTCTCTCTCAAAACCGCTAGAGTTTAGTTTTCTAAACTGGCCTAATGAGAAGTACTCCGCCTTGGGATGGGAGACTGAAGCCGTAGGCTGACCCGCTTGAAGTCTTGAGATAGGATGTGTCATGTTAAAGCACGGCAGAAGCACTATTTTTTTCTAAAGTCCAATTTTCGGATTGGCATCGAACACTTGATCTTGTTCGAACATCATGTTTTTACTAACGTTTTTTGGTTTTCCAAGCTTTTGGCACTTTTAAACTATTTGTGTGTTTTCAGCACAAGTCTCGCAGTGCAACGCCGGACACCTTTAGAGATTCGGCGAAAACATTCTCGGATATTGCTATATATGCATCAGTTTGAATTGTGTCTTGGTCAATAGTTGGGTTGCGGCTCCGCTTGCCTCCTACGTTCCGCTTTGTTCGGCTAGGTGTGCAAAGGGAGAACCACTGCGATTGTGCTTCCATTTCGCATGGTCAAGCACCTCGATGGAGAAAGTCGAAACTGTTGTCACAATAGGTGTAAACTGGTCGATGAACCGATGACTATATTAAATGACGGGCCATTCATAACATTGGCGAAGTGTTTCCGGCTTGACCTCGATCGCTTGAACACTACCGGGGCTAATAAATGGCCTCCCAAACTAAATCCTCAATATTTTGCTCTTACATTGGAGCTGAGGTTTCATGATCATGCTTAGCATGACAACCCAAAGAAAGGAACCGATAGTTGGACTATTTTCTTTGGAAGACATTTCTTACATTAAACAGTAATATAACATATCTCTCTGCGTACCTTTGTTTATAAAACCGTATGGCCAGATTGCCTTGTTTGTCGTAAATCTTTGCCCTCATAAAGGCTTTATAAAGTAGGACAAACACTCCTCGACATCTTGGCCGAGGAGGTTGAAGTCGATGGTCGGTCAATAAAGTTTTGTACAATGAGGATCCGAGCATTAATGACATAAAGTACTTGGATACATTGAGTCCTTACACATAATTTGTGATTTTACTATGGATATCGATCCTTAATTCGGCCACCCGTGCCCGCATTAAGGCTCGGGGGCTACTGGGCTTCGGGCTTATTATTTACAAATATTAAAGGGGCACATCAATCCCCTGATCTGGTGTTGCCACCTGACCAGTGTCTCGGGGGCTACTGCATTGCCTGTTCTATGCAAAAAAAAATAAGTGCAATATAGTTTCCGAGGAGATTTTGATCCTCAGGTTGGTCGGCCGCACCCAAACCGAGTCTCGAGGACTGAGCACGCCGCTTTTTGTGTCCCGAAGTATTCTGCCGTGGTAGGACTTGATCCTCAGGCCGATTTTGCAAATCAACCTGAGTCTCAGCGGCTAGTGGGATCAGCGGTCTTATGTCATCCTTCAGGTGCATCTCGGGTTTTAGGCCGATACACACCTTGTGGGCTACTGGCTATGTATCTCGGTAGAGAATAAATTGCACCAATCAAAAATATTGACAAAAATCGGGCCACATTCGGGGTGGTGCACCACCTCGGAAGCAGTTCGGCATAAAGCTCAGACGCTAGTGGCTGGCTCCATAGAGGGCATTTCCGGCATTAAGCTCGGCTGAACTCCTTCAAAATTCTTTGAACCAAGGTGATTTATGACACCTCGGATACAGTCTGGCGTTGGAGCTCGGATACATAGTCTGGCGTTGGAGCTTGGATACATAGTCCGGCGATAGAGCTGGGAAGCAGTCCGGCATTGGTGCTCGGCTGCAAAAGATACCTCGAATGCAGTCCGGCGTTAGAGCTCGAGCATGAAGAGGACACTGCCCCGGAATAACTTCAAACCCGAGGCGTGGCATAAAAATAACAAGGCATTGATAAAGGACGTAAACTTAAAGGGGCTCCTCGGATACCCAACGTGTAAACTCTTCGTATGCACTTAGGCGATCCTCAAGATCGAAGATGAGCAGATTTGCTGAACCAGTTTTCAAGACCGACGACCGAAGATGAAGAACAATTCGGAAGAATCGAGGAGCGTCCCCAAGTTGAAGACCGGTTCGAGGGGCTCGACGGTGTCTGGACTAGGGGTACTCACCATGTCGTCTCCCGATCAGTTGGATTGGGCCGAGGATCCCCATGGCCGTATACTCATGGGCCAGTCCGGACAGTTGCCGCATACAAGGAAGATTCCACAAGACTTGGCGATCAAGACAAGGACTCCTCCCCCACCGGCGTATTCGGCTAGGACTCTTGTTATCCTAGACCTCACGGTGCATTATATAAACCGAGGCCAGGCTAGTCGATAGATATACAACAATCATACCATAGGCTAGCTTCTAGGGTTTAGCCTCTACGATTTCGTGGTAGATCTACTCTTGTACTACCCATATCATCAATATTAATCAAGCAGGAGTAGGGTATTACCTCCATCGAGAGGGCCTGAACCTGGGTAAAAACATCGTGTCCCTTGTCTCCTGTTACCATCCGCCAAGACACACAGTTCGGGACCCCCTACCCGAGATCCGCCGGTTTTGACACCGACAGGGGGGGTAGTATTGATACTCCATAACGCTTAGGGTAATTCCTCTAGCCAACAACCCGGCGTCCTCTGCAAAGGGACCAGAAGCCGGGGCTTGATGCCTCTCAAAATAACTTGATTGGCTCTTTCAGCTTGGCCATTGGACTAGGGGTGAGCCACTGATGATACATCAAGACGAATATGCTCTCGTTGGCAAAATTCTTTCATAGCACCCTTGGACAAATTAGTGTCATTATCAGTTATAATGCTATGAGGAAAGCCAAACTGGAAAATCACCTTTTTGATGAACTGAACCGCTGTTGCCACGTCACACTTACTGACCGGCTCTGCCTCAACCCACTTTGTGAATTTGTCAACCGCCACCAAAAGGTGGGTCTTTTTATCTTTGGACCGTTTGAAAGGTCCAACCATATCCAGCCCCCAGACTGCAAACGGCCAAGTAATTGGAATCATCCGCAATTTGTGAGCCGCCACATGAGCTCGGCTTGAAAATTTCTGACAACCATCACATTTATTGACCAAATCATCTGCATCCGTGAGGGTGTCCTGGATTAGGGGGTTTCCGGACAGCCGGACTATATCCTTTGGCCGGATTATTGGACTATGAAGATACAAGATTGAAGACTTCCTCTCGTGTCCGGATGGGACTCTCTTGGCGTGGAAGGCAAGCTTGGCGATACGTATATGTAGATCTCCTTCCGTTGTAACCGACTTTGTGTAACCCTAGCCCCCTCTGGTGTCTATATAAACCGGAGGGTTTAGTCCGTAGGGCAACAACAATCATACCATAGGCTAGCTTCTAGGTTTTAGCCTCTTCGATCTCGTGGTAGATCAACTCTTCTAATAATCATATTCATCAAGATCAATCAAGCAGGAAGTAGGGTATTACCTCCATAGAGAGGGCCCAAACTTGGGTAAATATCGTGTCCCTTGCCTCCTGTTACCATCCGCCTTGGACGCACAGTTCGAGACCCCCTACCCGAGATCCGCCGGTTTTGACACCGACATTGGTGCTTTCATTGAGAGTTCCACTATGTCGTCGCTGCAAGGTTCGATGACCCCTTTCGATCATCGACAATGATGCGGTCTAGGGTGAGGTTTTCCTCCCCGGACAGATCTTCGTGTTCGGCAGCTTTGCACTGCGGGCCGACTCGTTTGACCATCTGGACTAGATCGAGAGCTACGGCCCTGGCCATCAGGTCAGGTTTGGAAACTTGAATTACACTGCCGATATCCGCGGAGACTTGATCTTCGACGGATTTGGGCCCATGCTAGGTGTGCCGCACGATCATGACGAGCACGATATAGCTCTGCCGAGACATTGTTCGGGAGATCACGCCAGCAACTACTCCGGCCTCTAGTCCGGAGCAGATTGCGCCATCCGAGGGCGGGTGGATAGACTCTGCCACGGAGGCCGCGCCCTCAGTGGCGATAGAGCCAAATACTGACCTTACCCTTCACGAGAGCCGTGTCGCCGAACTGCTGAACTCGTCCTCGGCCACGAACTCTGTACCACCCGCGCCCATACCTATCGAATCCGATTGGGCGCCGATCATGGAGTTCACCTCCGCAATATCTTTCAGCACTCACCCTTCGGCGACATACTGAACTCATTGAAATCTCTCTCCCTATCTGGAGAACCTTGGACGAACTATCTCTGGCTAGAGTGGGATGCGAACGACGAAGAAATTGAATCCCCACCCACCACCCACTTAGTAGCCGACATGCTCGACTATCTCTGTCGACGATTTAACCGACATGCTCGACTTTGACTCCGAAGACATCGATGGTATGGACACCGATGCCAGAGATGAACAGGAACCACTGCCCACTGGGCACAGGACCGCCACCTCATCATATGATATATACATGGTGGATACACCCAAAGAAGGCAATGGCGACAAGACAACGGAGGACGACCCCTCCAAGAAGCAACCTCAGCGCCGACGTCAGCGGCGCCGCTCTAAGTCTCGCCACAGCAAAAGCGGTGATACCGGCACAGGAGATAACAGTACTCCGGACAGTGCCGAAGATGATGACAATCCCCTCCAGAAAGATCAAGAGCCGGAGGATGAACAAGCCAGCCCTCCTAAGAGAGCGGAAGAGGGAGAAATGGAGGACGACAACTATATGCCTCCCTCCGAAGATGAAGCGAGCCTCAACGACGAAGAATTTGTCGTGCATGAGGATCCCGTCGAGCCGGAGCGCTTTAAGCGCTGGCTTACTGCCACAGCAAACAGCCTGAGGAAAAAAGCAGCAACAGCTTCGAGCTTATCAGGATCTGCTAGCAGATAGATGGACTGAAGTCCTTGCGGCTGAGGAGTACGAACTCGAACGCCCTTCCAGAGGTCACCCCGCGTTCGATGCGGCTGATCGGCCACCCCGTGGCCGAGATAGAGAGGCAGTACGGCCTGAAAATCAGCCTGCACCCCGCCGCCATTCAAACAAACATACCAAGGCAACGGGAAACACGCGAGACCTGCGAGACGTATTGGAAGACAGGCAAAACACGCTAGATCGATCTATGGATCACGGGGCCGTGCCCCTACAAAGGACGGTGACCGCCTCACCGGATACATTAAAAGCAATTCCGGACGGGCCGAATACAGCAGGCAGGACTCATACGAGCTGCGTCGCGACATAGCCCAGCACAGAGGCGCGGCACACCCCCTATGCTTCACCAACGAAGTAATGGAGCATGAATTCCCAGAAGGTTTTAAACCTGTAAATATCGAATCATATGATGGTACAACAGATCCCGCGGTATGGATTGAGGACTTCTTCCTCCACATCCACATGGCCCGCGGTGATGATCTACATGCCATCAAGTACCTCCCGTTAAAACTCAAAGGACCAGCTCGGCATTGGCTGAATAGCCTGCCAACAGACTCCGTCGGCTGTTGGGAGGATCTGGAAGACGCATTTCTCGACAATTTCCAGGGCACTTATGTGCGACCACTAGACGCTGATGACTTGAACCACATAATTCAGTAGCCACGGGAATCGGCCAGGCAATTCTGGACACGGTTCCTAACAAACAAAAACAAAATTGTCGACTGTCCGGATGCAGAAGCCTTAGTGGCATTCAAGCACGACATCCGTGAGGAGTCGCTCGCCCGACACCTCGGCCAGGAAAAGCCGAAATCAATGGCAGCCCTTGTCGATTGTCAAAACCGGCGGATCTCGGGTAGGGGTCCTGATGCAAGGCGTCAAGGCTGATGGTAACATGAAGCAAGGGACATAGATGTTTACCCAGGTTCGGGCCCTCTCGATGGAGGTAAAACCCTACTTCCTGCTTGATTAATATTGATGATATGGGTAGTACAAGAGTAGATCTACCACGAGATCGTAGAGGCTAAATCCTAAGAGCTAGCCTATGATGGTACGATTGTAATTGTGATCGGCCTTCTAAGGACCAACCTCTCCGGTTTATATAGACACCGGAGAGGGCTAGGGTTTACATGGAGTCGGTTACAAGGAAGGAAACATAATATCCGGATCGCCAAGCTTGCCTTCTACGCCTAGGGAAGTCCCATCCGGACACGGGCCGAAGTCTTGAGTCTTGTATCTTTACGCTTCAATAGTCCGGACGTTGTACACAGGCCGGCTATCCGGATACCCCCTAATCCAGGACTCCCTCAGTAGCCCCTGAACCAGGCTTCAATGACGATGAGTCTGGCGCGCAGTCTTTTCTTCGGCATTGCAGGGCGGGTTCCTCCTTCGAATACTCCAAGGTAATTATCGAACACTCAAACCGTGTCCGGATCCACAAGATGATCTTCACATGCCACCATAGAGAGAATGATGTTTCACAAATGCAATCCGCTGATAGTTTTTTTTAGGCAACGCAACGTGCCATTATGGTCGGGTCATTATTCGAACCGTTTCCCCACAACCAGCTACTGCGTATGTTACGAGGCGGTTTCCTCGACACGTCTTGTCGAAGCGGAGATCGTGTCCCCTTATCACGGGATTCTCATCAATACGGGCATGGGTAATCCAACCGCACCGCTAATCGCGGTGAGCGGGAGACAAATAGGCTCAACCAGGCAAGTGGGGAGGCGCAAAAAGCACTTACCGCCCCTATAAAGAGACAAGGCCTCCTTCTCTTTACGCAGGCCTTTCTCCTTCCGCTCGCTCATTCCCCTCTTTTCGAGCCCTAACGCCCAAGAACTCTTCCTTTCCACCAAACAGAGGCTTTCCAAAGATGTCCGGATCCGGAGCAGGAGGCAGATGGATGGCCTCTACTGTCCGGGAGAAGGATATTAAGAAGCTCCGGGATGCCGGGTATCTGGCTCAGAAGATCGGCCATCGTCTCCCCCCGGCGGGACAGGTCGTCCCCACTCGGGAACCTCACGAGAGAGTCGTGTTCCTTCCCCATTTTGTCCGCGGGCTCGGGTTGCCCCCGCACCCATTCGTTCGCGGAGTCATGTATTACTACGGGATTGATTTTCATGATATTCCCCCAACTCCTTCCTCAATATCTCGACGTTCATCGCCGTGTGCGAGGCTTTTCTTCGGATCTCACCTCACTTGGGCCTGTGGCTAAAGATTTTTAATGTGAAGCCCAAGGTGGTGAGTGGATGAAAGTGCTAGTTATCGACTAGAGGAGGGGGGGTGAATAGGCGATTTTTAGGAAAGTCTTCAAAACACGAATGTTTCAAAGACAAACAATAGAAATGACCTAATTGATATGCAACGGAAGATAAACTACAACAAGCAAGCCATAGTCAAGTATGCAATAATGTGAACAGACAAGACTAATAGCAGCTATGTAGTAAGGATCAGGATGGAAGATAGTATGAAGCCAAACAACGATAGTAGTCAAGCAATGAAGTCAAACAGATAAGACATATAAGCAATGACTTCACGAAGACAAACTCAGGGTAAAGGATGGAAGGGATAGAACCAGTCACTTGTTGAAGACACAAGATTTGTTGGACCAGTTCAGTTGTTGTGACAAGCTGTACATCTGGTTAGGGAGGCTGAGATTCAACTCGAGACCGCATCTTCACCTTATTCCCCTTGAGCTAAGGACACACAGTCCTCGCCCAATCACTCTGGTAAGTCTTCAAGGTAGACTTCCGAACCTTCACAGATGACGTTCACCGGCAATCCACAATGACTCTTGCATGCTTAGAACGCGATGCCTAACCGTCTGGAGGATTCACAGTCCTCAAGTGTAATAAGTCTTCAGGTTGCACAGACAGGAAAACTTCAGTGATGCCTAACACTCTTTGGCTCTGGGTGTTTGGGCTTTGTCCTCGCAAGATTTCTCTCTCTCAAAGGCTTCGAGGTGGGTTGCTCTCAAACGACAAAAGCCGTGCACTTACTCTGAGCAGCCACCAATTTATGGTGTAGGGGGTGGGCTATTTATAGCCACTAGGCAACCCGACCTGTTATGTCTGAAATGACCTTGGGTCACTAAGGAACTGACACGTGTTCCAACGATCAGATTTCAAACACACACGGCAACTTTACTTGGGCTACAAGCAAAGCTGACTCATCCAGCTCTGGACAAGTTTTGCTCTCATTGTCTTTGCTCGAAGACATAGGATTTGGGTTGAGCATCACTTGATCATTACGACTATGATCACTTGGACCCCACTTAACGAAGACGGTGGTTCCTACGACTCAATAAAGAAGAAAAGGAAACAACGAAACGACCACGCCTTGCACCATAGTCTTCACTCAATGTCTTCTCATGTCATAGTCTTCAATGTGAATATCTTCACATACCACCATTGTCGCCAATGTCTTCATACATTTTTAGGGTCGTCTCCGGTAGGTAAACCGAATCAATGAGGGACACTTCCTGCGTTATCCCGCAATTCTCACAAGCGCATTAGTCCCTCAACCACATTTGTCGTCAATACTCCAAAACCAACTAGGGGTGGCACTAGATGCACTTACAATCTCCCCTTTTTGGTGATTGATGACAAACTGGTTGAAGTTTTCAACGGGATAAAATATGTGAAATTGTAAAGGATAGGGAATTGTCTTCATAAGTGGCAAAGGCTCCCCCTGAAGATGTGCATATAAGTAGTTTGCTTTGGGAATGCAAATGCACATGGCAGGTTGTACTTGTGGAGATCCTCTTCAACTTATGAAGATAATTCATCATGCATGAAATGATATAGCTAAGAGAATTACATGCATAATTAAAAATGGACGTCTGCAGAATGATCCAAGTGCGGAAGTTATCGTCGCACATGCGAATTTATCATCGCACCAGAGTAAAGCAAATAAGTAGCAGACGACCATCGAGTTTAAGTGTTACAACTCAAAGAACCAAATGTATCAAAAGCGAGAGTTGTAAACACTAAGAAAAATATTTATGCAACCGCCCTTATGAACCCGCTTGAAGACTATCAAACTCATATGCTTCTCCCCCTTTTGTCAGTAAGGACCAAAAAGGTTTGAAGACATAGAGCATCTACTCGTCCTCTTCAGAAGTAGATGATGCAGCAGGGTTGTCGTTGTTGGTTGGCGGTGCAGACGAGCTTGGTGCAGTGTCAATTCGTGCAGAAGTAGGGGGTGGTGAAGTAGCATCATCTTCATCATCGATCACTCTGGCATTGACAGTTGTCAGCGGAGGAAGAATAGTCGAGTCTTCAAGTGATGGAGTTCGTCGTGGGACTGCATTCCGTGGAGGAGTGGAGTCAAACTTGAAGCGTTCGGTGAAGCCATCGTCTTGAAGATCTGCTTCAAAGACCGAAAGCAGGGTCAAACTCTTCCATGATCGCCGACAGGTCTTGTGAGTGACAAAAGCATTCTTGGTGGCAAGGTTTCGAATGCGATTGACGTCCACCAAGAGGCTTTGCATTTGACGCTTGAGCCAGGAGTGATGCTTATCTTGCTTTTGATGCAGCGCCACAAGAAGTTCTCGATCATTGAGGACTCGAGAGCGCTTCCGAGGCCTTTGGCCAATTGTGCTCTCGGTGGCCCGGTCGATTGCACGATGAGGCAGACGTGTGTTCCCAGCCAGAGGATAGACACGAGATATTGCTGGGATGCCTTCCATGGGTTGAGAGAAGCTATGGTGATCTGCATTCTGAAGACTTAGTAGCGTTTTGGCAGGCTCAGGGTATATGGCTAATGAGACATATCAACCTCTCGGTAGAAAGATCGAGATGATCGCATAAGCAGAGGGTTGATAGTTGATAGCAGAGTGCATCTTGATGAGGCGCATGACGCATGGAGCATAAAACTTCAGACCAAACAGATCAGATCCAGACGCAGCCAATTGTCAGATGAAGAATTCTTGTGTGTTGAAGCTGATGCCATTGAGGATGTAGAAGACCAATGTCTTCATTGCTCCTTCAAGCTTTGCAGACGATGAATGACCTTTGGTAGGCCATAGAGTTCGCCTGATGATGTGATATATTGTGCGAGGCAGATACTCAAGGTCATCAACAAAGAAGTGCTGAGGGTATTCAGCGTCATGTGGCAGTGGCTTCATCATGCTCAGCATCTGACTCATGTCGGGTTCTGGCTTATGAAATATGCTCTCCAGTGCATCGTGGAGTTGACATCCAGGTTCAAACAGCTCTCTGGGAGTGGGTAGGCCTCTGAGCTCAATGAGGTCAAGAGCTTTGGCTTCATGATGAACATTTCCAGTCATCCACTCGAGAACCCATGTCTTTGTGTCTCTGTTGTAGCCGCGGATGTGGAAGATAGCATAGAATTGAAGCACAAGTTCTTCATTCTAGTGCTCTTTATGCATGTGAAACCAAGCAGACTGCATCATGAAAGCAATCAAGTGCTTCTTCTAAGCACGGCAGATCCAAAGAATGGCTTCGGTGTCGAGGACGCATATGAGGGAAAATGCACCCTTGATCATGGAACAAATGAATAATAGCTTCTTTCTCGATAGCTCCGTAACCGCCGATGAGATCCTTGGCCTTGTGTAGGGGTTCTTTGCACTGTCAAAGAAAGTGTTGTGGGCTTTGAAGCCATTTGCATTGAAAGAACCTGTTGAGGTGGCAGTGCCTGGAAACCTTGGCAGTCTTGGCTTCGGCTTCTGGACCTGAGGCCTATGCTCAATATGATAGTCGAACTGAGGACCAGAGGCATGAGGCGGAGGGACTAGAACGGGCCATCTTATCGTGACTAGCTTCGCCATAGTTGTATGCTTGCTCGATTGTGTAGGGCCTTGGTGGCGGAATCGAGCGATGGCGCACAGCGAGGCTTCAGGCTGCTCAGCAGATGCTTCGGGAGCAGTGGCCTCATTGGCTTCAGGCACATTTCCTTCAGTGGCTTCAGGAGCAGTTTGTACAGGCTCCACATTGGCTTCAGCCATGACCACGTCATTGGCTTCATTGGTGTTGGAGGTGGCAGCCTCAATGTTTTCAACCTCCACTTGAGGAGCTGGAGGGTCGGGCACTGGCACGTTGATATCGGGGATAACTTCTTCAATTATTGGGGGTGTAGGGACACGTTCTTCTGCTTCTTGAGCTTCTTCGGCTGATGCAGCCGGATTGTCTTCAGCAGCTTTGGCTTCAGACTCAGAGACATTCACAGTTGGAGTGGATTCTGGAAACACTTGACGTGCAACAGGTTGGTGGTGCACTTCTCCTTACGAACGCTCGAAAGAGGTACTTGAGGGCCTTTGACCTTCTGAAGCCTGCGAAATGCTGGCGACGCCTCTGGAGAAGGGGTTGGCTGGGCCTCAAAGTCTTCCTCTTCTTCTTGCTGTTGTTGTTGGGGAGTGACTTGTTGTTGGGGAGTACTAGGGGAGTCTTGTTGTTGCGGGCGATCAGCCTATGAAGCATCCTGAGCAATTGGCTTCAGAGGACGACCAATGCTAATGAGTTCGCTGTTCGTACAAACATGCGATGATACCACATTGTACTCGATTTGAGGAAGAACTTCATCATCTTCAACATTGTCATGGTGACCAATGTCTTCAGCAGTGTGGGATCAGCTGTTGGAATCTCTTCAGCTTCAGGAGCCTCTGTGGAAGCAGGCTCATGAACAGTCATGCGAAGTTCTTGGGTTGCAGACGCGGGGCGAACCACAGAAATGGGTTCAACAACCAAGGGCTCTGTGGGAGCAGCCTGATTCTTCTTGGTCTTAAGCTTCTTCTTGGAGGGAGCGACATCAGAGGCGTCAGGATTTTTCCTTTTTCTGGCTTCAGCCTCGGCAGCCCTCGTCTTCTTCTGTTCAGAAGCGGTTGACCGGACCATTGGCTTTTAGCCCCTCCTGCAGCTTGGGAAGACTATGCGGGTTCTTCCTGCCTTGAAGGTGCAGCTTGGTCGATTGAAGACTTCTTTTTCTTTGCAGCCATCCACAGGGTCGATGCCAGGACGGCCAAGAGCCTTGCGCTTCTCAGCCTCATTGTAGGCAAGCACGCACTTGTCAGCCAGAGCCTTCATGCACTCACGAGAGCCTCTGGCTTCTTCACGCTTCTTGACAAAGGCTTCCTTGAGGTCGTGCAGCATGACCTTGAAGTTTTTGACGTCTTGCACGCTGAGTGCAGCCATATGCTTCTTGAACTGAGCCTTCTCATAGTCAATCTTGTGCTTCAGTTCAACAATCCGCTGAGCAAGAGCTAGCTCAGAAGCAATGGCTCCATTGAAGGAGACGCTGAGGCCAATAGGAAGTTGCAGATCTTCAAAGCTGATGTTTGGTGTGTCAAACCACTCATCAATGAAGTGATGGATGATTGCCACATCAAAGAGAGGCAAGTTGTTGAAGATTTCGCTTCTTCTTTGGTCTTGATAAGTTGCTCAAGAGCATCATCTGCAAGATCGTCATCACTTGATGATCAATGTGCTCTTCACGCACAATGGCGAGGGGTCGATGTCGATTCGGTGTTCTTGACAATTTTCTTTCTCTTCTCCGTCTTCTTGGAGATACGGGATTGATCTTCGAATGTGCACTAGCTTCGGGGAGGTGCGGTGGCGATGGCTTCACACGTGAAGCTTTTGGAGGAGCTGACTTTGGAGCCTTGACTTTCTTAAGCTTCTGCGGCTTTGGAGCAGGAGCAGGAGCTGGGGCTTCATCAGACTCAGCATCGTCATCAGAGTGATCCACTTTGGCACCTTGGACCAGGATGTAGGTGATGTGGCCATTAAGGTTTGAAAAGGGACCAATGGCATTGGGTTCAGCATCACGTGAGCGGTCAGCACGGGGAGCAGAGGGACCAGGGTTGAAGTTTAATCCCAATGACTTCTTGTCTTCCTTTGCAGAAGCCTTTGCGTGCTGGAAGTTGCGCTTGAAGAGATTATCGTCATGACACCAGAGCAAAGACGTTGGGCCGGCATTCTCAGGCTGAGGTCCACGGACCATGCAAGGATAGAAACCTTGTGCAATAGCTTCAGCCATGTTCTTGGGAGGAAGGCCTCGAAAGAGAATATCACCCCAAGGGCTTCTGATAGCATTCTTCTCGGCATATTCCTGTGTGACAAAATTGTACTTGAACCACTGTTCAGCCCAATATCGACGAATCCATTGGATTCGCGTCTTGCGCTGATTGTAAGTCTCTTCGGGATCTGTTTTGTACAGCTCTGCGAGGTCATCAGGCAGATCTTTTGAGGTTCCCTCATGACGCTGTCTGCCGCCCTTCCTGACTGATTTCTCTGAAGCCATGAATTTTAAACTGAATGGCTTCACGTTCAAAGGCTTCAAAGGCTTGCGTTGCTTTGAGCATGTGAACGGCTTTGGGAGAGTTAGTTTGATCTTTGTAAGAATTACGCAAGCGAATGCAGACTATGAGAACCAAGGGATTCTCCCACGGACATGTACTGTGACAGCATTAGAGATGCGAGGGAAGGGAAGAGGTCATATGCATTCTCGTAAGATTTTGAAGATAAATCGGTTTGAAGACATTGACCTCATGATGCGAAGACATTCACTTATACCGAGAGTTGGTTCCAGATTTGTACGAATCCGTGAATAAGTACAAGTGAGTAATCTAACTAGTTGTGAAGCTTAAGTGAATATACTAGGCGATCACGAGATCACGAGCAGAATAGATCTAACATAGTATGGGCAGAAACCAATTTTGGCAAGTAGGATGAATCTTGAAGATCAAAAAGATGGTAAAAATAGAGTTATATTTACCGCTTCGAAGAACTGCTAGACGGGAGGAAAGGAGGCCGAGCAGTTCAATCCACCGTGCCCTAACTTGGCGACGGAGGACACCTAAGGCGGCGGTGGAGATGAAGATGTTCGCGTCCGGCGTGAAGACGGCGTCGGAGAGGTCGTGGCAGCTAAGCGCTTCGTTGCCAGCGTCGTCAAGAGCTAGCAGTGGCGCTAGGGTTTTGACGAGGTGGAGAGGGGGAAGAAGATTTTCTTTACCGCAGGGGACATGTATTTATAATGAGGTGTGCGGCACAGCGCAATTACGCAGGTGCCTGGCGGTTCACATCCGAGGGGCACGTGGCAAGCATGCAACATGCTCGAGTTGTCCCACGTTCCCACGCCGCCGGAGTTTGTCGGATGGTCATTCCGGCTTCTCCGAATTCAACAATAAGGATGAATCATTTAAAACAGACTTAAAGTTTGTCTCGTGTCTTCTGGCGACAAGGGCGGAGAGAAGACATTCGACGGTTTCAATAGAATGCATATGATTTGGACAGATAGAGTTTGAGATAGAAAGCATAGAGAGATTAGGGTCCGATCACATTCACTTAGTTCAAAAGATTCAACTTGAAGACACAGCTATAAGTGAATGCTGTAGAGAGAACAATATATATATATATATATATATATATATATATATATATATATATATCGACAAAGAACCAAATCAACATAGTGAAGAAAATCATGAAGATAAGTTGAAGTTGAAGACAAATCAAATGCGAAGATATTGAGAAATAACGCAATGAGTGAAACACTTCAAACAAAGAAATTTGCTGGTGGCGTTACCCACCGTATAGGAAGTATTAGACCCAGACACGGCGCACAATTATCGTGGCGCTCCGAAGTAAAATTCCACGTTAATGTATTCACACTCAGAATGTAAGTCTTCATTAGATTGAAGACATACGTTACTTCGTGTGTTGCACATCTAAGTCATCAACATGCATAAGTGTTAGGATGTGTGCTTAATCACATGACATTTGAGGATTCCAAGATATTTAGCTCACACCGTAACTTGCAAAACCTTTTCTCATCCAAGGGCTTTGTGAAGATATCCGCCATTGCTCTTGGTGTTGGCGTGAATGATGTCAATATCTTTCTTCATGACATGATCCAAGAGAAAATGATGACGAATTTCAATGTGCTTTGTCTTCGAGTGCTGGACTGGATTGTTGGCAATCTTGATGGCGCTTTTCGTTGTCGCATGAAGAGAGGTACTTGTGTCGATTGATGCCATAGTCCTTGAGAGTTTGCTTCATCCATAGAAGCTGAGCACAACAAGATCCAAAGACAACGTATTCAGATTCAGCAGTTGAGAGTGATACAGTTACGCTTCTTTGAAGACCAACAGAAAGTGATCATCCCACAAAGTGACATGTGCACGATGTAGACTTGCGATCCACCTTGTCACCAGCATAATCAGCATCCGAAAATCCAACCAAATCAAATTTTGAGCCTTTTGGATACCATAATCCGAGTGTTGGGGTGTGAGCCAAATATCGAAGAATTCGCTTCACTGCTAAGTGATGCGATTCCTTTGGTGCCGCTTGGAATCGAGCACACATGCAAACACTAAGCATAATATCTGGCCTAGATGCACATAGGTAAAGTAAGGAACCAATCATGGAGCGGTATACCTTTTGATCGAACTCTTTACCATTGTCGTCGAGACCCAAGTGGTGTTTGGCTGGCATTGGCGTTGTGTATCCTTTGCACTCTTGCATTCCAAACTTCTTCAGACAATCTTGGAGGTATTTTTCTTGACATATAAAGATGCCATTTCTTTGCTGACGAATTTGAAGACCAAGGAAGAACTTGAGCTCTCCCATCATGGACATCTGATATTTTTCTTGCATCATGTATCCAAATTCATCACTATACTTCTAGTTGGTGCAGCCGAAGATAATGTCATCCACATATATTTGGCATACAAACAGTTCACCATCATATGTCTTCGTGAAGAGTGTGGGATCAAGGGATCCAGGTTTGAAGCCTTTGCTCTTCGTGAAGTCTTTGATTGTATCATACCAAAGCGGGGAGCTTGTTTGAGGTCATCTGATGCTTTTATTTAGCTTGTACACCATATCGGGATGTTTTGGATCTTCCAAGCCGGTGGTTGAGCGACATATACTTCTTCTTCAATCTTGCCGTTGAGAAATGCACTCTTCACATCCATTTGATAGAGAAAGATGTTGTGGTGGTTAGCATAGGCTAGTAGTATGAGAATGGCTTCAAGCCTAGCTACGAGGAGCAAATGTTTCATCGAAGTCAATTCCTTCAACTTGAGTATATCCTTGAGCCACAAGCCGTGCTTTGTTTCTGATGACTTGACCATGCTCATCTTGCTTGTTTCGATATATCCATTTGGTGCCAATAATGTTATGCTTGCGAGGGTCAGGGCGCTTGACAAGTTCCCAAACATTATTCAGCTTGAACTATTGAAGTTTTTCTTGCATAGCTTTAATCCATTCTGGTTCCATAAAAGCTTCAGCAACTTTCTTGGGTTCTGATATTGACACAAATGAAATGTGCCCAGAAATTTGCTAGTTGTGTTGCTCTTGAGCGAGTAAGCGGACCAGGTGCATTGATGCTATCGATTATCTTCTCAATCTGTAATTCATTTGCAACTCGAGGATGAACTGGACGAAGACTTTTCTCATGCTGATCATTGTCATCATTGGGAGGATTGTCTTCAGGCTGAGCATTGTCTTCAGGTTGGTTAGGTACAGAAATGATAAGTTCCTCTTCAGGCTGTGCTTCATTTGGCATGATTTCACCAGTTCCCATCAGCTTGATAGATTCACTGGGCGGAGCTTCATTTAGTGTACTTGGCAGGAACTCTCTTTGTGAACCATTGGTTTCATCAAATCGCACATCTGATTTCGACGATTTTGTAGAGATAGAGATTGAAGACTACAGTAAGAGTGTGAGTCCTTTCCAGAATCGAGCATGAAGCCTTCGTGAGCTTTGGGTTCAAATTTTGACTTGTGATGGGGATCCTTGATCCAGCACTTAGCCCCAAATACTCTGAAGTAGGCGACATTTGGCTTCTTGCCAAGAAGGAGCTCATAGGATGTTTTGTTCGAAGCTTATGGATATAAACACGGTTGATGACGTGACAAGTGTATCAATGGCTTCAGCCGTAACTTTCTTGGTGTCTTGTACTCGTCGAGAATTGTTCGAGCCATCTCAATGAGGGTTCTATTCTTGCGCTCCATGATGCCATTTTGCTGAGGTGTGTATGGAGCTGAGAACTCATGAGGGATTCCCATGGTATCCAGATAAAGATCAAGACCGGTGTTCTTGAATTCAGTGCCGTTATCACTTCTGATATGCTTGATCTTGATGCCATAATTGTTCATTGCTCGATTGGCGAAGCGTCTGAAGACATCTTGCACTTCAGTCTTGTAGAGAATTATGTGCACCCATGTGTATCTTGAGTAGTCATCAACAATGACGAAGCCATAGAGACAAGCAGTTGTTGTGAGGGTAGAGTAATGAGTAGGGCCAAACAAATCCATGTGTAACAGCTCGAAGGGTTGAGATGTCGTCATGATTGTCTTCGAGGGGTGCTTTGCCCTAGTCATCTTTCCAGCTTCGCAGGCACCACACAAATGATCCTTCTTGAACTTGACACCTTCGATGCCTATGACATGCTTCTTCTTGGCGAGTGTGTGTAAGTTCCTCATGCCAGCATGCCCCAGCCTTCGATGCCAGAGCCAGCATTCTGAAGCTTTTGCAAGAAGACATCTGACAAGTGTGGACTCTTTGAGAAATCTACCATGTATAGATCATCTTTCCTATACCCTTCAAAGACTAGAGACTTGTCGATTCCATTAGTACAAGGCAACGATATTTTCCGAATATCACAATCATGTTCAAGTCACAAAGCATTGAGACAGACATCAAGTTGAAACCAAGGGATTCAACAAGCATCACTTTATCCATGTGTTGATCCTTTGAGATTGCAACTCTACCTAGACCCAATACCTTGCTTTTACCAATGTCAAAGAAATGTGATGTGACTCTTGTCGATGGGCGTAAGGTTGAGTCCATGAGAAGACTTCAATCACCGATCATATGATTAGTGCATCCACTATCCATAATCCATTACGAAGTATGAGGTGTCATACCCTACTGATGCGATTAGGGGATAGGCTTCACCAAGAGCATTGTGAAGCATAAACATTTGACAGGCTAGTGGATTATTGAATCTTAAATCAAGATTAGGACTGGTAGGATGAATGGCAAACGATTCAGGAACAAAATACATAGTCAGACCATTTGGGCATTTGATCTTGTGCCCTACAAGATGTTTTAGGTCCCCAGCAGTAGCATCAGACGCCTTTGATTTTCGGCTGGAGACCCTTTCCTAAAAAGAGAGTTAATTCTTCTTAACCACCCACATCTTGAGGGGTGGCTTAGAAGCAATGAGTCTAAGTGCAGCATCTCGAGAATTTTGGCTTTGGAGCCCTAGCAAATAGCCTTGCAGGAGATGAATGATACTCATATGAATAAGCATAAAAGTTCTTAGTTCTATGAACATAGCGGTTTGAAGACACACGCTCATATTCATAAATTTAGTACGGTTTCCCTGCAAAACATTGGCGTTAGGGTGACTCAGGTGAGTCCTCTGTCTGTATGAAGCCTTTGGACCCTATGACGCCTTAGGTGCAGGGTTTGTCTTCTTCCTGGTGGTGTCATGATGACATTCACTGGAAGATTCTCAAGACAGCTTTTGGGAACCAAATCTTCTTCATAGGGGGTCCATTCCTGCAGTTAGTACCAATATACCTGGCAAACACTTCACCATTCTGATTCTTGAACAACTTATAGTTTGCATCAAAGGATTCATCAATGATAATAGGGTTAGCACAGGTAAAGCCAGATAAGGTGGATGGATCCACTGAAGGCCCCTTTGCAGCAACCCATGTGGTTTTGGGATACTGCTCAGGCTTCCAGTAGGAACCATCAACATTCATTTTCCTCTCGAACCCAACACCCTCTTTCCTAGGGTTTCGGTTCAGAATCTGCTTTTTGAGGACATCGCACAGTGTCTGATGCCCTTTCAGACTTTTATACATCCCTGTTTCAAGCAATGTCTTCAACCTAGCATTTTCATCAGCAATAGCGGTGGTATCCTCCGCAGAGGGGTTAGTTACCACATTAGTAGTTGAAGACAATGCAACAGTAGCAGCAGTTGAACATTCAGCAACAGAGGTAGCTATATCACGCTCAAGGCATTTTAGACATGGTGGTTCAAATCCATCCTAAGCGGAACTGATCTGTTGAGCGCAAAGTGACTCATTCTCTTTTTGAAGGTCTTCATGAGCCGCTCTCAATTTTTCAAGCTCTTGCTTCCTTTGAAGATAATCATAGGAGAGCTTTTCATGAGTAGTTGAGAGTGTTTCATGACGACTTTCAAGTTCTTGGTACTTAGCATGAAGATTTTCAATGTCTTCAACTAAGGACTGTGAACGTGTCATTTCCGCGTCCAACAGGTCATCGCTTTTGTCTAACAGTTTTTGAGTATGTTCCATAGCTCTTTGTTGTTCGGTTGCAATTTTAGCAAGTGTTTTGTAGCTGGGTTTGGATTCACAATCAGAGTCATCTTCACTTGATGTTTGAAAGTAAGCATCACGTGATTTTACCTTGGCACCGCGTGCCATGAAGCAGTAGGTGGGAGCAGTGTCGTCCTTGTCATCAGCTTCAGCGTTGGTGTGGAAGTCATTGTCTTGATGTTGAAGATGGACTTGGCAACATAGGCTATGGCTAAAGCCGGACTTGCAACGCCGGGTCGGACTCCTCTTGGACTCCACCTCCACCTCCTCGGAAGCGGACTCCTCCTCTGAATCCATTTCCTTGCCAACAAAAGCCCGAGCCTTGCCAGATGAGCTCTTCTTATGAGATGAAGACTTTGATGAGGACTTGGAAGAAGACTTTGAAGATTTCTTCTTCTTCTTGTCATCAGAATCATATTCTTTGCTCTTCTTCTTCTTCTTCTCATTGTCCCACTGTGGACACTCAGAGATATAGTGTCCAGTTTTCTTGCACTTGTGATGGTTCTCTTCTTGTAGTCATGAGTGGAAGCTTCATCATTTCTTGAGCTGGATCGTGAAGACTTTCTGAAGCCTTTCTTCGTAGTGAACTTCTAGAACTTCTTCACAAGCATAGCAAGTTCCTTTCCAATGTCTTCAGGATCATCAGAACCGCAGTCAGATTCTTCTTCAGATGAGGAAACAACTTTTGCCTTCAAAGCGCGAGTTTGGCCATAGTTGGGACCATAGATATCTCTTTTCTCAGAAAGCTGGAACTCATGTGTGTTGAGCCTCTCAAGTATATCAGATGGATCGAGTGTCTTGAAGTTAGGACGTAATTGTATCATGAGGGCAAGGGTGTCAAAGGAGCTGTCAAGTGATCTCAGTAGTGTCTTGACGATTTCATGCTTGGTGACCTCAGTGGCGCCGAGAGCATGAAGCTCATTTGTGATGTCAGTGAGGCGATCAAACGTGAGCTGGACATTTTCATTGTCGTTTCTCTTGAAGCGGTTGAAGAGGTTGCGAAGAACACTGATCCTTTGATCTCTCTGGGTTGAGATGCCTTCGTTGACCTTGGATAGCCAGTCCCAGACTAGCTTCGACGTTTCCAGAGCACTCACACGGCCATACTGTCCTTTAGTGAGATGACCACAAATGATGTTCTTTGCAGTGGAGTCCAGTTGAATGAACTTCTTTACATCAGCAGGGGTGACACCTTCACCAGATTTAGGAACGCCGTTCTTGACGACATACCAGAGGTCGACATCAATGGCTTCAAGATGCATGCGCATCTTATTCTTCCAGTAGGGATAGTCAGTTCCATCGAACACGGGGCAAGCAGCAGAGACTTTGATTATCCCTGCAGTCGACATAGCTAAAACTCCAAGTGGTTAAACTGAATCACACAGAACAAGGGAGTACCTTGCTCCGATACCAATTGAAAGTGCTAGTTATCGACTAGAGGGGGGTGAATAGGCGATTTTTAGGAAAGTCTTCAAAACACGAATGTTTCAAAGACAAATAATAGAAATGACCTAATTGATACGCAGCGGAAGATAAACTACAACAAGCAAGCCATAGTCAAGTATGCAATAATGTGAACGGACAAGACTAATAGCAGCTATGTAGTAAGGATCAGGATGGAAGATAGTATGAAGCCAAACAACGATAGTAGTCAAGCAATGAAGTCAAACAGATAAGACATATAAGCAATGACTTCACGAAGACAAACTCAGGGTAAAGGAGGGAAGGGATAGAACCAGTCACTTGTTGAAGACACAAGATTTGTTGGACCAGTTCGATTCTTTGTGACAACTGTACATCCGGGTTAGGGAGGCTGAGATTCAACTCGAAGACCGCATCTTCACCTTATTCCCCGGAGCTAAGGACACACAGTCCTCGCCCAATCACTCTGGTAAGTCTTCAAGGTAGACTTCCGAACCTTCACAGACTGCGTTCACCGGCAATCCACAATGACTCTTGGATGCTCAGAACGCGATGCCTAACCGGCTGGAGGATTCACAGTCCTCAAGTGTAATAAGTCTTAGGGTCACACAGACAGAAATACTTCAGTCATGCCTAACACTCTTTGGCTCTGGGTGTTTGGGCTTTGTCCTCGCAAGGATTTCTCTCTCTCAAAGGCTTCGAGGTGGGTTGCTCTCAAACGACAAAAGCCGTGTACTAACTCCGAGCAGCCACCAATTTATGGTGTAGGGGTGGGCTATTTATAGCCACTAGGCAACCCGACCTGTTATGTCCGAAATGACCATGGGTCACTAAGGAACCGACACGTGTTCCAACGGTCGATTTCAAACACACACGGCAACTTTACTTGGGCTACAAGCAAAGTCGACTCATCCAGCTTTGGACAAGTTTTGCTCTCATTGTCTTCGTCGAAGACATAGGATTTGGGTTGAGCATAACTTCGGTCATTACGACTATGATCACTTGGACCCCACTTAACAAGACGGTGGTTCCTATGACTCAACAAAGAAGAAAAGGAAACAACGAAGCGACACAGTCTTCAAGGCTCCATAGTCTTCACTCAATGTCTTCTCATGTCACAGTCTTCAATGTGAATATCTTCACATACCACCATTGTCGTCAATGTCTTCATACATTTTTAGGGGTCGTCTCTGGTAGGTAAACCGAATCAATGAGGGACACTACCTGCGTTATCCTGCAATTCTCACAAACACATTAGTCCCTCAACCACATTTGTCGTAAATACTCCAAAACCAACTAGGGGTGGCACAAGATGCACTTACAGTGGCGAACACGCCGAGTGCGGCGGCGCCATGGTGAGCAAGATGCCCAAGGCCGTTTGGCCGACGGGCGCCTTCAACGACTCCGTCAAGGAGTGGCAACAGCAGTGGTTCTATATCACGGAACCACGCAGCGAAAAGTGGGCGGCCGCTCCAGAGTCCAGATCCGGAGCTTCGCTGCGGCTCACATCCTGGCCCGAGAAGGGCTCGAACAGGTCCTCGTCCAATGAGCTGTCACTGCTCCAGACGCGCCTTCAGGGCGTGGTCGATAGGGACGTCAAACTTGTGGATGTAGTCCAGGTGATGCTAGTTCGCCTGGTTCTCCCTTGTCAGCGCCGAGCTTGTACTCTGTGGGAGTTCGACCCTACCGAGCTCCAAACCCTTCGGGAGCTTTAAGATTCCTCCCACAAGGATATCTGGAAGGTGCTCTTTAAGTCTGGCAAATCGTGGCCGGGCCCCACCGAGGACCGTGGGTATCAGTTATCCCATTCTCCAAGCTCGATAAGTCACAACCAAGCTCTGTCTATTCACGCTCCAACTGGCATGTCATGGGGGAGACATCCTAATCGTGTTTCATCGTGACCTCAGGGATGGATAAAAAAGTGGAGCGGATACATTGTCCGGCCCTTTGCCGGAGGAACCGGCCGAACCTCTTCTGACGAAGATGTTGGTCCCCGCGCCTTACAAGGCGCCGAAGAAGGAGGCCTCCAAGAAGGTCAAGAAGATCCGGAGTGGCCTCCGTCACCGCGAGGCTTCGGACGCAAATTCCGAAGACTCAAGAGACGCTCCCTCTTCGGAAGACGAAGAGGAAGAAGCAGAGGAGGGCGAGCCTCATTCTGGAGGTGGGAAGAGGCGCGTAGCTTCCTCGTCCCTGGGGGCCGAATCGCCCAATAGGAGAAAAGGTTCCGTCCCAGAGGCATCCACCACGGCTGCCGACAGCAGTCCGGAGTGGGATCCCAGGGCCCAGCCCCTGGAGAAGTCGTAAGTGTACAAGATCCAAACATGCATATGCGTCCGGGATTGCTTTTGGGTATAATAGTTTAAACTGTTGCTATATTTTGCACAGTCCGGCGAGGTCCCGCGCCGGCCAGTCCTCATCCGAGGATTCGCTGAGCTTGGACGCTTTGGCGAGCGAGACGCCTCCAGAGGCCCCTTCCCCAAAGTCCCGGCGCGACATTGAGGTGTCGTATCAACGGGGCTCGGACCAGGGGGGCATATCACTGGGGCCGGACACACGGGAGCGGATGGCCCCAGAGTGTGCCGTCAGCGGGGGCGACCTTGGGTTCGGCCCACAGCCGGACAAGGTTCGGGAGACCTCTAAGGCTCCCGGATCGGGCGAGCAGCCACCTTCAACAGTGGGGGGCCCGCCTACTCCGTCGGCAACCTCTGTTTGGACAGAGCTGCCAGGCGGTCTATCGACGGCATTAAAGAACGCGTCTATCGTCGATGAACATCGGACCCTTATGGGTGCGGTGGTTGAAAAGATTCAGTCTGCCGAGAGCGGGCTGAACGAGTCCTGCCTTGGCCTTATAAAGGCCTTTGAGGTATGTTTCCCAAGAAACCTTTGAGGAATTGTCATTATATGAGTAGTAGCCCCTAATTCACTGCCCGGCAAAGGAGAGGGAGCCGGGCAGAGGATCAAATCCTCTCTTGTCGTGGGAAATTATGTTAATGACATGTACCTCTTTGTTTGACTACAGGCGTCTGCGGAGAAGACGACCGCTCATAATGCGGAAGTGTCCGAACTGAAGCGGAGCCTGGAACGGGCCGAGGAAGAACTTGGTCGCATGAGGAAGCAATTAGAAGATAAAAAAGGTATGGTAAAACATTGTCTTGCATTAGGCACAAATAAGTAATTGTGCTTATTGAAAAGTATTTGTGTTGTATGCCCTAGGAGCGAGTGCTGAATATGAGGCACTGAAGAAGGCCGTGGATGATGCCAATAAGAAGGTTGCCGCCAAACATGCACTTTGTGAAAAACACGAGGCCAGGGTTGTCACAGCTGAGCGGGAGCTCTAGGAGGCTGTGAAGAAAAGCGAGGGCTTGGAGCAGAGTGTAATAGAGAAAGAAGTCGAACTCGCTCGAGTGCTCCAAGCTGCGGAAGATGCCCGGGAAGAAGCCCGAGGTGCTGTACGGGTCATTCAAGATGCCCAGAAAGTTGCGGCTGGTAAGGCCTTCTGTATTCTTAGCCATTTATTCATGATGATGGGAAGAATTCTAAGCGGCAAGCTGAATTCTTATTTTTCCAGGGGCGTTTGCGGATCTTCCTCGCAGCATATCGGATGCCACCCAATTCTACCGAACCGAGGAAAATAAGTCTGCGGAGAGGGATTTCTGGTCGCAGTATTTGGCACCAAACTATCCGGTGCCTTTTATCGATCAGCTGAAGCAGCTGGTCGAACTGCACTAGGCGGCCGAACTAGCCATGAAGGACTTGATTGTCCGGCTGTGGCCGGCGGAGCCAATTCCGAGCAGTTACTTCGGGCTCGTGAAGCGGATTGCGGGCGCTTGTCCTCGGCTTGATGCTATTAAGCGATCGGTCTGCATAGAGGGTGCACGTATGGCATTCGCCCGTGCAAAAGTGCATTGGGGGAAGCTTGACGCGGAGAAGCTGATGACTGAGGGGTCGCTAGAGGGTAAGGAGCATCGCAAGCCTGAACTGTACTATGAAGGTGTACTGAAGGGGGCCCGCCTTTCGGTGGATAAATGTACCAAAGAAATTATATTTCCCTGAGGGCATTCGTGCCACTTTTTTGTAATATGGGATTATGGCGTTTATATATTGCCTGTTTTGTTTGAACATATGTTCTTCCTGTGCGGCTGTTTAATGTATGTAAATCCTGAGAGTTGGCAAGTCATCGGCTTCTGCCCCCACGTAAAAAGAATACTGGGGTGTTCGGGATATATCTGAACGCTCTTTATCCCATAGTTGGGTCCCTTTGCGGAGGCGTTTCTCACCACGAACCAGGCAATCGGACTATAAGGCTTTATTACTCTCTCTTAGTCATAGGAATTAGAGTATGGTCGGCGCATCCCCTAGTGTCCGGAAGGCCGAACTAGGGGCTCTACTGGCGCCTGATCAAAAGACCGATCCTTCGCACTCTGCATTTATAATGGCGTTGTGCGGAATAAATCTTTAGGGATTTTACAACCTCTCGAATAGCTGACCGGCTCTCATTTGTATCATAATGATCGGTTTTGGCTTTCTCTCGAGGTGCTCGTCGAGCGGAATCACGGGACACAATTGCAGTAGTTCTCCCTGCGCTACCTTAGCCGATATAATGGAACGTAAGGTACCAAAACAAGGGAGCCGGGAAAACCCAACCAATGACCCAAGACATGATTCGGAGCTGATGCATATAGTGCTATAAGTTTGGGGTGCCGGACGACCGAGAAGGTGGTCGGACTTTATTGCCGTATTATGAAGCCCCTGGCGTAATCGGGCGTAACACGAGGTGTCGATGAAAAGTGACGGCCGGTAAGTGTTATTTAAGTCTATGTATTATAGCAAAATGATATGTTATGAGTACGATGTATGATTATGAAAAGAGGTGTTTTTTGGCGGAACCTGTGATGGCCGGACTGGAGGGAGTTTGTCAGTGGACCGGAAGTGAATCCGGACTGCCTTCTTTTATGGGGGGGGGGGGGGCTCCTTGTGTGTCCTGGCCGATTTCACATCACCTATCCTGTTCTGCGTCAAAGTTAGTTTGTAAGGCAAATACTCGGAGGTAGCCGAGCATCCGCTTGTGGTTGGTCCGAGGGCTCCTGATCGGGCCCTGGTAAACCCAGGCGCCATACCGGTGGGTAGCGTGGACTCCTCAATTGGTGTCCGGATAGTCGTCTGTCATATCAAAATCTTGATAGGCATGCCCGACTCGCTACTCCGGCAGCTGTATGATATCCGCCCCGAGGGCGGGGTTCGGCCTTGCCCATAGGTGTGATTACATCACATGGTGTTGGCCTGAGTGATTTACCACGCGGGATCCAGCCAACGTTGTTCGTCCCGTTAGCATACGGTAAATTACCGCATGGCGGGAAGGTGCCGAGGATTTATTCTTTGGCGTAGTATTTGTTTGGTGATCCAAAGACAGCCGTTTAGAGTGATGGGCCAGAAAAACTTGGCCTTTGCCCCCAGCATCTTTTAAGAGATGTTGTTTGTGATTTCACACCTGCGGGGGTTTTATGTTTTATGGAGCCCCTGGTTTGCTATGTCCTTAGGTACTGCAACTGAGTTGCTGTGGTTAGCGCGGTCTGGGGCGAGCGGTCGTACTTATATGCTATGGAGGGGCATCTCTTGACCAGAAGTCTCCCTTCATTGTTTCCGGCATGCGGCCAGCCGTTTTGCTTTGAGGATCCGGCATTCTCTATTGGTATGCTTTGCCGTCCTTCTAGGAGTACCATGAATTTCACATGGTTGATCTAGTGTCTGGCTCGGGCCGAATAGGTTTGAGCTCTTCTTTGTCCGTTGACCGGACTGGGAGTTGCTGAAGTTAGCACCAGCTTTCCTGACTTGACGCTTATGACCATTGCGCCGGGGCTTGAGTATGCTTCTTCTTGTGTCCTTGGTGTTGTTTTGGACCGTAGTGGCGTGTTGACGTCGGGGCATGTGCCTTGAGTTCTCCTGCTTAGGTTGGGGTGGCTGGTTGTGCCCTTTGTCGGGGCGGTCAGGTCCGTATCTTTCAGTGGCCAGGACCTTGGTCCATCTGTCTACCAGCGAATCTTGGTCAACCTTAAGTTGTTGTTGCTTCCTTTGCAGGCTTTTTGCCGTGGCCATGAGCCGTCGCTCAAAGCGAGCTTGTTCCACTGGATCTTCAGGCACGCCGAATTCGTCATTGCCGAGGCTTGCCTCGTCCCCAGAGGGGGGCGTATAGTTGTCCCTCTCCAGGTATCCCACAGTGGCCAGTATGGCCTAATGAAAGGCACGCCGACTAGGGTTATATTCATCTTCGATGCCATCCGGATTGTTTTCGACTTCTGGGCCGATATTCCTGTGGCGGGGATCGGAGCGGCGCCGTCGACGCCCATACTTTGCTTTCCCCCCTGGGGGATTATCCTCCGCTGCCTCATCGCCATTGGTTTCCTTCGGAGTGTCTGCCATATGTATATCATGGGGATAGGCGGCTATCCACCGCCCAGTGAGCGGTGGCTCCTGTGATTATCCTGCATCGTCGTTCATACCATCGATGTCTTCGGAGTCAAAGTCAATCACTTCGGTTAAATCATCGACTGTGGCAATGAAGTGGGTGGTGGGTGGGCAAAGATTTCCTTCATCGCCTGCTTCCCACTCGAGCCAGACATAGTTCGGCCAAGAGTCTCCTGACAAAGAGAGGGACTTTAATGAGTTCAGCATGTTGCCGAAGGGCGAGTGCTGGAAGATATCCGCAGTGGTGAACTCCATTACCGGAGCCCAACCTAGCTCGACTGGATCGGGAGTGTGCGGACCGGAACCAACGTCCAGATACGAATCTGGGGGTCCAGATTCACAGGCCACTACAGGGGTAAGGCCCGTATTCGGCTCTACCGCCGATGAGTGCGCGACCGGCGGGGCGGGGTCCATCCCTCTGTCCTTAGACAGCGCGGCCTGCTCCAGATCTAGGTATACCCCGAGCTTCGTCCGATGGCAGGTCTAAGCCGTGCTCGTCGAGACTATCCGGTGCTCCTGGCATAGGCCCAAATCCATCGAAGATCAAGTCTCCGAGGATATCCGCCGTGTAGTTCAGGTTTCCGAACCTAACCTGGTGGCCAGGGGCGTAGCTGTCGATTTGCTCCAGATGGCCAAGCGAGTTGGCCCGCAGTGCGAAGCCGCGAACACGAAGATCTGTCCAGGGAGGAAATTCTCTCCCTAGACAGCGTCATTGATGATGATCGAAGGAGCCATCAAGCCTGACAGCGACGACATAGAGGAACTCTCAATGAAAGCACCAATGTCGGTGTCAAAACCGGCGGATCTCAGGTAGGGGGTCCCGATCTGTGCGTCAAGGCTGATGGTAACAGGAAGCAAGGGACACAGATGTTTACCCAGGTTCGCCCTCTCGATCGAGGTAAAACCCTACTTCCTCGCTTGATTAATATTGATGATATGGGTAGTACAAGAGTAGATCTACCACGAGATCGTAGAGGCTAAACCCTAAGAGCTAGCCTATGATGGTATGATTGTAATTGTGATCGGCCTTCTAAGGACCAACCTCTCTGATTTATATAGACACCGGAGAGGGCTAGGGTTTACATGGAGTCGGTTACAAGGAAGGAAACATAAAATCCGGATCGCCAAGCTTGCCTTCTACGCCAAGGAAAGTCCCATCCGGACATGGGCCGTAGTCTTGAGTCTTGTATCTTTACGCTTCAATAGTCCGGACATTGTACACAGTCCGGCTGTCCGGATACCCCCTAATCCAGGATTCCCTCAGCCCTCACAACACTCATGACCCGCTTTTGCGCGGGAGAGGATAGCTGGCTGGCTCGTAGCAATAACATATCAAGGAACCTTGGCACTTCCGATACCAAGGACAGCAAAGGTAGGTCACATCGTAGCAAACACAAGCGCCACAACAACGGTGATAACGCCAAAGACACGACAGTCAATGCCGGATTCAGAGGCTCTAAATTCGGTCAGCGGAAAAAGCCATTCAAAAGAAGTACTCCGGGCCTGTCCACTTTGGACTGCATACTCGATCGCTCGTGTCAAATACACGGCACCCCCAATAATCCTGCCAATCACACCAACAGAGAAGGTTGGGCGTTCAAGCAGGCCGACAAGTTAAATGCCGAAGACAAGGACAAGGGGCTGCACAGCAATGACGAGGAGGAGACACGGCCGCCAAATACGGGAGGACAGAAGAGGTTCCCCCCACAAGTGAGGACAGTAAACATGATATACGCAACCCACATCCCCAAAAGGGAATGGAAGCGTGCACTAAGGGACGTATACGCGATGGAGCCCGTCGCCCCAAAGTTCAACCCATGGTCCTCTTGTCCAATCACATTTGATCGTAGGGACCACCCCACGAGTATCAGTCATGGCGGATCTGCCGCATTGGTCCTAGACCCAATCATCAATGGATATCACCTCACTCGAGTCCTTATGGACGGCGGCAACAGCCTGAACCTGCTTTACCGGGATACATTGCGCAAAATGGGTATAGACCCCTCAAGGATCAAACCCACCAAAATGACCTTTAAAGGCGTTATTCCAGGTGTAGAGGCCCACTATACGGGCTCAATCACACTGGAAGTGGTCTTCGGATCTCCAGACAACTTCCGAAGCGAGGAGTTAATCTTCGATATCGTCCCGTTCCGCAACGGCTATCGCATCGCCGGGCGCACCGCATTTGCAAGATTCAATGCGGTACCGCATTACGCATACGTCAAGCTCAAGATGCCAGGACCTAGGGGGGTCATCACAGTCAATGGAAACACAGAACGCTCGCTCGGAACGGAGGAGCACACTGCGGCCCTCGCAGCAGAAGCACAAAGCAGCCATTTGAGGCAATCCACCAGTTCGGCGATCAAGCCCCCGGACACCGTCAAGCGCGTCCGGAATAACCTGCAACAGGATCGCCTGGCACACTCAAAGCTCGCCTAGCAATTTGGCCCCCGCCCTAGTCTTAGTACAACAGCAAAGTCCGTCCCACGCGTGCATAATTACACATTGAAAATACCATGGGTATAGGCGGGGTCACGATCACCGCGTATCCCACAATGCGGTTTAACCGCACTAGGGGCTTACTACCTTCGTCACTCTCTCTCTTTCAGGACTCTATTCTCTGGAAGCCTTATCCGGCAGTACGGTAGCCGGACACATGATACAACACCCAAGGAGGCACGAAGCTACGTCGTACAACAGAATCCCCAGGTGGTCTCTGATAACGAGCTAAATACCTATTTTAAGATACCAGTCCGCATCTTGCCCTTGGATGGGACACGTCAAATAGTCCTATTGTTTTCTTACCGCACCACTTGTATCAGTATGCTTTAACGCATTTCTTAAATAAACAATGTATAATACTAGTCTATTATTGCATCCTATATTCTTTTATATATATGCTTATCTATGACAATCAGCACCCGTACACTGTGGTACGGCTAATATGCCAGGGGCTTTCGTATACCCCATAATTCGGCGTGAGAAGTCCGAACACTTTCGACAGTGCGGCACCCCGAACTTATAGCATTATATGCATCAGCTCCGAATCATGTCTTGGGTCAATAGTTGGGTTTGCCCGGCTCCCATGTTTTGGTACATTACGTTCCGCTATATCGGCTAAGGTAGCATAGGGAGAACTACTGCGATTGTGCCCGGTTCTTCCGGCCGAGGACCTCAGTAGAGAAAGCTAAAAGTGACTGTCATGATGAGGCGAGAGCTGGTCGCTGTTCGAGAGGTCTCAAGTGCCTAAAGACTTTTTCCGCTTCGGGCGAGGAGCCGGCCTTGTCCGGCATAGGCGTGTATAGCGCCCCAAATTCGGCTTTCCGAAGACTAGGGGCTTCGCCAAAATTTAAAATTGTAGACTTCTATGGCTAAGTGAGAGCGATAAAGCATTATAGTCCGATTGCCTGGTTCGTTGCGCTGAACACCTCCCTCGAAGGACCCAAGAATGGGAAAAAGAGTGCTCAGATTTATCCCGAACACCCCAGCACTACTTGCATGGGGGCAGAAGCCGATGACTAGCAACTCTCAAAATTTATAAACGGCCGCACTGAAGGTAATATTTTAAATACAAAAGCATTGCATAACGAACATGAACTAGTTTTCATGAATACAAGGATCACATGAGCAAGTTCATTCAAAGATTACATCTTTGGTACATTCGTCCGCCACGAGACGGGCACCCTTCATGACACTTTCATAATACATTTCAGGGTGGCAATGCTCCTTGCCCTGCGGCGGCCCCTCCTTCACCAGACTTTTCAAGGCGTCCATCTTCGCCAGATGCACCTTTGCACGGGCAAGAGCCCTGCGTGCACCTTCGATGCAGACGGACCGCTTGATGACTTCCAGCCATGGGCAGGCATCTACAAGCCGCCTCACTAGGCCAAAGTAGCATTTGGGAAGGGAATCGCCAGGCCACATCTGGACTATAAGGCCCCTCATGGCCTGTTCGGCCGCCTTGTGGAGCTCGACCAGTTGCTTCAGCTGGTCGCTCACGGGCATCGGGTGTTCGGTCCCAAAGATATCGAGACGAGAACAACTTCTCCGTCGAGCTTCCCTCCTCGCCCGGTAGAACTCCGCGGCCACACACACTACGGGGCAGATCTGCGAACGCTCCTGGAGAGCTCCGAACTCAGGTAAGTAAAAGGAAATTTTCTTTCACATGCCTACTTTGCATAATGAATGCCTTACCCACCGCTATCTTTTTCACCGCCTCAACTTCCTGGAGGGCCTTATGGGCTTCGGCCTTGGCATTTTTTGCACTTTAGAGGGCCTGGGCAAGCTCGGACTCTCGCGTCCTCGAGTCAAGCTCCAGGGACTCATGCTTCTTGACGAGCACCTCGAGCTCCTGCTGCACCTCACCTACCTGGGCTTCGTGTCTTTCTCGCTCAGTGTGCTCCTTGGCCGCTTTGTTTTCGGCCTCGGACAACGCCTTCTTGAGGGTCGCCACTTCGGTCGTGGCCCCTGGGAAAATTCATGATGATCCTATTATTCTGCAACCAAATCTTTCTTTTTTCAAATTGACAAGGTATTGCTTACCTTTGTTCTCCTCGAGCTGCCTCTTGGCAAGGCCGAGCTCTTCCTTGGATCGCTCAAGGTCCTGCTGTAGCACGGCGACCTCCGCAGTACGTGCGGCAGCAGCCAACAGGGAAGTCTGCAGATTCACATAGACATACTATAATTAGACTCCTGCGATTATTATTCGATCCTCTATTCGGCTTTTCTTCGCGAATGCCAAACAGAGCATCAGGGGCTACTGTCTATGCGGTGATATTTCCCTATAATTTAATTACTTACCTCAAAGCCTGTTAGGAGGCTGGCGCAAGCTTCAGTTAGTACGCTTTTGGCGGACTGAACCTTCTCCATCACCGCACTCATGATAGTGCGATGCTCTTCGTCGATGGAAGCGCCTTGGAGCGCTTCCAGAAAGTTGTCCGGTGCCTCTGGATGGACAGAGGTCACCGGCATGGGCGGCTTGCCCCTCTTCGCAGGGGGTCGCCTGACAGAGTCCGGAACCACTGAAGGTTCCGGCGCGGTGTTCGGCTGGAGGCCGAACTCGGAGCCCATGGGAGTCTTGCTCCCTTTGCGCCCAGGGTCCGGAGTGTCGCCTTGAGGTGCCTCCAGGACTACCTCCCCCCGGCTCGGTGCCCTTTGAGACAACACCTCGGCATTGTCCGTAGGGCGAGGGGTGGAGGCGGTCGGAAGTGAATCACTATTCATATCCGACGGGTCCAAAGAACCATCCGACGAAGATACGTCGATATGGGCTCAGGACGGACTGCATAATCGTGTTCGGGGTGATGAGAAGCAGTGCGATAAAATATATCAAGAATTATTATGGTATCCGGATACTTACGACTTCGCCAGGGGCTTGTCCCTGGGCAACCACTCGTCGTTGCTATGGGCGGCGGTCGTGCAGCAGTCCGGAAGGAGGGTCCTTCCTTTCTTGGACCCTTCGCCTCCCGGTTGGGAGGCCTTCCTTTTCTTGTCTCCCCGGCTGGGGAGAACTTTCCTCTTCCTCCTCGCTGCCGTGGGAGGAGTGCGCCTTGGAGTGTTCAGACGATGAGTCCAACACAACCTTGCACCGGAGACCCTGTCGGGTCCCCGTGGCCTTCTTATTGGCCGTCTTCGCTGGCACCTCGTAAGGTGCTGGAGTCAGCATCTCCGTCAGGAGAGCGTCTGCTAGATCTTCAGGCAGGGGGGCTGGGCAGTCAATCCGCTCGGCCGTCTCCACCCAGTCCTGTCAAAAGCATGAGGGCTTAGATCCTACATATGATTAAACTGAGGAAACTAAACATCTTGTGATGTGTAAAAACCTACCGGATTGGCGCGGCGCTTTGCGCTGAGTCCGCGGTCCTCGGTAAGGGGATGAGGTACCTCGGCGCCTTTAAACAGCACCTTCCAGACGTCCTTGTGCGTCGTGTCGAAAATCTCCTGCAGCGTCTGGTGCTCGGCTGGGTCGAACTCCCACAAATTGAATACCCGTTGTTGACACGGGAGGATCTGGCGGAATAGCATGACCTGGACCACGTTGACAAGCTTTATTTTCCTGTTCATCATGTTCCTGATGCAGGTCTGGAGTCCGGTCAGCTCTACCGGGTTACCCCAAGACAGGCCCTTCTCTTTCCAGGAGATGAGTCGCGTGGGGATTCCGGATCGGAACTCGGGGGCCGCCACCCAGTTGGTGTCGCGTGGCTCGGTGATGTAGAACCACCCCAATTGCAACCCCTTTATGGTCTCCACATAGGAGCCCTCGAGCCATGTGACATTGGGCATTTTGCCCACCATGGCGCCGTGATACGTCTCCAACGTATCTACTTTTCCAAACACTTTTGCCCTTGTTTTGGACTGTAACTTGCATGATTTGAATGAAACTAACCTGCATCGACGCTGTTTTCAGCAGAACTGCCATGATGTTGTTTTATGTGTAGAAAAGAAAAGTTCTCGGAATGTCCTGAAAATCCACGGAGGCACTTTTTGGAATTTATAAGAATTATTGGGCGAAAGAAATACACCAGGGGGCCCACACCCTGTCCACGAGACAGGGGGCGCCCCCGTGGGCGCGCCCCCTATCTCGTGGGCCCCCTGGACCTCCACCGACCTCAACTCCAACTCCATATATTCACGTTCGGGGAGAAAAAATCAGAGAGAAAGTTTCATCGCGTTTTACGACACGGAGCCGCCGCCAAGCCCTAATCTCTCTCGGGAGGGCTGATCTGAGTCCGCTCAGGTTCAAGACAGGAATTCGTCGCCGTCGTCATCATCAACCATCCTCCATCACCAATTTCATGATGCTCACCGCCGTGCGTGAGTAATTCCATCTTAGGCTTGCTGGACGGTGATGGGTTGGATGAGATTTACCATGTAATCAAGTTAGTTTTGTTAGGGTTTGATCCCTAGTATCCACTATGTTACGAGATTGATGTTGCTATGACTTTGCTATGCTTAATGCTTGTCACTAGGGCCCGAGTGCCATGATTTCAGATCTGAACCTATTATGTTTTCATGAATATATGTGTGTTCTTGATCCTATCTTGCAAGTCTATAGTCACCTATTATGTGTTATGATCCGACAACCCCGAAGTGAAAATAATCGGGATACTTCTCGGTGATGACCGTAGTTTGAGGAGTCCATGTATTCACTATGTGCTAATGCTTTGTTCCGGTTCTCTATTAAAAGGAGGCCTTAATATCCTTTAGTTTCCACTAGGACCCCGTTGCAACGGGAGGGTAGGACAAAAGATGTCATGCAAGTTCTTTTACATAAGCACGTATGACTATTTACGGAATGCATGCCTACATTACATTGAAGAATTGGAGCTAGCTCTGTGTCACCCTATGTTATAGCTATTACATGAGGAATCGCATCCGGCATAATTATCCATCACTAATCCATTGCCTACGAGCTTTTCATATATTGTACTTCGCTTATTTACTTTTCCGTTGCTACTGTTACAACTACTACAAAAACCCAAAACATTTATCGTTACTTTTGCTACTGTTACCATTATTATCATACCACTTTTGCTACTAAATACTTTGCTGCAGATACTAAGTTATCCAGGTGTGGTTGAATTGACAACTCAATTGCTAATACTCAAGAATATTCTTTGGCTCCCCTTGTGTCGAATCAATAATTTGGGTTGAATACTATACCTTCGAAAGCTATTGCGATCCCCTACACTTGTGGTTTATCAAGACTAATTTCTGGCGCCGTTGCCGGGGAGCATAGCTCTATTCTCTGAGTCACTTGGGATTTATATCTATTGATCACTATGAAGAATTTGAAAGACGCTAAAACCAAGATTTTGCCCTCAACTACGAGGGGAGGTAAGGAACTACCATCTAGCTCTGCACTAGATTCTCCTTCCGTTATTAGTAGGCTTGCGACACCTAAACCTGCTACTGCTATGAACTCTGATATGTCGCATGTTATTGATGATGCCACTTCGCTATGCATGATGAAACTACTGCGGCGCGATACTACTTTGCCATTAGGTGAATTTCTTGATGAACAACTTGCTAGAGTTAGGGGGAATGATATTACTGAAAATCCTATTATTGATGATAGTGATGATGAAGGTTCTCCCAATGATTATGTATTACCTGTTGTTCCTAAGGGTTATGTGATGAATGAAGAAGCTGCTAGGGAAATCTTTGCTTGCAATGATAGATATGATCTTAAGAAATTATTAGCTAAACGGAAGGAGCAGTCTCTTAATGCTAGAATGAAACCTGACCCAGCTTTTTCTACTTCACCTATCTGTGTTACTGATAAGGATTATGAATTCTCTGTTGATCCTGAAATTATTACTTTAGTTGAATATGATCCTTTTTATGGCCTTGAATCTGAAACTGTTGTGGCACATCTTACCAAGTTAAATGATATAGCCACCTTGTTTACTAATGATGAGAAATCTCGCTATTTTTATATCCTTAAGATATTTCCGTTCTCATCAAAGGGTGATGCTAAGACTTGGTATAATTCTCTTGCTCCTGGTTGTGTGCGTAGTCCCCAGGATATGATTTATTACTTCTCTGCTAAATATTTCCCTGCTCATAAGAAACAAGTTCCCTTGTGGGAAATATATAATTTTGTGCTATTCGGAATGAGTTTGTTAACAAGACTTGATCAACCTTGTTAGTGGATTCATTTTGATGATCACAAGATGAAACTAGAAGGCACAACCTTCTGTATCTTTTTACTTTCTGTTATTTAGAACAAATAAAGCAAAAATAGTATTATCTGTCTGTTTTCTGAATTATCCGTGCATTAGAAAAATATTCTGAAAATAAAAGTGCATCAAATGCCCTGCAAATTCAGTATGATTTTTTCTGGAATATTTGAGGATTTTAGGCACTGAAAACACTGCAGGAGGGGCAAGCACCAGGCCACGAGAGTGGAGGGCGCCCCCCCCTATAGGGCGCGCCCCCTTTCTCGTGGGCCCCTGGTGGCCCCTCCACTTATGCCAGCATCCACACACTTCATCTTCTACCCAAAAAAATCCCCATCCAGCTCAAGCACGAGTTCTAGCTAGTTTTGCTGCGATTTTCGATCTCCTTGCTCAAAGCTCCATTTAACAAACTGCTTTGGGAGATTGTTGCTTGGTATGTGACTCCTCCATTGGTCCAATTAGTTTTTTTCTAGTGCTTTAATCATTGCAAATTTTTGCTGCATAGGTGACCATGTTCTTGAGCTTGCATGTTAAATTTTTGAGGTCCCAAGCAATTCCAATGCATGATATAGGCTCTGGGCACTTGTAGGAGTAGTTGCTATCAACCTTATTTAGTTTTATTCACTTTTATTTTGAAGTTACTAAAATTTCAGAAATTTTCAGAAAAAGAATTATGCTTAGAAGAATGTACCAAGGTGGTTCCTCGGCAAAGAAAGGGCCAAGGATTGCTATACATGAGCAAGATGTTGAATTGCCGAGGGACACAAATGTACGGGCTTGTGAGTGTCCATCCGATGATTTTATGGTCGAAGCAGGCTTCAAGGAGAAATTTGACGCCAGATAAATGCGTAATGCCGAGCTGGAGGACTTCTTACAAGATAAGTGTCCTCAGTACTATCAATTGACTGATTCCTTTGTGCGGAGGTTCCAATATAACTGTATGCGTAATTCTCCTAGTCTCATGTTTGATATTTATGATACATCTTATACCATGGATTTAGAGGATTTCACAACTGCTTGCAAACTCCCGCAGTGGGGTAATATTAATGATCCTCGCAAATCTGAATTTAGAGAATTTCTTGCTAGTATTACTGTGGGAGAATCTAGGGACATATCACAAGCTAGCATAGGGAGCATTCATTTTCCTGCTATACATTATTTTGCTCTCTTTATTGGTAGATGCATTAACGGTAAAGACGAAGCTTGTCACATGTGTGCCCTGATCTGTATGTCCTCAAGAGTGCTGTTTCAGGTTATAAAGGTTATAACTTGGGGGCATTAGTTGCACGTAGGTTGCAGAATAATAGTAGCAAGGGAGATTTATTTGGAGGAATTTATGCAACCCGTGTGGCTAATTATCTTAATATAGCCCCACGAGAGGGGGATATGATTTTACCTCCTGTTTATTTGGATAAAGAAGCTATGTTCAATCATCATTTTCTTGAGAGGAATGCACAATTCCTCCATTATCGACTAATCTATGACAGCATTTAACGTAGTCCTCAGCATTTTCCCCGCTCCCTGCCTTTTTGATTATTAGGCAAAAGGAAGATATGTTGTCACTAGGGAGGAAGCAGTTGAATACGAGAGGGGAGTGGAGGAAGCTCGCCAACACGCTGCAGCTCAGGAGGCGGTTGCCGCTGCATCTCAGTACAACCCCGGTTTCACTTATGGATATCAGCCAGGCGATCCTTGGTATTAGACCAACTTAGGCCAAAAGCCTAAGCTTGGGGGAGTACGTATTTCTCACCGACTTTACATTCATGTTCACACACTAGTCGTCGGTGCTCATACTCTTCCTTTGTATTATCCATGCTAGTTTAAATTTCCTTTTTCTAGCTTTCTTCTTGTGTGTTTGATAAACCTTAAGAAAAACCAAAAAAATAGTTAGTTTAATTTCCATGCTTGTAGTAGAAATTAAAATGAAAACCCAAAAAGATTTCTAGTTCTTCTTCTTGCTTGTTGGGAGTTTTCCCGTGTAAATAGTTCTATTTTATTTTCTTTTCTTTGGGGGTCGAGAAGACCATATTGAAAATGCTTAGTGGCTCTTATATGCATGATTGTTTATTTAACTTAGAGCCCATATTACCCTGTCTTCTCTCTTGAGTTGAATGCTTGCAGATTCCAGCTTAGTCCAATGCACGTGCACTCTTATTATTATTATACACATTGTTCGGTCGTGCAAGTGAAAGGCAATAACGACGATATATGATGGACTTATTGGGATGAGAAAAGCTGGTATGAACTCGACCTCTCTTGTTTTTGTAAATATGATGAGTTCATCCTTTCTGAGTCAGCTTATTATGAAGTAAACATATTTGCAATGACATTTAGAGATTATAGCTGCTTGTGCCATGCTTGATTAGCTATGAGTTATAATGGTTTACCTTGCGTGCCAACATGATATTAGAATGATTATGATGTGGTATGATGGGATGGTATCCTCCTTTGAATGAATTGAGTGACTCGACTTGGCACATGTTCATGCATGTAGTTGAATCAAATTAACATAGCCTTCACGATATTTATGTTCATGGTGGATTATATCCTACTCATGCTTGTACTTGGTGTAAATTAATTTTAATGCATGCTTAAGACTGTTGTCGCTCTCTCAGTTGGTCGCTTCCCAGTCTTTTGCTAGCCTTCACCTGTACTAAGCAGGAATACTGCTCGTGCATCCAAACTCCTTAAACCCCAAAGTTGTTCCATATGAGTTCACCATATCTTCCTATATGCGGTATTTACCTGCCGTTCCAAGTAAATTTGTATGTGCCAAACTCTAAACGTTCAAATGAAATTCTGTTTTGTATGCTCGAGCAGCTCATGTTACAACTAGGGCTGCCTATATCTTCCATGCTAGGTGGGTTATTCTCAAGAGGAGTGGACTCCGCTCCTCATTCACGAGAAAGGGCCGGTAACCGGGATGTCCAGTCCCATGATCCAAAAAGATCAAAGTACATCAAAATAATTAAACAAAACTCCCCCAGGGCTGTTGTTAGTTGGAGGCACTCGTTGTTTCGAGAAAGCCATGGATTGATGCTTGTTGGTGGTTGGGGGAGTATAAACCTTTACCATTCTGTTTGGAAACTGCCTATAATGCATATAGTATGGAAGATACAGCCATCTCATAGTTGTTATGCTAATAAAGTGAAAGTATGCCGCTCAAAATGTTATTCAATCTCTATTTTAAAATCGAGCTCTCGCACCTCTACAAATCCCTGCTTCCCTCTGGGAAGGGCCTATCTATTTACTTTTATGTTGAGTCATCACCCTTCTTATTAAAAGCACCCGCTGGAGAGCTGAAAGTGCAACTATCCCTAGGTGGTTTTGGTAATTCATAACAACATATAGCTCATTGAGCTAATGCTATTCCAAGATGAACATTTCAGGAAAGCTCAATGAATGGCATGGCATGGATGATGAAAGTGGATCCCTCAAAATGCTAATGATAAAGGATTGGCTCAAGCTCAAAAGCTCAAGACTCTTCATTTTATATTTTAGTGATTCATGATTACATTGAATCTATAGGAAAAGCCAATACTATCAAGGAGGGATGAGGTGTTGCTTAATGAGACTCTTGCTTCATGTGCTTAGTGATATGCTCCAAAACCCTCAGCTACTTTCTCACATCCACATATGACCTAAACCTAAAGCCAAAATCGGTCTCACCGATTCTTCCTATCCGGCGCCACCGGTTCCATATGTCATAGCCACTGCCACAAACCCTAGGCAAATCGGTTCTACCGATAGGGATCTCGGTCTCACCGAGATGGGATTGTAATCTCTGCTTCCTTTTCGTAACTTTTCGGTCTCACCGAAAGAGCGAATCGGTCCCACCGAGATTGCAATGTAAACTCTCTGTTTCCCTTTTGTAACATTTCGGTCTCACCGAAAAGAGCAAATCGGTCCCACCAATTTTACCTGACCAACTCTCTGGTTAGCTAATTACCAAAATCGGTCTCACCGAGTTTATGTAATCGGTCTCACCGAGATTACGTTATGCCCTAACCCTAACCATATCGGTCCTACTGTCACAGCCCTAGAGCTTGTTTGTAACTAGTGGCATTGCATCCATGCATCATGTTTAATTTTCATGAAATTTGAAATGAGGATTGCCTAAACCCTAGAATTAAAGGAATTCAAATAGGCTCAACCAAAGATATTTTCCAGTGATTTCAAATGGCTCTAGAAAATGTTCATCATTTCTGGAAAAATGCTTTAAACCAGAACCAGGGGTGCTGCACATTTTTCTTGTCATATTTTGGTCACCGGATTAATTCATAAAGTATTTGCATTTGGGCATTTAATGCTAATAAATAATTTAAATGCTCAAATAATCCCAAACTGAAATGTTTACTGTAGGATATATTTCCAACAGTGGTCATGAGCAGTGGCATGAATTTTGGGATTGATTTAGTATTTTTTAATAAAGCCCAATAGTTACAGAATAATAGAAAAATAAAAAAACAATTAAAGAGAGAGAGAGAAGCCCAACTAACCTGGCGCTCACCTCTCAGCCCACCGGCCCATCTTCCATTCTGGCCCAGCCCACCAACGCAAACCCCCTCGCCGTCATTGCCGCCTTCCTCTCGCCAAGAGGGAGGCGAGGCGTGGCGCGCCGAGAGCCCCGACGCCACCTCCTGCTTCGGCCCTCCTAGCGACGCCACGACGACGCCCAGCGCTCCTCTCGCTTTCCCTCCTCTCCTGGATCTCACTCTCCCGAGCCTGTCTCTCCTCTCTCTCCGAACCCGAGCACTATCGCCGCCGACGAAACACCACCACGGCCATCGCCTCCCTCGTCCCCTCGAGCAGTCCACGAGCTCCGCCGTGCGCCGCCTCGCCCTCCCCGCCCGTCACACGCGACCGGAGAAGTTCAAGCCGCCCGACGCCTTTCCTCCTCGGACCCGGCTGTCGCCGTCGCCTGATTCGTCCGGCTCCGGACCGCCCTCGACCGCCGGCGACGCCATCGGACGCCAGGCCAGGAGCACCCGCGTCGTCTCCCCTTCTCCCTGGTCGCGCCCGCCCTCTAGGTCAGAGCCTCGACGTGGCCGAAGCTTCTCGCCGCCGGCCATGTCGCCACAAGGCCCAACGCTGCTGCCACTGTGTTGAGCGCCACATCGTGCTCACCGTGACTCCAGGAGTCCGGAGAGCCCCTCGACGAGTTTCCCCACGCTCTGTAGGCCTGCGCCGCTCGAACCCGTAGCTCCGGCCACCGCCACGGACTCGCTTCCGGCGAACTCCGGCCACCCCCGCACCTCCCGCTGGTCTCCTTAGATGCGCGCGAGCCCGGGTGTCATGTAGAGCACCTCCGCCTCCCTTTTGGTCGCCGGAGGGCGAAACCCGCGCCTCCGGCTGCCTCAGCTCCGGCCGGCGATGAGCCGCGGTCAACTCCGTGAGTTTGACCCGGGTTGACTGCTTTGACCAGTGAGGTTTGACCCTCTCTTTCATCGACATGCGGGCCCCGGCCCTGTTATTTAGCTAAGTGTTAAAATTAACTTAAGTTAATCCCATAGTCACTGACGTGTGGGTCCAGGGACTAATTAGCCTAGATTAACTTGTAGTTAGTACTAATAAACCCTGTTAGCTGACTAAGACACTGACGTATGGGTCCCATAGGTCAGGTTTGACCTGGCCGACCCAGTTGACTTGCTGACGTCACAGTGACGTGGTGCTGACGCCATAATCATTTTCTGGATTTATAATAATTCAGGAAATTTTAGAAAATACCCCAAACTTCTAAAAATCATATAAATTCAACCGTAGCTCAGAATGAAATAAGTTATATATGAAAAATGATCAGAAAAATATGAAGAATCTGTTTATGCCATGATCATGCATGTTTGAACAAGTTAACCTCACTGAATAGGATGAATCATGATTAGGGTAAGTTATGAAATAACATTTGGAGTTGGAATTTGTTCTTGTTTGAATTCCACTTCAATTAACTTGGCTAGATATCGCATTAGGTGAATTCAGTACCTTAACATGACATGTCATTCATATGAATGTGCATTGCATTGTTTGTGTTCTTTCTCAGTTGCGGTGCGTCCCCTCTCGATGAGATGACGTACCGACGATGAATTCGATGACACCGATGAAGAACTATATTATCTTCAGAAGTGCCAGGCAAGCAAAACCCCCTTGTTAATTCAGATACAATCCCACTCTCTCGCTCCTGCTCTCTTTTATTGCATTAGGACAACATCAATTCAACTGTTACTTGCTGCGGTAGTTGAACCCCTTGATCCTCTGCATGACCTGTCATTCCACAGTAATTAGATGAAACCCACTAGCATGAGTAGGAGTTGTTTGAGCCATGTTGTGCCTAGTCATTCATGCTTGTTTGTCATGCCTGCCATCGCTTAGAGTTGAGTCAGGTCCGATTCATCGGGAATGAATCGAGATGTGTGAACATGTCCCACCGTGTGTGTGAGCTAAGTGTGTGAACACGATTTGGTAAAGGTAGCGGTGAGAGGCCATGTAGGAGTACATGGTGGGTTGTCTCATTGAAACCGCCCTCGTGAACTGAGTTCTGTGTTTGTGATCCATGAAACAAGCATTACCACGCATTGGGCCCAAACCAATGGACCCTCTCGGCTTCTTAACCACCTTTGTTCTCATCCGGAGTTGCAAGTAGTTTCGGTGTTTGTAGCATCTTTGGGGCCGCACGCAACGCTGACCTTAGGGGTGGGTTGTGTTGCGGTAGGCACGCGGCCCGTGTACCGAAAGTGCCCGTTTGGTATCTCGGGAACCCCGCACACATCGTTCGGGGCTGTATGGGAAACCTCGGCGGACTCCTGCGGATGGAACCCGAATAGGCGATAAACCTGGACTAGGGACTTGAGTGTTTAGGTAGGCCGTGGCCGACACCCACGTTGGGCTTCCGCTTGAAGGTTGCCGAGTACATGTCGTGTAAACGGCGGTAAGTGGTGAGAGCGTGTGTGAAGAAGTACACCGCAGGTTTAATATGATCTATTCGAATAGTTGTGTCCACGGAGAAGGACTTACGGGTTGCCTATATCAGTTCATAGACAAGTGAAAGTGGATACTCTAAAATGCGCAAGATAAGCGTGAGTGCTATGGATGGGCGTTCTCGTGAGGGAGACGGAGTGGGTCCATAGTGGTGTATTGATATGGTGAATATGTGGACTCGTGTGCGCCACCTCAAAAGAGTTACTTGCAGTCGTAGTTCAGGATAGCCACCGAGTGAAAGCTGGCTTGCTGCAGTCAAACTCCACCACCCCCTTTGATAATGATGCATATGTAGTTAGTTCTGATGTAAGTCTTGCTAAGTACAATTGTACTCACGTTTGCCTATTTTATGTTTTGCAGAGAGACGCTGGCCTCGCTAGTAGTTCCACGTGGACTTCGACGATTAGCTTGTTACCTCAGCTACGATCTTGTGCCCTCGGCAGGATCTGGTAGATAGTCGGGCTTCTCAGCCTTTTTCATTTATAGTTGTCTGTACTCAGACGTGTTTAGTTTCCGCTTGTGCTTTGACTTGTATGTTTCGAGTGTTGGGTCATGAGACCCATGTTTGTAATATCTCGCTCTTGGAGCCTAATGAATAAATATTTGAGTCGTAGAGTTATGTTGTGATGCCACGTCAGATTTACACATATTGAGCATATTGTGTGTATGTTTGAAATGCTTGGTATGTGTGGGATCCGACAAACTAGTTGTTTATCCTCGGCAGCCTCTCATATGGGGAAATGTAGTCTCGTGCTTCCGAGCGATAGTAGTCCGCCATGCCCGGTTCACCGGAGTCCTGCTAGCCCAAAGACTACCGCTTGGACACTTGACTGGCGGCATGTGTTTCACTTCGTTCCTTATGTCTGTTCCTTCGGGAAATGTCATGCGGTGTTATTCGAGTCCCGCTTAGCTCACATGCCCGGTTCACGGACTCCTAGCCCAAAGCTACAGCCCGAATTTATACGTTGATGACCGACATGCTCGATGTGATTCATGTATGCTCGTCCCCATAGGTTAGCGCCGCTTTGGTTCACGACTAGCCATGTCGGCCCGGTTCTTTGTCATGTGGATGCTAGCGACACTATCATATACGTGAGCCAAAAGGCGCAAACGGTCCCGGGCCATGGTAAGGCGACACCCGTGGGAATACCGTGCGTGAGGCCGCAAAGTGATATGAGGTGTTACCGGCTAGGTCGATGTGACTTGGAATCGGGGTCCTGACACCTACCGAGATGCATGTCAGTCCCACCGAAAACCCTAACGGTCACTAGGTTTACTAAAATCGGTCTGACCGAGTTTGTTGATTCGGTCCCACCGAGATTAGTAAATTGTGTGTAACGGTTATATTTTGTGTGCATGCTATATATACCCCTCCACCTCCTCTTCATTCGTGGAGAGAGCCATCAGAACAAACCTACACTTCCAACTTACCATTTCTGAGAGAGAACCACCTACTCATGTGTTGAGGCCAAGATATTCCATTCCTACCATATGAATCTTGATCTCTAGCCTTCCCCGAGTTGCTTTCCACTCAAATCTTCTTTCCTCCAGATTCAAATCCTACGAGAGAGTTGAGTGTTGGGGAGACTATCATTTGAAGCACAAGAGCAAGGAGTTCATCATCAACACACCATTTGTTACTTCTTGGAGAGTGGTGTCTCCTAGATTGGCTAGGTGTCACTTGGGAGCCTCCGACAAGATTGTGGAGTTGAACCAAGGAGTTTGTAAGGGAAATGAGATTGCCTACTTCGTGAAGATCTACCGCTAGTGAGGCAAGTCCTTCGTGGGCCGGCCATGGTGGGATAGACAAGGTTGCTACTTCATGGACCCTTCGTGGGTGGAGCCCTCCGTGGACTCGCGCAACCTTTACCCTTCGTGGGTTGAAGTCTCCATCAACGTGGAGGTACGATAGCATCACCTATCGTAACCACGCCAAAAACATCCGTGGTTCCAATTGCGCTTTGAATCCTCCAAACCCTTCCCTCTACTTTCTTGCAAGTTGCATGCTTTAATTTCCGCTGCTCATATACTCTATGCATGCTTGCTTTAATTGTGTGATGATTGCTTGACTTGTCCTAAGATAGCTAAAATCTGCCAAACTCTAAAACTGGGAAAATGCTAAGTTTTTAATTGGTCAAGTAGTCTAATCCCCCCTCTAGACATACTTCAAGGTCCTACAAGTGGTATCAGAGCTTTGGTCTCCATTTGATTTGATTTCCATAGCTTTTGGTGGTCATAGCCTTGGTTTCACAACCTAGGAGAGTATGGCGTCTAGTGAGGGAAATTATCACCATAAAGGTCCTTACTTTGATGGTACTAATTTCGCTAGTTGGAAGCATAAGATAAAATGCATATTCTCGGACATAACCCCGCCGTTTGGGCAATTATTTGTATTGGCTTGCAAGGTGAATTCTTTGATGGGAGAGAGCCGAACCGTGAAGCTAATGCGGAAGAACTGAAGATGCTGCAATATAACGCTCAAGCTTGTGATATCATCTTCAACGGATTGTGCCCCGAAGAATTCAACAAAATCAGCCGTCTTGAGAATGCAAAGGAAATTTGGGATATTTTGATTGATATGCATGAAGGAACTGAGTCCGTCAAGGAATCCAAGTTGGATGTGCTCCAAAGTCAGCTTGACAAGTTCAAAATGAAGTATGGTGAAGGTGTCGCTGAAATATACTCTAGGCTTGCACTTATCACAAATGAAATTGCCGGCTTAGGGAGTGAAGAGATGACTGACAGATTCATCATTAAGAAGATCCTAAGAGCATTGGATGGAAAGTATGATACTGTGTGCATGTTGATTAAAATGATGCCAAACTACAAAGATCTCAAACCAACGGAAGTCATTGGAAGAATTGTTGCTCATGAGATGTCACTTAAGGATAAGGAGGAACTTCACAACAAGTCAAGTGGTGCTTACAAAATCTCAAGTGAAGCCCCCACATCATCAAGTGAGAAACAAACCTTCGATGAAGAATTGAGCTTAATGGTGAAGAACTTCAACAAATTCTACAAGAGTAGAAGCAAAGAAAGAAGCTCCAAGTCAAGGTCTTACAATGACAAAAGATCTTCTAGTCGAGAGCGAAATTGCTACAATTGTGGGAGACCCGGACACTATTCCAATGAGTGTACGGCACCCTAAAAGAGAAGAGAAGACTCTCCAAAAAGAAGAAGTAGAAGAGAAGAATCAACGCTGTCAGGACCCCGATTCCAAGTCACATGGACCTAGCCGGTAACACCTCATATCACTTTGCGGCCTCACGCACGGTATTCCCATCGGTGTCGCCTTACCATGGCCCGGGACCGTTTGCGCCTTTTGGCTCACGTATATGATAGTGTCGCTAGCATCCACATGACAGAGAACCCGGGCCGACATGGCTAGTCGTGGAACCCAAAGCGGCGCTTAACCCATGGGGACAGTATACATGAATCACATCGAGCATGTCGGTAATCAACGTATGAATCCGGGCTGTAGCACTGGGCTAACAGGACTCGTAACCCGGCTGTAGCAGGCTAGGCAGGACTCGGGATGTCACCGCGTGACATTTCAAGGACTGACCACAGAACGAAGTGAAACACATGCCGCCGATCAAGTGTCCAGAGCAATAGTGTCGGGCTAGCAGGACTCCGGTGAACTGGGTCAGAAGCGGACTACTATCGCCAGAAGCACTAGACTACATTTCCCCATATGAGAGGCTACCAAGGATAAACAACTAGATTGTCGGATCCCACTCATACCAAGGATTTCAATCATACACACAATATGCCCGATATGAGTACATACAACATGGCATCACAACAAAACTCTACAACTCAAGTACTTTATTTAAGAGGCTCCGAGGAGCCATACATAACATATTCATACAGATAGGGGTCACATGACCCAACACTCAAGTCATACAAACATACAAGCACATGCGGAAGCAAACTAGTCTGAGTACACACACTAAAAAGAAAGAAGGCTTGACGAAGCCCTTCTATCTCCAGTGGCCCTTCACAAGCCTTGGATCACCACCTGGGTGGCTAGTCACTCGTCGACGTCAAGGTCTACAAAGAACCCATCGGAGGGGGCAGTGTTGTCATTTGAAAACATTAATTAAGCAAACATGAGTACGGAGGTACTCAACAAGTCTTACAACATAAACCTATTATACATGCACATTCTCAAGAAGGTAGTGGAGTTATTGCAACAAGCCAGCTTTGACTCTTAGCTAAGCTATCCTACGTGACACCACTTGAAAAGCAGTTGTCGCACACGAGTCCACTAATCACCATCACAATACTCCACCGTGGATCTTCTCCCGTCAACCCACGAGAGGCCATCCGCGGTACTCACACTTATCTTGAGGCTTTTAGTAGTATCCATTTACTTGTCTATGAACTGTATAGGTGACCAAGTAGTCCTTTACCGCGGACGCGGCTATTCGAATAGTTTCATACCCTGCAGGGTGTACTTCTTCACACACGCTCTCACCACTTATCGCCGCTACACGACATGTACTCGGCAACCTTCAAGCGGAAGCCCAGCGAGGGTGTCGGCCACGACCTGACTAAACACACGAGTCCCTACTCCTGGTTTATCGCCTATTCGTGTTCCATCCGCAGGGAGTCCGGCCGAGGTTTCCACTAACGGCCCCGAACGATGTGTGCAGGGTTCCTGAGACACCAAACGGGCGAATCGGTGCACCGTGCCACGTGCCTACCGCAACATAGCCCACCCTAAGGTCAGCGCTGCGTGCGGCCCCCAGCATGCTACAAACACCAGAAACTACTTTGCAACTCTCGGACTGAGAACAAGAGTGGTTAATAAGTCGAGAGGGTCAACTAAGGATCCCAATGCGTGGTAGTAGCTAAGTCTTAAATCACGCACACAGATCTCAGTTCTTAAGGAAACCTTCAATGAAACAACCCACCATGTACTCCTACATGGCCTCTCATCGATACCTTTACCAAATCGTGTTCAACACTGCACTCTCTTTACCAACACAATCTTTCACTCTAGTTCATCATCCCGATGAGCCAGACCTGACACAACTCTAAGCATAGCAAGCATAGCATGGTAGGAAACACAAACATGGCTCAGTTAACTCCTACACATGCTAGTGGGTTTCATCTAGTTACTGTGGCAATGACAGGTCATGCAAAGGAAGTGGGTTCAACTACCGCAACACACAACAGTTTGAATCGTGTTGTCTCAATGCAGTAAACAAGAGCAGAAGCGAGAACATGGGTTTGTATCGGAATGATCAACTGGTTGCTTTCCTGATGTAGTGGTCGTAGGATACTGCCCTTCAGACGGATATTCGGGGTTATCCTCGGAGGCAGAACCTATCACGAAAGACACACCGAACATAAACAACACATGACGATATGCAACAATAAGATGCATGCTATGACATGGCAATATGAATGTGTGTTGGCCTAATGCAAGCTAGAACAGAAAGGAATGAACTCATTTGAATCAAAGATTCAAATGTTAGCTCATTTAACATGCCATAATAGTGCATTATCTTATTCTGCTTAAACAGCAAGGTTAACTTATCCTGTCATGCATGAAACCATTACCAATGGATAGATTGAATTTTTCTGATCAAAATTCATATATAGAACTTTGCATTTGGAGTTACAGATTAATTTCTATGACTTTTTGAAGTTTGCAACAATTTCTGGAATTTCCTGAATACAAATAAATCCAGAAATTAGTTATTATACAAGAAGGCGTCAGGGTGACGTCAGAGGTCAACGGGGGCGTCCATGTCAACCTGACCAGTGGGTCCCGCATGTCAGTAGTTAATTAAACTAATTAATTTTAGTTAAACCTAAACTAGGTTAATTAGCAAAGGGGCCCCACTTAGTCAACTCCGTCAAAGGGGTCAAACCCGCCGACGTTTAGCCGCCGGCGAAGCCAGACGCAGCGGTGAGAGTGTGTTTGTGCATTCCGACAACCAAAAGGACGGCAGAGACCATCTACGGGTAGCCGGAGACAAGCCGCGGCGTTTGGTGGCGGTGGTTGAGCTTGGGATGGCCGGAAACGTCGCCGGCGACGAGCTAGGTGGTCGCCGGAGTCGGGTGAAAGTGAACCCGAGGCTTCGGGACACTGCGAGGTGCGTGGAGTGGTGCTACGGGTTCCTGGGGTTGTGGTGAAGTTAGTGGACAAGATGACGTGGCCAGTGGGTGGCCGGAGACACGTCGGCGACAAGCTCAGCGGTGGCGCGTGCGGTGATGCTTCGTGCGGCAGCTACGGTGCACGGGAAGGCAAACAGAGAGGATGGGGAGGTAGCTGGGCTCACGGCGAGTATGGCGAAGCAGTCGGCGAGGTTGGGGATGAGGTGATGCGGTGGCGACGGCGATGGGGATCTCCGGCGGTGATCGACAGAGACGGGGTCGGTGAAGGTGTTGCAGGGCGTGCGAGCGCTCGGGGCTCGGCCTGCTCGATGTAGTCGACGATGGCGGAGTGAACGGACACGGTGGCACGGCACGGGGACGACGGAGGGCGCGAGCTTCACGGTGGCGCGTGCGCGACGGCGTCGGCCATGGTGCGGGCGAGCGAGGGAGAGGAGCTGGGGAGGAGAAGGGGTGTCTGCGAGCTCGGGGGAGGAGTGGCCGACCGAACCGAGGCGGCAGGACGGTGCGGGGAGGAGGCAGGGCGGCGAGCAGCTGCGTGGCGTGCTCGGGTGCCGCCGTCGAGCACCTGGCTGCCTGCCTGGCCAAGCCAAGCAGCTCGCTGGAGCGGTGGCTGGGCTGGGCCAGCAGGTGGCTTGCTGTGTGAGCGCTGTAAGCCGTGCTTTCTGTTTTCCTTTTTCTATTTTTCTGTAAGTTTGTAGGCTTATTAAAAATAGTTAGGCACTTCTAAAAATCCTGGAAATAATCAGAGGCTCTATTTAGAATATCTCCAACAGCCCACACTTATTTTCAGAATTATTTGAGCATCCAAAATATTTACTAGCATTTAAATGCCCAAATGCAAATTACATATGATTTAATTCAATGACCTTCAATTGACCTAGAAAATTGTGCACCTATTTTGCCAGAGGTTCTAACCCAAGACAAAGAGGGTGAACTATTTAGAAGGGCATTTCAGGTTCATTGAAAATATTTTTAGTAAACCCTAGTTGGATTCAGAGGGTTTCTGGGGGTTCTGTCTTCCCCAATTCAAGTTTCTGATGAAAGGTCAACATGATGCAACACTCTAATGCATGGTCTAGCTAGGATGTGACAACTCACCCCCACTCAAAAGAATCTCGTCCTGAGATTTTGGATCCATCGGAAAGAAGGTGGGGTACTCAAGTCGAAGACGATCCTCCCTTTCCCAAGTTGCTTCTTGCTCGGAGTGGTTTGACCATTGAACCTTGAGAAACTTGATATTCTGGCGCCGAGTGGTATGCTTGGCTTGATCAAGGATACGAACTGGATATTCTCGATAAGTGAGATTATCTTGGAGATCAAGCGTTTCGTGGTCCACTCCCCAGATAGGATCCGAGAAGCAACGCCTGAGTTGAGAAACATGGAAGACATCATGAACTCTGGAAAGATGCGGAGGTAGTTCCAAATGGTAGGCAACTTCTCCTCGTTTGGCAAGAATGCGAAAGGGTCCAATGTAACGGGGAGCCAATTTGCCTTTGATACCGAATCGATGGGTTCCTTTTAAAGGTGTAACCCGAAGGTAAGCCTTCTCGCCAACTTCATAAGCCGTAGGCTTATGCTTGCGTTCATATTGGCTCTTTTGACGAGATTAGGCTGTTTTCAATTTCTCACGAATAACGCGAACCTGCTCTTCTGCTTCCTGGATCATATCCGGGCCAAAGAGTTGTCTTTCCCCGGTTTCTGACCAGTTAAGAGGCGCTCAACATTTTCGTCCATAGAGAACTTCGAAAGGAGCTTTGCCCAAGCTAGCTTGATAACTATTGTTATAAGAAAACTCGGCGAATGGGAGGCACTTCTCCCAATTCATACCAAAAGCAATGACAGAAGCTCGAAGCATATCCTCCAGAATTTGATTGACTCGTTCTACTTGACCACTTGATTGAAGATGGATGGCGGTGCTGAAGGAGAGACGAGTTCCCATAGCATTTTGGAAACTTTCCTAAAATCGAGAGGTGAAGAGACTTCCACGGTCCGAGTTAACCTCAAATGGAACACCATGAAGAGACACTATTCGGGAGATGTACAAATCAGCTAGCTGGCTAGCGGTTATACTCTCACGAACGGGTAGGAAGTGGGCTACTTTGGAAAGGCGATCGACAACAACGAAGATAGCATTATTCCCTCTCTTGGTCCTGGGAAACCCGGTAATGAAATCCATACCAATTTTATCCCATTTCCATTCAGGAATAGCCAAAGGTTGAAGGGTGCCAGCAGGCCGTTGATGCTCTGCTTTAACGCGTCGACAGACGTCGCAATTGGCAATGAATTGAGCGATTTCTCTCTTCATCCTAGTCCACCAAAACCTCTGGCGTAGGTCTTGATACATTTTAGTACTACCGGGATGAATGGTGAGAGGGGATTCATGAGCTTCCTTAAGGATCAATTGTCATAGCTGTTGTTTATTGGGAACCACCAAGCGGTTCTCAAAGAAGACAACACCTCGCTCATCTATGGAGAAACACTTAGCAACTCCGCTAGCAATGTTCTCCTTGATCCGAGATATTCCTCTATCATACCGCTGAGCGGTTATGATTTGATCCATAAGGTTGGGTTTCACCACCAGGGTGGAAAGGAATCCTTGAGGAACAATGTGAAGGTTAAGCTTACTAAATTCCTCGTGGGGAAGTGGTTGACTTTGTTGTAACATCAGGTTGATACAATAAGATTTATGACTTAGTGCATCAGCCATGACATTGACTTTGCCTGGGGTGTAAGATTTTCCTAAGTCGTAATCTGTAATCAACTCGACCCAACGTCTTTGCCTGATATTCAAATCCGGTTGGGTGAAGATGTATTTCAGACTTTGGTGATCGGTGTAAATTTCGCAACGATTACCAAGAAGGTAATGTCGCCATGTTTTGAGTGCATGGACCACTGCTGCAAGCTCTAGATCGTGTGTGGGATAGTTATCCTCATGTGGACGCAACTGTCGAGAAGCGTAGGCAATCACATGACGATCTTGCATGAGTATGCAACCTAGTCCTTTTCGCTAGGCGTCGCTATAGATAATAAAGTCCTTAGAAAAATCTGGTGGAACAAGTACGGGAGCAGATGTCAGGCATCTTTTCAGTTCCTGAAAGCTGAACTCACACTGCGGGGTCCACTCGAACTTTTTATCTTTCTAGAGGAGTTCAGTTAGAGGCTTAGCAACCTTGGAGAAATTCTCGACGAAGCGGCGGCAATAGCTCGCTAAACATAGGAAACTCCGAACTTGCTTGACCGATCTGTGGAGTCCAGTCCAAGGACGGCTTGAACTCGCCGGGATTGACAAAGCAATGCCCTTACCATAGATTACATGGCCTAGATAGGTTACTCGGCAACCAAAACTCACACTTAGAGAATCGCATAAAGGCGATGCTCTCAAGCTTCATCAATACTAGCCTTAGATGTTCGGCATGTTCTTCCTCATTCTTGGAGTAGATGAGTATATCATCGAGGTAAACCACGCATTTAACTTATCCAGATACTCCATGAAGATCGAGTTCATTAACCGAGAGAAGGTGGCTGGAGCATTGGTTAACCCGAAGGACATGACGGTGTACTCAGATTGGCCATAACGAGTAACAAAGGCCGCTTTTAGGGATGTCCTCGTTCTTCATTTTGATTTGATGGTAGCCCAACCTCAAATCCATCTTGGAAAAGATCGAGGATCCAAATGAGCTGATCATATGTGTCGTTGATCCCGGGAAGCGGATACTTGTTCTTGATAGTGACCAAATTGATGTGTCAGTAATCTACAACCATCTCGATCCGTTCCATCCTTCTTCTTGACGAAGAGGACGGGTCAAGCCAATGGAGAAGAACTAGGACGGATGAAACCCTTTTGCAAGGACTCATCGAGTTGTTTCTTAAGCTCGGCTAGTTCTAAGGGTGCCATCTTATAAGGTCTTCTAGAGATTGGGACGGTTCCTGGAACAAGGTCTATCACGAACTCAACATCCCTATCAGGTGGAACACCTGGCAGTTCCTCTAGAAAAACATCCAGGAAATCACGAACTACCGGAATATCTTCAAGGTCTGGAAGGGGGTTAGCATTTAAGGAGTAGAGCTGACGCTCAGACACTCGGGTCAAAACATTGACTGTCTTGCCCGAAGGATGGGTGAGTTGAACAGTTCTAGTAGAGCAATCAATCTTAGCATGATGGGCTGACATCCAGTCCATACCCAAGATGATGTTTATGTCCGAGGACTTGAGAGCTATTAGTGATGCAAGGAAGACTAATCTGTCGACAAAGATTTCATTTCCATGTCTGATTCTAGAGGTTTGCCACTTAGATCTAGGAGTTTGAATTACCATGGAGGTGTGCATGTCACAAAATGTGGTGTTGTGCAATCGATCATAGCTCTCAGAAAAAAATGAATGAGATGCTCCAGTATCAAAGAGAACAGTTGCCAGATGGCAATTAACAAGGAGCGTACCGAGAACGACGTTGGGATCCTCATGGGTCTCCTCAGCTGAAACGTAATTGACATGGCCACGAGCAGTGGCGGCTGGTTTGGCGTAGAGCACCTTCCCTGCTGGCTTACCACGGCTAACAGACTTTCTGATCTGACTGGGGTTGTTCTGGGGACACTCACGGATGTAGTGACCCGTCTCTCCACACTTGAAACAAGTTATCACATTGGGGCGTGGAGCAGCATTAGCAGCGGGGCCACCATAGGCCTTGGGCGGTGCAAACTGCTGGTTGGGGCGAGGCGCCTCAAAGGATGGCCTCAGAGTGAATCTGGGTGGCAGAGCGGTGCTTGGAATCCACACTCGGCGCTTCTGAGATCCAGAGCCGGATGAAGAACCAAAGTCACGGGAGTGCTTATGTGAAGCTTCAAAGTCGACCGTCCAGCCGCACCGATAGCCTTGTTGACTAACTTCTGGAAGGAGGTGCACTCGTGCAGACGAAGATCACGGCGAAGCTCAGGGCTAAGTCCCTTGCGGAACCTTTCCTGCTTCTTGGCGTCGGTAGATACCTCTTCAGGAGCATATCGTGCTAGATTTCCAAACTCGCGACTGTATGCATCCATAGTCAGTCTACCCTAGGTGAAGTTGCAGAACTCTTCCCGCTTGCGATCCATGAGAGCTTCCGGAATGTGATGCTCACGGAAAGCCGACCGAACTCAGCCTGTAGTGATTTGGCCAACCGGGCGCATAGCCTCGAAATTCTCCCACCAAAGGCTAGCAGGGCTTCGAGGTGATAGGCAGCAAAGGTAACCTTATCAGCTTCAGCCACATTGGCAGAACGTAGCTTGTGGGTGATGTTGCGAAGCCAGTCATCCGCATCGAGAGGCTCAACAGAGTGCTTAAACTTCGGTGGGTACAGCTTGAAAAAGTCATTGAGTGACACCAGTTCATTCCTTGGCTGGCGTGCGGTATTCTGCTCAATCCGCTCCAGCAAGCGATTGGTCTCACGCTTGTTGCATTCTGCCTCCATCATAACTTCGGCCAAAGAAGGCGGTTGAGGCAGATTAACATTCCTAGCTGCGCTGGCTTCTCCCTGCTCCGAAGTAGCAGGGTTGTTGCGGGTGTTGACCATCCTAGGAAACAAAACAACGGTTTAGACAAGGATGGCAAATTTTGGCAAGGAAGTGCGGAATGTAATGGATAACACGGAATGCAGAGATGTTCATCCGTATGACATGGTAATATAGAAACTGCCATATATATACCAACGGTCATACACACCATTCATAGTTTAGTACAAGCCCGGCTAGAGTACAACTACGGTGAAAGGCGTTACATCTCATCGGAAGCATTCCAAACTCCTATACATTATTTTTCTACACTTTCGGAATTGATACACACTAAGTCATATTCCATGTGTCACGCAAAGACGGTGGAAATACAACTATTACAATACCGTAGATACTACTACTAACCTGCATAGCTCCGTAGTAGTCCTCATAGAAGTCACCTCCATAGCCTGGAAGCTCAACATGATTATCCGGAAACAGACGGTCCTGGGGAGCTTGTGGACCATAGGGGCTAGGATGAGGTCTTGGACCAACAAACGGTGGCCTGCTGGGACCACGGGGTGGGGTGATGCCTCCCACATCACGCCAATCCATCATGTCTGGCAGAGCAGATATCATAGGATACAGATCCCTCAGATCCATGCATCCAGCTTGCACACCGGTCCAAACCGAGTCAAAGTGGCCCAATGATCGGCACAGTGTTGAAAAGCTCCATTCTCAAGGCCCGATTCTCTCGGTCCTTATCCTCGAGCATCTCAAAGAAGGGTGCGGGTTAGTGAGTCCTCCTGAGTGGAATCAGCATAGATGGCCTGAAGATACCCTTGCGCCCCCGGGAGCGAAGCTGGCATATAACGGAAGTCGGTGTTCCGAAGCAGGCCGGTCCTGACTCGCATGATGTTCATCATAGAGTATGCAGCATCCTGCACAGCCATCTCAATAGTGACCCCGAATCCATAGGAGTGGTGAAGGGGCTCAGTCGATCCAGGATAACAAGGAAATATCCCGACAAAGGCAGAGGTATTGGCTTTGATTAAAGTCTCGAATTGCTCTTCGACGGTGTATTCGGGATACCAATGGTAACCCGTCTCAATCATAACCCGGACTAACATAGCCATATGACCGGCACATCGATGCACCCGGGTCAGCGAACCACTTGGTTTTGAGCACGAGTGGCCATCTGAAAGCACAGCCACAATGCAAAGACATTAGAATTTCTAGGGAAAATTGGACAGCATAACATCTATAAATGCTCAAGAACAGATTTGAGACATTCAAAATCAGATTGCAAACCCACTCAGCAACATCATATCAAGGTTCTGGTTCAACTGATAACATACTAAAGGTAGTAGAAATTGAACTGAGGCTGGTAACCAACAATCCTATAAGTTACTACGGATTAGTAACACGTGAACCTGATAGAGAGAAGAGAGCCTAGTCCTATACCCACGTAGAATGAGAAGATGATGACTCCGATCAAAGGGCATAAGGTAAAGGAGTAAAAAGAGCCTTACGTCCCTCCCACAATCAATTCCCCTACATATAACTAAAGCATTTCTAGACTCGACATCGACCAGTTTGGCTTAGCGAACCTACAGGCAGTCCGCTCGATGCCAACGCTGTCAGACCCCGATTCCAAGTCACATGGACCTAGCCGGTAACACCTCATATCACTTTGCGGCCTCACGACGGTATTCTACGGTGTCGCCTTACCATGGCCCGGGACCGTTTACGCCTTTTGGCTCACGATATGATAGTGTTGCTAGCATCCACATGATAGAGAACCCGGCCGACATGGCTAGTCGTGGAACCCAAAGCGGTGCTAACCCATGGGGACAGTATACATGAATCACATCGAGCATGTCGGTCATCAACGTATGAATCCGGTTGTAGCACTGGGCTAACAGGACTCGGTAACCTGGGCTGTAGCAGGCTAGGCATGACTCGGATGTCACCTCGTGACATTTCAAGGCGATGTATACAGGAACGAAGTGAAACACATGTTGCCAATCAAGTGTCCGAGCAGTAGTCTTTGGGCTAGCAGGACTCCGGTGAACCGGTCAGAAGCGGACTACTATCGCCAGGAAGCACTAGACTACATTTCCCCATATGAGAGGCTGCCAAGGATAAACAACTAGATTGTCGGATCCCACTCATACCAAGCATTTCAATCATACACACAATATGCCCGATATGAGTACATACAACATGGCATCACAAAAAAACTCTACAACTCAAGTACTTTATTTAAGAGGTTCCGAGGAGCCATACATAACATATTCATCCAGATAGGGGTCACATGACCCAACACTCAAGTCATACAAACATAAAAGCACATGCGGAAGCAAACTAGTCTGAGTACAGACACTAAAAAGAAATAAGGCCTGACGAAGCCCTTCTATCTACAGTGGCCCTTCACAAGCCTTGGATCACCACCTGGGTGGCTAGTCACTCGTCGACGTCAAGGTCAACAAAGAACCCATCTGAGGGGGCGGTGTTGTCATCTGAAAACATTAATTAAGCAAACATGAGTACGGAGGTACTCATCAAGTCTTACAACAGAAACCTATTATACATGCACATTCTCAAGAAGGTAGTGAAGTTATTGCAGCAAGCCAGCTTTGACTCTTGGCTAAGCTATCCTACGTGACACCACTTGTAAAGCATTTGTCGCACACGAGTCCACTAATCACCATCACAATACTCCTCTGTGGATCCTCTTCCGTCAACCCACGAGAGGGCCATCCGCGGTACTCACACTTATCTTGAGGCTTTTAGTAGTATCCATTTACTTGTCTATGAACTGTATAGGTGACCAAGTAGTCCTTTACCACGGACGCTGCTATTCGAATAGTTTCATACCCTGCAGGGGTGTACTTCTTCACACACGCTCTCACCACTTATCACCGCTACATGACATGTACTCGGCAACCTTCAAGCGGAAGCCCAGCGAGGGTGTCGGCCACGACCTGACTAAACACACGAGTCCCTAGTCCAGGTTTATCGCCTATTCGGGTTCCATCCGCAGGGAGTCCGGCCGAGGTTTCCACTAACGGCCCCGAACGATGTGTGCAGGGTTCCCGAGACACCAAACGGGCGAATCAGTACACCGTGCCATGTGCCTACCGCAACACAGCCCACCCCTAAGGTCAGCGCTGCGTGTGGCCCCAAGCACGCTACAAACACCAGAAACTACTTTGCAACTCCCGGACTGAGGAAAAGTGTGGTTAATAAGTCGAGAGGGTCAATTAAGGATCCCAATGCGTGGTAGTAGCTAAGTCTTAAATCACACACACAGATCTCAGTTCTTAGGGACGGCTTCGATGAAACAACCCACCATGTACTCTTACATGGCCTCTCATCGATACCTTTACCAAATCGTGTTCAACACTTCACTCGCTACTAACACAATCTTTCACTCTAGTTCATCATCCCGATGAGCCAGACTGACACAACTCTAAGCATAGCAAGCATAGCATGGTAGGAAACACAAACATGGCTCAATCAACTCCTACACATGCTAGTGGGTTTCATCTAGTTACTGTGGCAATGACAGGTCATGCAAAGGAAGTGGGTTCAACTACCGCAACACACAACCGTTTGAATCACGTTGTCTTAATGCAGTAAACAAGAGCAGAAGCGAGAACATGGTTTTGTATCGGAATGATCAATAGGTTGCTTGCCTGATGTAGTGGTAGTAGGATACTGCCGTTCAGACGGATATTCGGGGTTATCCTGAGGCGTAACCTATCACGAAAGACACACCGAACATAAACAACACATGACGATATGCAACAATATGATGCATGCTATGACATGGCAATATGAATGTCTGTTGGCCTAATGCAATCTAGAACAGAAAGGAATGAACTCATTTGAATCAAAGATTCAAATGTTAGCTCATTTAACATAGCCATAATAGTGCATTATCTTATTCTGCTTAAACAAATAGGTTAACTTGTTCTGTCATGCATGAGACCATTACCAATGGATAGATTGAATTTTTTTGATCAAAATTCATATATAGAACTTTGCATTTGGAGTTATAGATTAATTTCTATGATTTTTTGAAGTTTGCAACAATTTCTGGAATTTCCTGAATACAAATAAATCCAGAAATTAGTTATTGCGTCAAGAAGGTGTCGTGGTGACGCCGAGGTCAATCGGGGCGTCCAGTCAACCTGACCAGTGGGTCCCGCAGGACAGTAGTTAATAAAACTAAATAATTTTAGTTAAACATAAACTAGGTTAATTAGCGAGGGGCCCCACTTAGTCAACTCCGTCACAACGGGTCAAACCCGCTGACGTTTAGCCGCTTGCGGCTTTACGCAAGCGGCGAGAGTGTGTTTGTGCATTCCGGCGACCAAAAGGACGGCGGAGACCATCTACGGGTAGCTGGAGACAAGCCGCGGCGTTTGGTGGCGGTGGTTGAGCTCGGGATGGCCGGAAACGTCGCCGGCGACGAGCTAGGCGGTCGCCGGAGTCGGGTGAAAGTGAACCCGAGGCTTCGGGACACGGCGAGGTGCTGGAGTGGTGCTACGGGTTCCTGGGGTTGTGGTGAAGTTAGTGGACAAGATGGCGTGGCCAGTGGGTGGCCGGAGACACGTCGGCGACGAGCTCGGCGGTGGCGCTGCGGCTGACAAGCCGGGCGGCAGCTACGGTGCACGGGAAGGCAAACGGACAGGATGGGGTGGTAGTTGGGCCCACGACGAGTACGGCGAAGCAGTCGGCGAGGTTGGGGACGAGGTGATGCGGTGGCGACGGCGATGGGGATCTCCGGCGGTGATCGACGGAGACGGGGTCGGCGAAGGTGTTGCAGGGCGTGCGAGCGCTTGGGGCTCGGCCTGCTCGATGTAGTCGATGATGGCGGAGCGAACGGACACGGTGGCGCAGCACGGGGACGATGGAGGGCGCGAGCTTCACGGTGGCGCGGGCGCGACGGCGTCGGCCATGGTGCGGGCGAGCGAGGGAGAGGAGCTGGGGAGGAGAAGGGGTGTCTGCGAGCTCGGGGGAGGAGTGGCCGACCGAACCGAGGCGGCAGGACGGTGCGGGGAGGAGGCAGGGTGGTGAGCAGCTGCGTGGCGTGCTCAGGTGCCGCCGTCGAGCACCTGGCTGCCTGCCTGGCCAAGCCAAGCAGCTCGCTGGAGCGGTGGCTGGGCTGGGCCGGCAGGTGGGCTTGCCAGGTGAGCGCCAGGTAAGCCGTGCTTTCTGTTTTCCTTTTTCTATTTTTCTGTAAGTTTGTAGGCTTATTTAAAATAGTTAGGCACTTCTAAAAATCCTGGAAATAATCAGAGGCTCTGTTTAGAATATCTCCAACAGCCCACACTTATTTTCAGAATTATTTGAGCATCCAAAATATTTACTAGCATTTAAATGCCCAAATGCAAATTACATATGATTTAATTCAATGACCTTCTGTTGACCTAGAAAATTGTGCACCTATTTTGCCAGAGGTTCTAACCCAAGACAAAGAGGGTGAACTTTTTAGAAGGGCATTTCAGGTTCATTGAAAATATTTTTAGTAAACCCTAGTTGGATTCAGAGGGGTTCTGGGGGTTCTGTCTTCCCCAATTCAAGTTTCTGCTGAAAGGTAAACATGATGCAATACTCTAATGCATGGTCTAACTAGGATGTGACAACCACCAAGATAGAGGAGGAGTAGAGATGATTGTTATGAACGAAGACCCTCATGGAGAAGCAAGGATTCGGAAAGGAAGGACAAGTCATCAAAGAGCTACACAAAACGAAGACATCAAGCTCATGTTGGTGAATGGGTATCCGGCTCCGACTCTGACCATCACTCCGAGAGAAGCTATCACTCGACTCGAATATACTCAAGATGAAGGTGTTGCCGGTCTAGCACTTGTGTCAACCAACTCCTCTGACATATTTGAATCACCAAATGAAGGAATTGGTAGATGCTTCATGGCCAAAGGTCCTAAGGTAACACACCCCGAGTACATTGATTTTGATGCTGATAAAGATGACTTGCTAGGTGATGATGATTTACTTGTTGACAACTCTAGTGATGAATACTATGATGAAACGCCAATTATTCATGCTAATAAAGTTGAAACGAATGACAATGATAAGGAGAAAATTGAGCGTCTAACTAAAGAACTTGGTTTTTCAAACTTGTTTGCTTTTGGTTTTGGTTTTTCAAACTTGTTTGCTTTTGGTTGCTTGATATACTATGTTTGTGACACATTGATGATCATGTCTTTGATCATAAGCTACACTTATGCATGTTTGATGATATTATCTTATCTATCCTATGTGATCATTCACTGCGCTTGTTGATGAGTGCATGTATTCAATTCATATCATTTTGAGCACTCCACCAAGATGTATGTGACATGGAAGAGTACCCCATGAGCCTAATTCCTTGTGCATTTGTAGTCCAAAGCAAATCTTAAACTGTGCTCAAATTTAGGGGGAACTCTTGTTTACCACATACTTCTCAAAGCGACAATGTTTTTCAATCTTATTATCAATTGTCGAAGCTTTGATCTATATGTTGTCATCAATTACCAAAAAGGGGGAGATTGAAAGTGCAACTATCCGTAGGTGGTTTTGGTAATTCATAACAACATATAGCTCATTGAGCTAATGCTATTCCAAGATGAACATTTCAGGAAAGCTCAATCAATGGCATGGAATGGATGATGAAAGTGGATCCCTCAAAATGCTAATGACAATGGATTGGCTCAAGCTCATAAGCTCAAGACTCTTCATTTTATATTTTAGTGATTCATGATCACATTGAGTCTATAGGAAAAGCCAATACTATCAAGGAGGGATGAGGTGTTGCTTAATGAGCCTCTTGCTTCATGTGCTTAGTGATATGCTCCAAAACCCTCAGCTACTTTCTCACATCCACATATGACCTAAACCTAAAGCCAAAATCGGTCTCACCGATTCTTCCTATCCGGCGCCACCGGTTCCATATGTCATAGCCACTGCCACAAACCCTAGGCAAATCGGTTCTACCAATAGGGATCTCGGTCTCATCGAGATGGGATTGTAATCTCTCTGTTTCCTTTTCGTAACTTTTTGGTCTCACCGAAAGAGCGAATCGGTCCCACCGAGATTGCAATGTAAACTCTCTGTTTCCCTTTTGTAACATTTCGGTCTCACCGAAAAGAGCAAATCGGTCCCACCGAAGTTTACTCGACCAACTCTCCGGTTAGCTAATTACCAAAATCGGTCTCACCGAAGTTTGTGTAATCGGTCTCACCGAGATTACGTTATGCCCTAACCCTAACCATATCGGTCCTACCGAGATGCATGTCGATCCACCGAAAACCCTAACGGTCACTAGGTTTACTAAAATCGGTCCGACCGAGTTTGTTGATTCGGTCCCACCGAGATTGGTAAATTGTGTGTAACGGTTAGATTTTGTGTGGAGGCTATATATACCCCTCCACCTCCTCTTCATTCGTGGAGAGAGCCATCGGAACAAACCTACACGTCCAACTTACCATTTCTGAGAGAGAACCACCTACTCATGTGTTGAGGCCAAGATATTCCATTCCTACCATATGAATCTTGATCTCTAGACTTCCCCAAGTTGCTTTCCACTCAAATCTTCTTTCCTCCAGATTCAAATCCTATGAGAGAGAGTTGAGTGTTGGGGAGACTATCATTTGAAGCACAAGAGCAAGGAGTTCATGATCAACACACCATTTGTTACTTCTTGGAGAGTGGTGTCGCCTAGATTGGCTAGGTGTCACTTGGGAGCCTCCGATAAGATTGTGGAGTTGAACCAAGGAGTTTGTAAGGGCAAGGAGATCGCCTACTTCGTGAAGATCTACCGCTAGTGAGGCAAGTCCTTCGTGGGCTTACGGCCATGGTGGGATAGACAAGGTTGCTACTTCGTGGACCCTTCGTGGTTGGAGCCCTCCGTGGACTCACAAGCAACTGCTACCCTTCGTGGGTTGAAGTCTCCATCAACGTGGAGGTACGATAGCACCACCCATCGGAACCACGCCAAAAACATCCATGTCTCCAATTGCGCTTTGAATCCTCCAAACCCTTCCCTCTACTTTCTTGCAAGTTGCATGCTTTAATTTCCGCTGCTCATATACTCTATGCTTGCTTGCTTGAATTGTGTGATGATTGCTTGACTTGTCCTAAGATAGCTAAAATCCGCCAAACTCTAAAACTGGGAAAAGGCTAAGTTTTTATTTGGTCAAGTAGTCTAATCCCCCCCTCTAGACATACTTCAAGGTCCTACAAGAGCACACTGTCATTTGCATTCATTACTATTGGTTTATATTGGGTATGACTTGATTGGATCTCTTTTACCATGAATTACAATGTTTAGTCAGTCCTTGATCTTTAAAGGTGCTCTGCATTTATGTTTTGCAGTCTCTCGTAAAGGGCCAATGAGATACCATTTTGTTATATCATGTTATGATTATTTTGAGAAAGTGTTGTCATTCGAGTTTTATTATTATGGCTCGCTAGCTGATTATGCTATTGATATGAGTAATTGTGAGACCTAAGTGTTATTCTGAGTATGGTTAGTTCATAATATTTGCTGAAACTTGAATGTTGGCTTTTCATGTTTACAACAACAAGAGCAAACAGAGTTTGTAAAAGTTTTTCTTTATCACTTTCAGTTTATTAACTGAATTACTTGAGGACAAGCAAAGGTTTAAGCTTGGGGGAGTTGATACGTCTCCAACGTATCTACTTTTCCAAACACTTTTGCCCTTGTTTTGGACTCTAACTTGCATGATTTGAATGAAACTAACCCGGACTGACGCTGTTTTCAGCAGAACAGCCATGATGTTGTTTTATGTGTAGAAAAGAAAAGTTCTCGGAATGTCCTGAAAATCCACGGAGGCACTTTTTGGAATTTATAAGAATTATTGGGCGAAAGAAATACACCAGGGGGCCCACACCCTGTCCACGAGACAGGGGGGCGCGCCCCCTCCCCCTGGGCGCGCCCCCTATCTCGTGGGCCCCTTGGACCTCCATGGACCTCAACTCCAACTCCATATATTCACGTTCGGGGAGAAAAAAATCAGAGAGAAAGTTTCATCGCGTTTTACGACACGGAGCCGCCTCCAAGCCCTAATCTCTCTCGGGAGGGCTGATCTGGAGTCCGCTCGGGCTCCCGAGAGGGGATTCGCCGTCGTCATCATCAAGCATCCTCCATCACCAATTTCATGATGCTCACCGCCGTGCGTGAGTAATTCCATCGTAGGCTTGCTGGACGGTGATGGGTTGGACGAGATTTACCATGTAATCAAGTTAGTTTTGTTAGGTTTTGATCCCTAGTATCCACTATGTTCGAGATTGATGTTGCTATGACTTTGCTATGCTTAATGCTTGTCACTAGGGCCCGAGTGCCATGATTTCAGATCTGAACCTATTATGTTTTCATGAATATATGTGTGTTCTTGATCCTATCTTGCAAGTCTATAGTCACCTATTATGTGTTATGATCGACAACCTCAAGTGACAATAATCGGGATACTTCTTGGTGATGACCGTAGTTTGAGGAGTTCATGTATTCACTATGTGCTAATGCTTTCTTCCGGTTCTCTATTAAAAGGAGGCCTTAATATCCCTTAGTTTCCACTAGGACCCCGCTGCCACGGGAGGGTAGGACAAAAGATGTCATGCAAGTTATTTTCCATAAGCACGTATGACTATTTACGGAATACATGCCTACATTACATTGAAGAATTGGAGCTAGTTCTGCGTCACCCTATGTTATAGCTATTACATGAGGAATCGCATCCGGCATAATTATCCATCACTGATCCATTGCCTACGAGCTTTCAATATATTGTACTTCACTTATTTACTTTTTCATTGCTTTGTTACAACTACTACAAAAACCCAAAACATTTATCTTTACTTTTGCTATCAAGTTACCATTATTATCATACCACTTTTGCTACTAAATACTTTGCTGCAGATACTAAGTTATCTGTGTGGTTGAATTGACAACTCAACTGCTAATACTCAAGAATATTCTTTGGCTCCCCTTGTGTCGAATCAATAAATTTGGGTTGAATACTATACCCTCGAAAGCTGTTGCGATCCCCTACACTTGTGGGTTATCACGCCGCCGCATTCCGCTTGCTCGCCGCCTACAACCTTCGGCTTGACATTGAAGGTCTTCAGCCATAGGCCGAAGTGGGGTTGGATGCGGAGGAAGGCCTCGCATACGCACGATTTATAAACGCCGAGATGTTGAGGATGAAGTTCGGGGCCAAGTCATGGAAGTCCAGCCCGTAGTAGAACATGAGGCCGCGGACGAATGGGTGGAGAGCAAATCCCAGTCTGCAGACGAAGTGGGTGAGAAAGACTACCCTCTCGTAAGGTTCCGGGGAAGGGACGATCTGCCCCGCGTCGGGCAGCCGGTGCACGATGTCCGCGGCCAAGTATCCGGCTCCCCGCAACTTCTTGATGTCCTCCTCTGTTACGGAGGATTTCATCCACTTGCCTCCCGCTCCAGACATGATTGGAGCGGTTTGAGGAGAAAAGGTGCAAGCTTGGGCGTTGGAGCTCGAGTTCGCAAGAATGGATATGCAAGAGGGAAGAAGGCATGGGTGAAAAAGGTGAAGTCCTTATCCCTTTAAAAAGGTGGACGAAACTATGATCCCCCACTTGCCTAGTGTCGTTGTCAAAACCGGCGGATCTCTGGTAGGGGGTCCCGAACTGTGCGTCTGGGCGGATGGTAACAGGAGACAAGGGACACGATGTTTTTACCCAGGTTCAGGCCCTCTCGATGGAGGTAAAACCCTACTCCTGCTTGATTAATATTTATGATTTGGGTAGTACAAGAGTAGATCTACCACGAGATCAGAGAGGCTAAACCCTAGAAGCTAGCCTATGGTATGATTGTAGTTCATCCTACGGAATAAAACCCTCAGGTTTATATAGGCACGGAATAGGGTTAGGGTTACACAGAGTCGGTTACAATGGTAGGAGATCTACATATCCGTATCACCAAGCTTGCCTTCCACGCCAAGGAAAGTCCCATCCGGACACGGGACGAAGTCTTCAATCTTGTATCTTCATAGTCCAAGAGTCCGACCGAAGGCTATAGTCCGGCTATCCGGACACCCCCTAATCTAGGACTCCCTCAAGAGCTCTCGAACCAGGCTTCAATGACGATGGGTCCGGCGCGCATATTGTCTTCGGCATTGCAAGGCGGGTTCCTCCTCCGAATACTTCATAGAAGATTTTGAACACAAGGATAGTGTCCGGCTCAGCAAAATAAGTTCCACATAACACCGTAGAGAGAATAAACTTTACACAAGTTCAATCATTGACGTATCCCGCAACATGACATCACACCACGGCCAAGCCTTTATTCAATCGCTTTTTACCGCCCAACCTCGGTAGCGTTTAGCGAGGTGGTTTCCTTGGCACGCCTTGTCAAAGCAGTAGATTGTCTCCCTTATTCCGGGATTCTCATCAATACGGCGTAGAACCTAATCGTGCCGTTGCTACACGCCTCCTTTATCGGCGAGTCCCGAACGGTCACGGGAGGGCTCACAGTATTCAACCTCTTTATAAAGAGACCAAGGCCCCGCTCCTTCTTCTCAATCTCCATCGAATCCGCCTCGCTTCAAGTTCCAACACCCAAAGCTCCAGATTCAGCGCCGGACCTTCGGTGATGTCCGCTCCGACCTCCAAGGCCGGTGGATGCCTTCCTCCGCCACGGAAGAAGACGCCCTAAAGCTAAGAGATGCCAGTATCTAACCGGCGAAATCAAGATAGGCTACCTGCTCAAGAGCAGGTTATTGCCACTCCCAAGCCCGTGAAATCGTGGTGTTCACGCCTCACTTCCTTCGGGACTAAGTTTCCGATGGACCCCTTCGTGAGGGGGCTCATGTTTTATTACTTGGCTGGAATTTCACGACTTGGATCCGAGTCCATCCTCCACATCTCGCCGCTCATCGTCAGATGTGAAGCCTTCCTCCGCATTACCCCACACTTCGGATTGTGGCTCAAAACCTTCAAGGTGGAGCCAAGATGATCAAGGGCAACAGCAGAAAAGCGGAGGGGCTGTTATAAGTAAGAATGCTGACGCTCCATGGCCCGAGGGCTCTTTAATAAAGGAGCTCAGTCTATGGCAACAAGAGTGGTTTTATATCACAGCTCCCAGGGGCACCAAATGGGTGGTGCCACCCGCCTTTCGCTCGGGTCCTCCACCGCGGCTGGCGTCATGGGTCAATAAAGGGCTTGACTGGAGCCGTCCAAGGACGTGCCCTTGTTGCAGGGCCGTATTCGAGACCTCCTGGAGAGAGAGATCAATCTGGTCGTAGTAACGCAGGTCATGCTGATTCGTCGCATCCTGCCCTGCAAACGTCGTCCCCTCCGCCTATGGGAGTTCAATCCGGAGGGACCACGGGCTCTTCAACACTTCATGGGCGCAACGCCCGTGGAGATGTACAAACTGTTCTTCAGATCACAAGCAATGTGTCCGGATTTGACCGAGGACGCAGGTCTGAGCTGCAATCGCCCAGATGCTCAAGTAAGTAGTCCCGTACCCGGACACGCTATCCGTATATTTATCATAAACTTCCCCTTAAAAGAGCTGTCCCTTGCACAGGAGTGTATAGCAAAAGCAAAACTGATCAGGTGTCCGGCCCCCTCCCTGAGACCACGCCGGATCTCGTGTTAACCAAGATGCTGGAGGCTGTGCCTTTAGAAGAACACGAAGGTGGAAACAAGGAAACTACTGCCTCCGCGAAGGAGGTTATCAAGAAAGGAGGGATCGATAATCCCTCCATCCAAGGGGCGAAGAGGACCGCCTCTGGAGACCCGGAGACCAAGGCCTCAAAGCGTGGGAAGAAATCTTCGCCAGAGGGTCCTGCGCCGGAAGATGCCCCGGCCGCATTGTTTCCCCAAGGAGATCAGCCCTCCAGCAAGCCATAAGTAGAGAGGGGAGTTTATAAAATAAAAGACATCCCTGTTTTATTTTTGAAGATGACCGAAATTTTACCTTGTAGTTCGGATCTCAGCCCATCTCGTGAGAGCTCGTCTTCGGGGATGGAGAGCGAACGCCTCCCGCTGCATCGCTTAGCGAGGTGGACGATCCCGAGGTGTCGTCGCGGAGGGTTTCCCTGAATCCGGCAGGGGTGGAGTGCGGTCATAGGGCCCCTCGGAGCCCTCCGTGTTCGGCCTTTGAAAAAGGCCATCGTACGAGTCCGGCACCTCCTGGTGCACGGTTGGAGGAGTTAAAGGATCTGCTCGGGCGAGTGTCTATCTCAGAAGATCACCGTGCATTAAAGGGTACGGTGATTGAAAAGATTTCATCCGCGGAAAGCGGGTTGTACGAGGCCGCCGTAAGTTTATCGACGGGTTTTGAGGTACGTGCAATGATGTATTTTTGACGGTTCCGCATATATAAGATGCGCCCCGTAGATAATAGCCTCGAGACTCGGTGCGTTGTCAAAAATGACAGCGTGCCGAGGATCATAATCCCAGATATAATATGTCGCCCTTCCTATGTAGGTGGTAGGGTGTCCAGTGGCTAGCCGGACTGATGAATTTGCCGAACTCAAGCGGCAACTTGACGTGGCGGATGCCGACATTGCGCTTGTGAACAAGCGGCTGGACGAGTCACAAGGTATGCAGTTTCTCTGCGGACACCTAGTAAGGGAGCTTAATGCCCGTGCCTTACAACATGTATGCTTGATGCAGATGGTGCCGCTGCCATGGAGAATCTTCGGGCGGAGCTTGCCCGAGCCAAGGAGCAGGCGAGGAGAAGTGATGCGGCTGCCTTGAAGGCGGTCGAAGAGCTAAAAGCCGAACAGGCTGCTCACTGCCGAAGCATGAAGGAAATGGCCGAGATGGCCGTGAAGTTGAAGAATGCTACCGACCGCTGTGAGCTTCTTGAAAAAGAAGGTCGAGCGGAGCAAGAGGACCTGAAGAAGGCCACCACCGAGGCCGAGGATGCTTGCTCTGCGATGAGAGCTATGAAGGAGGAGCTACGTCGGTGGAGATATCACGGCCGGAAAGCCCTTTACGCTGCGTAGGGAAGTTCACGGATCCTAAATATGCTCAGTTGGACCAGCTGTGGAGAAAAGCGGATGCTTATCTCGACTTGGCGGCGAAGCATGACGCGGCCGAACACTTCGAAGATCAAAAGGATCACAAGATGGAAGAGCTGTTTTGGTCACAGTTCCGTAGTCCAGAGCGTCCACTTCCATTAACCGATCGTTTGGCCGAATGGGCGGAGCTGAATAGGTTGTCCGGACTTGCCATGAAGAATGTCGTCACTTATTTCTGGCCGAAAAGGCCCGAGCCGAAGAGTTATTTTGTCTTGGTGCAGCAGTTCCTTAGTGCGGTGCCGCATATCAAAGCAATGAGGCGGTCAGCATGCATAGAGGGTGCGCGAATGGCTCTTGCCCGTGTCAAGACATACTGGGCGGAGATGAAGGCCACCGATGTTGCATCCTGTGATTCGGACGGAAGCCGAGTACCTGTCGAGCACTATTTTCCGGAAGTTCTTCAGGGCACTCGTTTATAGAGACGCAGTGCTCGAAGGATATTATGTTCGAATAACATGTATTATTGTGAAACAATGTTTCGATGGAATATAAAAGCTTTTTTATACTTGTGCTTTCAAGAATTAAAAATACCTCCTGTGCGGCCGTTAATGTATATGTGTATATAACCTGAAAGATGGCAGTCTTTGGCTTTAGCCCCCACGCATATAATGCGGGGGTGTTTGCAGAAAACGCATTTTCACACTTGATCCAACGTCTTGGTCCTACAAAGGAGTTGCTAGCATGGCAAACTAGGCAACCGGACTATAATGCTTTATCACTTTCACTTAGCCATAGGAGTTCGACAGTGGGGCTACTATATAGCCCCTAGGGGCACCACGCTCACCCGAATTCGGGGCGCCAGATGTGCCTGGCCGAAACGCCCCTTCACAATGCGGAGGAATTCTAAAGATTCCAGCTGGTCATCGAGTGGTTGACCAGTCTCACGCTATATCATGATCGATTTTCGATTTTTTTCATCTTGAGGTGCTCCCTGGCCGAACCGGGGCACAATCGCAGTAGTTCTCCGGTGCCGCATTAGCCGATAGAGCGGAACGTAAGGCAGCAAAACACAGGAGCTGGGCAACCCCAACATTTGACCAAAGACATGATTCGGAGCTGATGCATATAAGGCCTAACTCGAGATGCCGAACACACCCTAAGGTATTCGGTCTTTATGAAAACGGGTCGAACAATCGCCCTTGGTCAAAAGCCCCTGGTGTCCAGGTACGCGCGAAATTCTGACGTGGACTATACCAAAACTCCAGCCTCCTCCTTGGTTATAGCAAGAAACCGGGGGATGTGTATCAACAAGAGACAGTAAAAAAGGTTTACGCAGGGTCTTAATCTGAAAAGAATCCTTGCAACGGGTCCCTACTGCACGTCTGCGCCTGTGTCTCCATTGTGTCGTATCCTTGACGGGTGTAGCACGGTGTTCATCTGTAAAAGAGAGGAACTTAGTTGAAAAAAGATCGTGCAAAAATGTACGTTATATTATGTAAACAAAGTACAATTCGAAGAATGAACAAAATTGAGCTTTATTGTCTCTTGTTGTGGATGCGCGGAGCCCCTTGTACGGGGGTGTGCATCTAGCGAGCCCTTGTATGTGTACGCCAGACTCGTCCAGCCGTGTCCGGGGTCTGGCCGACCTGTCTAAGAGCTTGTATTGGTGAGGTCGGTTTATTGTGGGGCTGTCAAGGCATCCGCACAATTTTCCGGACTCTAGGAACCCTCGGTGTTTCCCTTTAATGAGATGATGCCACGTGGATCGGGCATTTTAAGTGTAAGGGATGCATAATGCGGTATTGCGTTAAAGCGGACGAAAGCTTCACGTCCCAATAGTGCTTGATAGCTACTTGTAAACGGGGCGAGGTGGAAGGTTAACTTTTCGCGGCGGAAGTTGTCGGGTGAGCCGAACACAACTTCTAGCAAAGAGAGAGCCCGTACATAATGGGCATATGGGCCTGGCATTACCCCTTGAAAGGAAGTGTTGCTATGGCGAAATTTGGTTGGGTCTATCCCCATTTTGCGGATTGTGTCACGATATAGCAGGTTTAGATCCTTTGCCGCCGTCCATTAAGGCTTGTGAAAATTGGAGTCCGCCAATTATCGGATCTAATATCAAGGCAGTCCAACCTGCATTCCAGATACTTCTAGAGTAATCCCGATGGTCAAAGGTGATTGGTGCGAATAACGATGGCCGTACCCCTCTGGGATAGGCCGTATGGTGCGTACCTCTATGGGTGCCGCTTTGTTTTCCCCTTTTGTCACGTGAATTGAGTTCACTGTTTTGATTTCTTGTGGGAAATTCTTTTGTTTTCCGGTGCTCTGCTTTTGGGGTTCGCCGTCGTCCTCGCTTGGTGTGTCGAGCCCCTTGTGTTCGGCGTTGAGTTTGACAGACTGCTTGAAGACCCAGCAATCTCTGTGGGTGTGGTTTGCAGGCTTCCCGGGAGTACTGTGGATTTGGCACATCTTGTCCAAGATTTTGTTTAAGTTAGAGAGCTCGTCCCTGTTATCCTTAAGGGGTAGCTTTTTATGATTCTGCCAAGAGCTTTTGAATCCGGCGTTAACTGCCGTGCTCTTTGAAGGAAATATGCCCTAGAGGCAATAATAAAGTTATTATTTATTTCCTTATATCATGATAAATGTTTATTATTCATGCTAGAATTGTATTAACCGGAAACATAATACATGTGTGAATACATAGACAAACAGAGTGTCACTAGTATGCCTCTACTTGACTAGCTCGTTAATCAAAGATGGTTAAGTTTCCTAACCATAAACAAGGAGTTGTTATTTAATTAACGGGATCACATCATTGGTTGAATGATCTGATTGACATGACCCATTCCATTAGCATAGCACCTGATCGTATAGTTTGTTGCTAGTGCTTTTCTTCATGACTTATACATGTTCCTATGACTATGAGATTATGCAACTCCCGCTTGCTCGAGGAACACTTTGGGTGCTACCAAACGTCACAACGTAACTGGGTGATTATAAAGGTACATTACAGGTGTCTCCGAAGGTACATGTTGGGTTGGCATATTTCGAGATTAGGATTTGTCACTCCGATTGTCGGAGAGGTATCTCTGGGCCCTCTCGGTAATGCACATCACATAAGCCTTGCAAGCATTGCAACTAATGAGTTAGTTGTGAGATGATGTATTACGGAACGAGTAAAGAGACTTGCCGTAACGAGATTGAACTAGGTATTGGATACCGACGATCGAATCTCGGGCAAGTAACATACCGATGACAAAGGGAACAACGTATGTTGTTATGCGGTCGACCGATAAAGATCTTCAGAGAATATGTAGGAGCCAATATGGGCATCCAGGTCCCGCTATTGGTTATTGACCGGAGAGGTGTCTCGGTCATGTCTACATAGTTCTCGAACCCGTAGGGTCCGCACGCTTAACGTTTCGATGACAGTTACTATGAGTTGTTATGATGTTTCTGCACCAAAGGTTGTTCGGAGTCCCGGATGAGATCACGGACGTGACGAGGAGTCTCGAAATGGTCGAGACATAAAGATTCATATATTGGAAGTCTATGTTTGGACATCGGAAGTGTTCCGGGTGAAATTGGGAATTTTACCAAGTACCGGAGGTTACCGAACCCCCGAATACTAATGGGCCAACATGGGCCTTAGTGGAAAGGAGAGAAGGGGGCCCAAGTGCTGGTCAAGACCTTCCCCTTCCCTAGTCCTATTAGGACTAGGAGAAGGGCGCCTCTCTCTCCCTTCCCACTTGGGGAAACCTAGTTGGACTAGGATTGGGGGAATCCTACCCTAGTAGGAGTAGGACACCCATGGCGCACCAAGCCTTGGCCGGCCAGCCCCTCCCCTTCCCTCCTTTAAATACAGGGGACGGGGGCACCCCATGACACACAAGTTGAGCCTTGAGATCTTTCCTTAGCTGTGCGGTGCCCCTTCCACCATATTACACCTCGAGAATATCAGAGCGGAGCTTAGGCGAAGCTCGCGCGCCGTGGAACATCATCATCGCCACCACGCCGTCAGTGTCGATTTAAACTCTCCTCAACACTCGGCTGGATCGGAGTTCGAGGGACGCCATCGAGCTGAACGATGTGCAGAACTCGGAGGTGCCGTGACGTTCGGTACTTGGATCGGTTGGATCGTGAAGAAGTACGACTACTTCCTCTACGCTCGCCAACGCCTGCTGCTGGTCTACAAGGGTATATAGACAACACTCTCATCTCGTTGCTATGCATCACCATGATCTTGGCGTGATCGTAGGGAAAATTTTGAAATTACTACGTTCCCCAACAAAGGGTATCGAGCCTAGGTTTTTATGGTTTGATGATATGCACGAGTAGAACACAAGTGAGTTGTGGACGATACAAGTCATACCGCCTACCAGCATGTCATACTTTGGTTCAGCGGTATTGTTGGGATGACGATCCAGACCAACCTTACGCTGCATTTCCACGCGAGACCGTTCCTCGACGTGCTTTGCACATAGATGGCTTGTGGAAGACCTGCTCTCCAACTTTAGTTGAACTGAGTGGCTACGCCCGTCCTTGAGAAGGTTAAAACGGAGTCTATTTGACAAACTATCGTTGTGGTTTTGATGCGTAGGTAAGAACGGTTCTTGCTCAGCCCGTAGCAGCCACGTAAAACTTGCAACAACAAAGTAGAGGACGTCTAACTTGTTTTTGCAGGGCATGTTGTGATGTGATATGGTCAAGACGTGATGCTATATTTTATTGTATGAGATGATCATGTTTTGTAACCGAAGTTATCGGCAACTGGCAGGAGCCATATGGTTGTCGCTTTATTGTATGCAATGCAAACGCGATGTAATGCTTTACTTTATTACTAAGAGGTAGTGATAGTCGTGGAAGCATAAGATTGGCGAGAAGACAACGATGCTACGATGGAGATCAAGGTGTCGCGCCGGTGACGATGGTGTTCATGACGGTGCTTCGGCGATGGAGATCACAAGCACAAGATGATGATGGCCATATCATATCACTTATATTGATTGCATGTGATGTTTATCTTCTATGCATCTTATCTTGCTTTGATTGACGGTAGCATTATAAGATGATCTCTCACTAATTATCAAGAAGTGTTCTCCCTGAGTATGCACCGCTATGAAAGTTCTTCGTGGCCGAGACACCACGTGATCGGGTGTGATAGGCTCTACGTTCAAATACAACGGGTGCAAAACAGTTGCACACGCTGAATACTCAGGTTATACTTGACGAGCTATGCATATAAGATATGACCTCGAACACGGAGACCGAAAGGTCGGCGTGAATCATATAGTAGATATGATCAACATAGTGATGTTCACCATTGAAACTACTCCATCTCACGTGATGATCGGACATGGTTTAGTTGATTTGGATCACGTGATCACTTAGAGGATTAGAGAGATGTCTATCTAAGTGGGAGTTCTTAAGTAATATGATTAATTGAACTTTAATTTATCATGAACTTAGTCCCGGTAGTATTTTGCAAATTATGTTGTAGATCAATAGCTCGCGTTGTTGCTTCCCTATGTTTTATATGTGTTCCTAGAGAAAATTGTATTGAAAAATGTTAGTAGCAATGATGCGGATTGGATCCGTGATCTGAGGTTTATCCTCATTGCTGCACGTAAGAATTATGTCCTTGATGCACCGCTAGGTGATGACCTATTGCAGAGCAGATGCGCACGTTATGAACGTTTGGCTAGCTCAATATGATGACTACTTGATAGTTTAGTGCACCATGCTTAACGGCTTAGAATCGGGACTTCAAAGACGTTTTGAACGTCATGGACCATATGAGATGTTCCAGGAATTGAAGTTAATATTTCAAGCAAATACCCGAGTTGAGAGATATGAAGTCTCCAACAAGTTCTATAGCTAAAAGATGGAGGAGAATCGCTCAACTAGTGAGCATGTGCTCAGATTGTCCGAATACTTCAATCGCTTGAATCAAGTGGGAGTTAATCTTCCAGATAAGATAGTGATTGACAGAATTCTCTAGTCACCATCACTAAGTTACTAGAACTTCGTGATGAACTATAGTATGCAAGGGATGACGAAAACGATTCCCGAGCTCTTCGTGATGTTGAAATCAACGAAGGTAGAAATCAAGAAAAGAGCATCAAGTGTTGATGATTGACAAGACCACTAGTCTCAAGGAAAAGGGCAAAGGGAAGAAGGGGAACTTCAAAAGGAACGGCAAGCAAGTTGTTGCTCGAGTAAAGAAGCCCAAGTCCGGACTCGAGCACGAGACTAAGTGCTTTTGCTGCAATGGAACTGGTCACTAGAAACGGAACTACCCCAAGTATTTGGCGGATAAGGAGGATGGCAAAGTGAACAAAGGTATATTTGATATACAGATTATTGATGTGTATTTTACTAGTGTTCGTAGCAACCCCTCGGTATTTGATACTGGTTCAGTTGCTAAAGAGTAGTAACTTGAAACGGGAGTTGCAGAATGAACAGAAACTAGTTGAAGGGGAAGTGACGATGAGTATTGGAAATAGTTCCAAGATTGATATGATCATCATCGCACACTCCCTATACTTTCGGGATTAGTGTGGAACCTAAATAAGTGTTATTTGGTGTTGAGCATAAGTATGATTTGATCATGTTTATTGCAATACGGTTATTCATTTAAGTAAGAGAATAAATTGTTGTTCTGCTTACATGAATAAAACCTTATATGGTTACACACCCAATGAAAATGGTTCATTGGATCTCGATCATAGTGATACACATATTCATAATATTGAAACCAAAAGATGCAAAGTTAATAATGATAGTGCAACTTATTTGTGGCAATCGCCGTTTAGGTCATATTGGTGTAAAGCGCATGAAGAAAACTCCATGCCGATGGACTTTCGGAATCACTTGGTTATGAATCATTTGATGCTTGCGTAACCGTGCCTTTTGGGCAAGATGACTAAAACTCCGTTCTTGAACAATGGAACGAGCTACCGACTTATTGGAAATAACACATATATACCGATATATGCGATCCAATGAGTGTTGATGCTCGTGGCAAGTATCGTTATTTTTATGACCTTCACAAGATGATTTGAGTAGATATGGGTATATCTACTTGATGAAACATAAGTCTGAAATAGTTGAAAGGTTCAAAGAATTTCAGAGTGAAGTGGAAAATCATCGTAACAAGAAAATAAAGTTTGCGATCTGATCGTGGAGATAAATATTTGAGTTACGAAGTTTGGTCTTCAATTAAAACAAAGTGGAATAGTTTCACAGCTCACGCCACCGGAACACCACAACGTTATGGTGTGTCCGAACGTCAGAACTGCATTTCTTTATTTTGATATAGTGCGATCAATGATGTCTCTTACCGATTTACCACTATCGCTTTTGGGGTTATGCATTAGAGACAGCTGCATTCACGTTTAATAGGGCACCATCTAAATCCGTTGAGATGACACCGTATGAACTATGGTTTAAACAAAGAAACCTAAGCTGTCGTTTCTTAAAAGTTTGAGTTGTGATGCTTATGTGAAAAAGTTTTCACCGATAAGCTCGAACCCAATTCGGAGAAGTGTGCGTCTTCATAGAATACCCAAAATGTTGGGTACACCTTCTATCACAGATCCGAAAGTCAAGACATTCGTTGTCAAGAATGGATCCTTTCTAGAGAAGGAGTTTTTTCTCGAAAGAAGTGAGTGGGAGGAAAGTAGAAACTTGATGAGGTAATTGTACCTTCTCCCTTATTGGAAAGTAGTTCATCATGTAAATCAATTCGGTGATTCCTACACCAATTAGTGAGGAAGTTAATGATGATGATCATGCAACTTGGATCAAGTTACTACGTAACCTCGTAGGTCTTCCAGAGTAAGATCCGCACTGAGTGGTGTAGTAATCATGTTCGGAAGTCATGTTACTAGACCATGATGAACCTACGAACTATGAGGAAGCGATGATGAGCCCAGATTCCGCGAAATGGCTTGAGGCCATGAAATCTGAGATGGGATCCATGTATGAGAACAAAGTGTGGACTTTGATGGAGTAGCTGATGATCGGCAAGCCATATTACATAAATGGATCTTCAAGAGGAAGACGGACATTGATAGTAGTGTTACTATCTACAAAGCTCGACTTGTCACAAAAAGGTTTTCGACAAGTTCAAGGTGTTGACTACAATGAGATTTTCTCAACTGTAGCGATTCTTAAGTCTGTCCGAATCATGTTAGCAATTGCCACATTTTATGAAATCTGGCAAATGGATGTCAAAACTACATTCTTTAATGGATTTATTAAAAGAAGAGTTGTATATGATGCAACCAGAAGGTTTTGTCAATCCTAAAGGAGCTAACAAAATGTGCAAGCTCCAAATGATCCATCAATGGACTGGTGCAAGCATCTCGGAGTTGGAATATACGCTTTGATGAGTTGATCAAAGCATATGGTGTTATATGACTTTTGGAGAAGCTTTGTATTTACAAGAAAGTGAGTGGGAGCACTACGGCATTTACGATAAGTATATGTGAATGACATATTGTTGATCGGAAATAATGTAGAATTATTCGCAAAGCATAAAGGAGTATTTGAAAGGAGTTTTTCAAAGAAGGACCTCGGTGAAGCTGCTTACATATTGAGCATCAAGATCTATTGAGATAGATCAAGACGCTTGATAAGCTTTCAATAAGTACATACCTTGTCAAGATTTTGAAAAAGGTTCAAAATGGAACAGTCAAAGAAAGAGTTCTTGCCTGTGTTACAAGGTGTAAAATTGAGTAAGACTCAAAGCCCGACCACGGCAGAAGATAGAAAGAGAATGAAAGTCATTCCTTATGCCTCAGCCATAGGTTCTATAAAAGTATGCTATGCTATGTACTGCACCTATTGTATACCTTGCTCTGAATTTGGCAAGGAGTACAATAGTGATCTAGGAGTAGATCCTTTGGACATTGGTCAAGAACATCCTTAGTGAGGACTAAGGAAATATTTCTCGATTATGGAGGTGATAAAAAGCCCGTCGTAAAGAGTTACAGCGATGCAAGCTTTTTACATCGATCCGTATGACTCTAAGTCTCAATCTGGATACATATCGTAAGTGGGAGCAATTAGCTAGAGTAGCCCGTGCGAGCATTGTAGACATAGAATATTTGCAAAATACATACGGCTCTGAATGTGACAGACCCGTTGACTAAACTTCTCTCACGAGCAAAACATGATCATCCCTTAGTACTCTTTGGGTGTTAATCACATAGCGATGTGAACTAGATTATTGACTCTAGTAAACCCTTTGGGTGTTGGTCACATGACGATGTGAACTATGGGTGTTAATCACATACAGATGTGAATATTGGTGTTGAATCACATGATGATGTGAACTAGATTATTGACTCTAGTGCAAGTGGGAGATCAAGGAAATATGCCCTAGAGGCAATAATAAAGTTATTATTTATTTCCTTATATCATGATAAATGTTTATTATTCATGCTAGAATTGTATTAACCGGAAACATAATACATGTGTGAATACATAGACAAACAGAGTGTCACTAGTATGCCTCTACTTGACTAGCTCGTTAATCAAAGATGGTTAAGTTTCCTAACCATAAACAAGGAGTTGTTATTTAATTAACGGGATCACATCATTGGTTGAATGATCTGATTGACATGACCCATTCCATTAGCATAGCACCTGATCGTATAGTTTGTTGCTAGTGCTTTTCTTCATGACTTATACATGTTCCTATGACTATGAGATTATGCAACTCCTGCTTTGCACGAGGAACACTTTGGGTGCTACCAAACGTCACAACGTAATCGGGTGATTATAAAGGTACATTACAGGTGTGTCTCCGAAGGTACATGTTGGGTTGGCATATTTCGAGATTAGGATTTGTCACTCCGATTGCTCGGAGAGGTATCTCTGGGCCCTCTCGGTAATGCACATCACATAAGCCTTGCAAGCATTGCAACTAATGAGTTAGTTGTGAGATGATGTATTACGGAACGAGTAAAGAGACTTGCTTAACGAGATTGAACTAGGTATTGGATACCGACGATCGAATCTCGGGCAAGTAACATACCGATGACAAAGGGAACAACGTATGTTGTTATGCGGTCCGACCGATAAAGATCTTCGTAGAATATGTAGGAGCCAATATGGGCATCCAGGTCCCGCTTATTGGTTATTGACCGAGAGGTGTCTCGGTCATGTCTACATAGTTCTCGAACCCGTAGGGTCCGTGACGCTAACGCTTCGGCGATGCTTACTATGAGTTGTTATGATGTTTCTGTACCGAAGGTTGTTCGGAGTCCCGGATGAGATCACGGACGTGACGAGGAGTCTCGAAATGGTCGAGACATAAAGATTCATATATTGGAAGTCTATGTTTGGACATCGGAAGTGTTCCGGTGAAATTGGGAATTTTACCAAGTACCGGAGGTTACGGAACCCCGGAATACTAATGGGCCAACATGGGCCTTAGTGGAAAGGAGAGAAGGGGGCCCAAGTGCTGGTCACCTTCCCCTTCCCTAGTCCTATTAGGACTAGGAGAAGGGGCGCCTCTCTCTCCTTCCCACTTGGGGAAACCTAGTTGGACTAGGATTGGGGGAATCCTACTCCTAGTAGGAGTAGGACACCTGGCGCACCAAGCCTTGGCCGGCCAGCCCCTCCCTTCCCTCCTTTATATACAGGGCAGAGGGCACCCCATGACACACAAGTTGATCCTTGAGATCTTTCCTTAGCCGTGCGGTGCCCCTTCCACCATATTACACCTCGAGAATACCGTGAGCGGAGCTTAGGCGAAGCCCTGCGCCGGTGGAACATCATCATCGCCACCACGCCGTGCGTCGACGTAAACTCTCCCTCAACACTCGGCTGGATCGGAGTTCGAGGGACGCCATCGAGCTGAACGTGTGCAGAACTTCGGAGGTGCCGTGACGCTCGGTACTTGGATCGGTTGGATCGTGAAGAAGTACGACTACTTCCTCTACGTTGCGTCCAACGCCTGCTGTTGGTCTACAAGGGTATATAGACAACACTCTCATCTCGTTGCTATGCATCACCATGATCTTGCGTGATCGTAGGAAAATTTTTGAAATTACTACGTTCCCCAACACTCTTCGGGCTGTTTCCCTTAGACCGACGCTGGTCCTTGCTTTGTCGTGGTTTCCCGTTTCCATCCCTGATTTCGGATGTACTTGGGTCGCTGGTGCTGCACCTTGCTAGCCAGCGGTCATGAGGCTTGTTAATGCGGCCATTGTTCTTGGCTTTTCTTGGCCGAGGTGTCTGGCGAGCCATTCGTCTCAGACGTTGTGTTTGAAAGCTGCTAAGGCTTCGGCGTCCGGGCAGTCGACTATTTGGTTCTTTTTAGTAAGGAATTTGTTCCAAAATTTCCGGGCTGACTCTCCTGGCTGTTGAGCTATGTGACTTAAATCGTCGGCATCTGGAGGTCGGACATAGGTCCCTTGAAAATTTGCCCGAAAGGCATCCTCGAGCTCTTCCCAACTTCCAATGGTGTTTTCGGGAAGGCTTTTAAGCCAAAGCCGGGCTGGCCCTTTGAGCTTGAGGGGTAAGTATTTTATGGCGTGGAGATCATCTCTTCTAGCCATGTGTATATGGAGGATGTAACCCTCAATCCGCACTCTGTGGTCTGTTGTTCCGTCAGATGCCTCTATGTTTACGGGCTTGAATCCCACCGAAATTCATGATCCAAAGCACCTCATCGGTGAAACATGGGGTGTGCGGGCACCCCTATATTTAGGTGTACCGTGATGTTCGGATACTTGATGTGTTGCCTTGCTTACTAGAGCTTGCTTTCTTGGCCCGTAGATAGATATAACCGGGCCATCTTTTTGATGCAAATCCTTGAACGGTTCGCATGCCGGCTTGTGTGCGGCGCCGTTTGCCGCTCTCTGCTTGCCATGGGGTCGTCCATCCGACCGGGTGGCCTCCTTGTTTTTTGATTGTGGGGGCTCTACGGCCTCCTCATCAAATTCGGGCAGTAGTTTTCTCTTTGGGTAGCTCTTTGTTCGGCGACTATTGTCGTATTTGTCTGCGGTATTTAGTACTTTGCTCCATCTGATTCTGAGTGCATCTTCCGCTGTTTTGAGCTTCCGCTTCTGCTTTTTCAGGCTGCGTGATGTGGCGACGAGCCTTTTGTGGAGGTTCTTCTACTCCAGCAATTTGTCCGGCGTGACCTCGTCCGGACTGTTATCTTCGTCGGGGACGGGTTGTTTATCCAGATTGAACTGTTCGGACGGTTGCTCGATAGCATGTTCGTCGTCCACCGGTTCACCCTGCTCTATAGCTGGGTCTGTATGGATGTTGTATTTGTCAAGGTGGGACTTTGAGCGACGCTTACGTCGCTGTTTTGACTGCTTTTCGATGGAGCGATCCTTCATAGCGTCCCGTTGTTCCTCGTCGTCACTTCCTTTAGGTGTGTCCACCATGTATACATCGTGAGATGAGGTGGTTCTCCAGTGCCCTGTAGGTGCTGGTTCATGCTTCTCCCCTACATCGTCGTCCATACCGTCGATGTCTTCGGAGTCGAAGTCGAGCATGTCGGTTAAATCATCGACAATGGCTACAAAGTGGGTGGTGGGTGGGTTTTGAATTTCTTCGTCGTCCGCACCCCAACCTTCCTGACCATAATCTGGCCAGGGTTCTCCTGATAAAGAGAGAGACTTTATTGAATTCAGGATATCGCCAGAGGGCGAGTGCTGAAGGATGTCCGTGGCAGTGAATTCCATGATCGGCGCCCAATCGGATTCGATTAGTGGGGGCGCGGAGGGCTCGGAGTCCGGAGAGGAGTCCGGCGCCTTGGAGTCACGAGCTTTGCAAAGGACGGGGTAGGGGTACGGCTCAATCGCAGTGGAGATCGCAGCCCCCGAGGCGGTGTCCAGCCACCCATCCTCGATCGGCGCGGTCGGCTCCGAGCTAAAGGTCGGAGCGGACTCTGGTGCGGCCTCCAGGACACTGTCCGGCGGCAGAGATAGATCATGCCCTTCGGGACAGTGTGGCATGCTTGGCTGTGGCTCGAACCCGTCGAAGATCAAGTCTCCGCGGATGTCAGCCATGTAGTTCAAACTTCCAAATCTGACCTGATGGCCAGGGGCGTAGCTTTCGATCTGCTCAAGATGGCCAAGCGAATTAGCCCGCAGTGCAAAGCCGCCGAATACGAAGATCTGTCCGGGGAGAAAGGTCTCACCCTGGAGCGCATTGTTGTTGATGATCCGAGGAGCCATCGGGCCTAAAGACGACGACACAGAGGAACTCTCAAAACCGGCGGATCTCGGGTAGGGGCTCCCGAACTGTGCGTCTAGGCGGATGGTAACAGGAGAAAAGGGACACAATGTTTTTACCCAGGTTCGGGCCCTCTCGATGGAGGTAAAACCCTACTCCTGCTTGATTAATATTGATGATATGGGTAGTACAAGAATAGATCTACCACGAGATCAGAGAGGCTAAACCCTAGAAGCTAGCCTATGGTATGATTGTTGTTCGTCCTACGGACTAAAACCCTCTGGTTTATATAGGCACCGAATAGGGTTAGGGTTACACAGAGTCGGTTACAATGGTAGGAGATCTACATATCTGTATCGCCAAGCTTGCCTTCCACGCCAAGGAAAGTCCCATCCGGACACGGACGAAGTCTTCAATCTTGTATCTTCATAGTCCAAGAGTCCGGCCGAAGGCTATAGTCCGGCTATCCGGACACCCCCTAATCCCGGACTCCCTCACCTAGTAAAACTCGCTTGATCCCCAAGCACCGTAATTGATGGCGCGGTTGGGTGACCCACGTCCGTATTGATGAGAATCCCGTGATAAGGGGACACGATCTCTGCTTCAACAAGACGTGCCTAGGAAACTGCCTCGCGATATGTGCGGTGGCTGGTTGTGAAAAACGGTTCGAATAATGACCGGGCCATGGTGTGATGTCATGCTATAATGCCTCGGCAGATTAGATTTGTGGAAATATTATTCTCTCTATGATGGTATCTGGAACTTGTTTTGCAGAGCCGGACACTATCCTTGTGTTCAAGATCTTCTATGGAGTATTCGGAGGAGGAACCCGCCTTGCAATGCCGAAGACAATCTGCGCACTGGACTCATCGTCATTGAAGCCTGGTTCAGGGGCTACTGAGGTAGTCCTGGATTAGGGGGTATCCGGACAGCCGGACTATATCCTTTGGCCGGATTGTTGGACTATGAAGATACAAGATTGAAGACTTCGTCTCGTGTCCGGATGCGACTCTCTTGGCGTGGAAGGCAAGCTTGGCGATACGGATATGTAGATCTCCTTCTGTTGTATCGACTCATGTAACACTAGCCCCCTTCGGTGTCTATATAAACCGGAGGGTTTAGTCCGTAGGACAACAACAATCATACCATAGGCTAGCTTCTAGTGTTTAGCCTCTGCGATCTCGTGGTAGATCAACTCTTGTAATACTCATATTCATCAAGATCAATCAAGCATGAAGTAGGGTATTACCTCCATAGAGAGGGCCTGAACCTGGGTAAACATCGTGTCCCTTGCCTCCTGTTACCATCCGCCTTAGACGCACAGTTCGGGACCCCCTACCCAAGATCCGCTGGTTTTGACACCGACAATCAGCATGAGCCGTTAGCCAATAAAACCCATGACGGAAAGCCTTGGCTACGAGAGAATTAGAGCCAGCATGATGACCACAGTCTCCTTAATGAATCTCTCATAGGATCTCATGGCCTTCTTCTGGAGAGACACAACGTTGAAACGCCCCTATGACACTGCAATGGTGCAACTCTCCATTGACAATAGTCATTGACTTAGACCATCGGATTATCTGCCTGGCTAAAGTTCCATCTTCACGTAACTCGCCCAAGGTCATATAAGCCAAATATGGAACTGTCCAATCAGGAATAGCATGAAGAGCCGCCACCAATTGTGCCTCTGGGTCAGGAATAGCAAGATCTTCCTCCGTAGGCAATTTGGCTGAAGGGTTATGGAGAATATCAAGGAAAACGTTAGGTGGCACCGACTTATGTTGGGACCCTAACTGGCTCAAAGCATCATCCGCCTCATATTTCCTGCGATCAACATGTTCCACTTGATAACCTTTGAAATGACCAACAATAGCATCAACCTCACGGTGGTAAGCTGCCATGGGTGGGTCCTTAGAATCCCAAGTGCCTGAAACTTGCTGAGCCACCAAATCCGAGTCACCAAAGCACCTCACCCGGCTTAGATTCATCTCCTTAGCCATCCGAAGACCATGGAGTAAGGCTTCATACTCAGCTGTATTGTTAGTACAAGGGAACATCAACCTTAAAACATAACAAAGTTTATCACCTCATGGGGAAGTCAAAACAACTCGAGCCCCCGAGCCCTCCAATTTCCTGGATCCATCAAAGTGAATAGTCTAATATGTGCTATCCGGATTTTCCTCAGGCATCTGTAGCTCAGTCCAGCCATTGATAAAATCCACAAGTGCTTGAGACTTGATAGCTGTCCTGTTGGGGAACGTAGTAATTTCAAAAAAAAATCCTACGCACACGCAAGATCATGGTGATGCATAGCAACGAGAGGGGAGAGTGTTGTCCACGTACCCTCATAGACCGTAAGCGGAAGCATTATGACAACGCGGTTGATGTAGTCGTACGTCTTCACGATCCGACCGATCCAAGTACCGAACACACGGCACCTTCGAGTTCAGCACACGTTCAGCTCGGTGATGTCCCACGAACTCATGATCCAGCAGAGTTTCGAGGGAGAGTTCCCTCAGCATGACGGTGTGATGACGTTGATGATGATGATACTGACGCAGGGCTTTGCCTAGGCACCGCTACGATATGACTGAGGTGGATTATGGTGGAGGGGGGCACCGCACACGGCTAAAAGATCAATGATCAACTTGTGTGTCTATGGGGTGCCCCCTCCCCCGTATATAAATAAGTGGAGAGGGGAGGGGCCGGCCCTCTCTATGGCATGCCCTAGGGGAGTCCTAATCCCACCGGGAGTAGGATTGCCCGCCTTCCCTAGTTGGAGTAGGAGAGGAAGGGAAGGAGGAGTAGGAGAGAAGGAAAGGGGGGCCGCCGCCCCCCAAACCTATTCCAATTCGTCCTCCTGCCCAAGGGGGGCGCACCAGCCCCTTGTGGGCTGGTGTGCTTCCTTCTTATGGCCCATAAGGCCCATAACTTCTCCCGGGGGGTTCCGGTAACCTCCCGGTACTTCGGAAAAAAGCCCGAACCACTCGGAACCTTTCCGATGTCCGAATATAGCCTTCTAATATATCGATCTTTACGTCTTGACCATTTCGAGACTCCTCGTCATGTCCATGATCTCATCAGGGACTCCGAACAATCTTCGGTACATCAAATCACATAAACTCATAATACCGATCGTCACCAAAAGTTAAGCGTGCGGACCCTACGGGTTCAAGAACTATGTAGACATGACCGAGACACGTCTTTGGTCAATAACCAATAGCAGAACCTGGATGCTCATATTTGTTCCTACATATTCTATGAAGATCTTTATCGGCCAAACCGCATAACAACATACGTTGTTTCCTTTGTCATCGGTATGTTACTTGCCCGAGATTCGACCGTCGGTATCTCAATACCTAGTTCAATCTCGTTACCGGCAAGTCTCTTTACTCGTTCCATAATGCATCATCCCGCAACTAACTGATTAGTCACATTGCATGCAAGGCTTATAGTGATGTGCATTACCGAGAGGGCCCAGAGATACCTCTCCAACAATCGGAGTGACAAATCCTAATCTCGATCAATGCCAACTCAACAAGTACCATCGGAGACACCTGTAGAGCACCTTTATAATCACCCAGTTACGTTGTGACATTTGGTAGCACACAAAGTGTTCCTCAAGTATTCAGGAGTCTCCCATAGTCATAGGAACATGTATAAGTCATGAAGAAAGCAATAGCAACATACTAAACGATCAAGTGCTAAGCTAACGGAATGGGTCAAGTCAATCACATCATTCTCTAATGATGTGATCCCGTTAATCAAATGACAACTCATGTCTATGGCTAGGAAACATAACCATCTTTGATTCAACGAGCTAGTCAAGTAGAGGCATACTAGTGACACTCATTTTGTCTATGTATTCACACATGGACTAAGTTTCTGGTTAATACAATTCTAGCATGAATAATAAACATTTATCATGATATAAGGAAATACAAATAACAACTTTATTATTGCCTCTAGGGCATATTTCCTTCAGTCTCCCACTTGCACTAGAGTCAATAATCTAGTTCACATCCCTATGTGATTTAACACCAATAGTTCACATCACCATGTGATTAACACCCATAGTTCACATAGCCATGTGACCAATACTCAAAAGGTTTACTAGAGTCAATAATCTAGTTCACATCGCTATGTGATTGACACCCAAGAGTATAAGGTATGATCATGTTTTGCCTGTGAGAGAAATTTTAGTCTACGGGTCTACCACATTCAGATCCGTATGTATTTTGCAAATTTCTATGTCTACAATGCTCTGCATGGAGCTACTCTAGCTAATTGCTCCCACTTTCAATATGTATCTAGATCGAGACTTAGAGTCATCTAGATCGGTGTCAAAGCTTGCATCGACGTAACTCTTTATGACGAACTCTTTGTCATCTCCATAACTGAGAAATATTTCCTTAGTCCTCTAAGGATAATTTTGACCGCTGTCAAGTGATCTACTCGTAGATCAAAATTGTACTCCCTTGCCAAACTCAGGGCAGGGTATACAATAGGTCTGGTACACAGCATGGCATACTTTATAGATCCTATGGCTGAGGCATAGGGAATGACTTTCATTCTCTCTCTATCTTTTGCCGTGGTCGGGCTTTGAGTCTTACTTAACTTCACACCTTGCAAAACAGGCAAGAACTCTTTCTTTGACTATTCCATTTTGAACTACTTCAAAAAATTGTCAAGGTATGTACTCATTGAAAAAACTTATCAAGCGTCTTGATCTATCTCTATAGATCTTGATGCTCAATATGTAAGCAGCTTTACCGAGGTCTTTCTATGAAAAAACTCCTTTCAAAATACTCCTTTATGCTTTCTAGAAAATTCTACATAATTTCCGATCAACAATATGTTATTCACATATACTTATCAGAAAGGCTGTAGTGCTCCCACTCACTTTCTTGTAAATACAGGCTTCATTGCAAGTCTGTATAAAACTATATGCTTTGATCAACTTATCAAAGCGTATATTCCAACTCCGAGATGCTTGCACTAGTCCATAAATGGATCGCTGGAGCTTGCATATTTTGTTAGTGCCTTTAGGATTGACAAAACCTTCTGGTTGCATCATATACACCTCTTCTTTAATAAATCCATTAAGGAATGCAATTTTGTTTATCCATTTGCCAGATTTCATAAAATGCGGCAATTGCTAACATGACTTGGACAAACTTTAAGCATAGATACAAGTGAGAAACTCTCATCGTAGTCAACACCTTGAACTTGTCGAAAACCTTTTGCGACAATTCTAGCTTTGTAGATAGTAAGACTACTACCAGCATCCGTCTTCCTCTTGAAGATCCATTTAATCTCAATGGCTCACCGATCACCGGGCAAGTCAATCAAAGTCCACACTTTGTTCTCATACATGGATCCCATCTCATATTTCATGGCCTCAAGCCATTTCGCGGAATCTGGGCTCATCATCGCTTCCTCATAGTTCATAGGTTCTTCATGGTCTAGTAACATGATGTCCAGAACAGGCTTACCGTACCACTCTGGTGCGGAACGTACTCTGGTTGACCTACGAGGTTCGGTAGTTACTTGATCTGAAGTTTCATGATCATCATCATTAGCTTCCTCACTTATTGGTGTAGGCATCACTGGAACTGATTTCTATGATGAACCACTTTCCAATTCAGAGCCGGGTACGATTACGTCATCAAGTTATACTTTCCTCCCACTCACTTTTTTTGAGAGAAACTCCTTCTCTAGACAGGATCCACTCTTAGCAACAAAGTTCTTGCCTTCGGATCTGTGATAGAAGGTGTACCCAACATTTTCTTTTGGGTATCCTATGAAGACACACTTCTCCGATTTGGGTTCGAGCTTATCAGGATGAAACTTTTTCACATAAGCATCGTAGCCCCAAACTTTAAGAAATGACAGCTTAGGTTTCTTGCCAAACCATAGTTCATATGGTGTCATCTCAACGGATTTAGATGGTGCCCTATTTAACGTGAATGCAGCTGTCTCTAATGCATAACCCCAAAACGATAGTGGTAGATCAATAAGAGACATCATAGATCGCACCATATCTAATAAAGTACGGTTACGATGTTCAGACACACCATTACATTGTGGTGTTCCAGGTGGCATGAGTTTGTGAAACTCTTCCACATTGTTTTGATTGAAGGCCAAACTCGTAACTCAAATATTCGCCTCCGCGATTAGATCGTAGAAACTTTATTTTCTTGTTATGTTGATTCTCCACTTCACTCTGAAATTCCTTGAACTTTTCAAATCTTTCAGACTTGTGTTTCATTAAGTAGGTATAGCAATATCTGCTCAAATCATCTTGTGAAGGTTAGAAATTAACGATACCCGCCGTGAGCCTCAACACTCATCGGACCGCATACATCAGTGATGACCCACAAGTATAGGGGATCTATCGTAGTCCTTTCGATAAGTAAGAGTGTCAAACCCAACGAGGAGCAGAAGGAAATGGTAAGCGGTTTTCATCAAGGTATTCTCTTCAAGCACTAAAATAATAGGTAACAGATAGTTTTGTGATAGGATAATTTGTAACGAGCAACAAGTAAAAAAAGTAAATAAAGTGCAGCAAGGTGGCCCAATCCTTTTTGTAGCAAAGGACAAACCTAGACAAACTCTTATATAGAGAAAAGCGCTCCCGAGGACACATGGGAATTATCGTCAAGCTAGTTTTCATCACGTTCATATGATTCACGTTTGGTACTTTGATAATTTGATATGTGGGTGGACCAGTGCTTGGGTGCTGCCCTTACTTGGACAAGCATCCCACTTATGATTAACCTTTATTGCAAGCATCCGCAACTACAAAAAAAGTATTAAGGTAAACCTAACCATAGCATGAAACATGTGGATCCAAATCAGCCCCTTACGAAGCAACGCATAAACTAGGTTTAAGCTTCTGTCACTCTAGCAACCCATCATCTACTTATTACTTCCCAATGCCTTCCTCTAGGCCCAAATAATGGTGAAGTGTCATGTAGTCGATGTTCACATAACACCACTAGAGGATAGACAACATACATCTCATCAAAATATCAAACGAATACCAAATTCACATGACTACTAATAGCAAGACTTCTCCCATGTCCTCAGGAACAAACGTAACTACTCACAAAGCATATTCATCTTCATAATCAGAGGAGTATTAATATGCATAAAGGATCTGAACATATGATCTTCCACCAAATAAACCAACTAGCATCAACTACAAGGAGTAATCAACACTACTAGCAACCTACAGGTACCAATCCCAGACTTGGAGACAAGAATTGGATACAAGAGATGAACTAGGGTTTGAGAGGAGATGGTGTTGGTGAAGATGTTGATGGAGATTGCCCTCTCCCGATGAGAGGAGCGTTGGTGATGACGATGGCGATGATTTCCCTCCCGGAGGGAAGTGTCCCAATGAACAGCTCTGCCGGAGCCCTAGATAGGTTTCGCCAAGGTTCCGCCTCGTGGCGGCGGAGTCTCGTCCCGAAAGCTTGCTTATGATTTTTCTTCGTATGAAAGACTTCATAAAGCAGAAGATGGGCACCGGAGGGCCAACAGGGGGCCCACGAGACAGGGGGGCGCCTAGGGGGGTAGGGCGCGCCCCCACCCTCGTGGACAGGTGGAGGCCCCCCTGACGTATTTCTTCCGCTCAGTATTTTTATTATTTCCACAAATAACTTCCGTGGAGTTTCATGACTTTTGGAGTTGTGCAGAATATGTCTCTAATATTTTCTCCTTTTCCAGCCCAGAATTCCAGCTGCCGGCATTCTCCCTCCTTATGTAAACCTTGTAAAATAAGAGAGAAAAGACATAAGTATTGTGACATAATGTGTAATAACAGCCCATAATGCAATAAATATCGATATAAAAGCATGATGCAAAATGGACGTATCAACTCCCCCAAGCTTAGACCTTGCTTGTCCTCAAGCGGAAGCCGATAACAATAAATATGTCCACATGTTTAGAGGTAGAGGTGTTGATAAAATAAAATACGGACATGAGGGCATCATGATTATTCTCATAACAGCAACATATATGGATATTGTCATATGATTTCTTATGCTCAAGTAATAATCTATTCACAATGCAAAGTATGAATCAGAAACTTTATTGATAACTAACAAACTACAATCTCAGTCATTGAAGCAATTGCAATTTGTCATAACATCAGAAAGAGTCTATGTCAGAGCTTTCTAGCAAGTCCACATACTCAACTATCATTTAGTCATTCATAATTGCTAACACTCACGTAATACTTGCGGTTACGGTGTTTTAATCGGACACAGAGAAAGATAGGGGCTTATAGTTTCGCCTCCCAACCTTTTACCTCAAGGGTAATGTCAACAATAATAATTCATGCTAACCCACATCCAATTAGATATATATATATATATATATATATATATATATATATATATATATATATATATATCAGGATCTTTCCAACACACTGTGCTTGCCAAACGATAAAATATAAAAGGAAAGGTGAAGATCACCATGACTCTTGCATAACGTAGAAGATAATAATAAGAGATAGGCCCTTCGCAGAGGGAAGCAGAGGTTGCCATGCGCTTTCAGGGTTGGATGCACAAAATCTTAATGCGAAAGAACGTCACTTTATATTGCCACTTGTGATATAGACCTTTATTATGCAGTCCGTCGCTTTTATTTCTTCCACATCACAAGATCGTATAAAGCTTATTTCCTCCACACTAATCAATCATACATATTTAGAGAGCATTTTTTATTGCTTGCACCAATGACGACTTACTTGAAGGATCTTACTCAATCCATCGGTAGATATGGTGGACTCTCATGGCAAAACTGGTTTAAGGGTTTTTGGAAGCACAAGTAGTATCTCTACTTGGTGCAAAGAATTTGGCTAGCATGAGGGGGAAAGGCAAGCTCTACATGTTGGATGATCCATGACAATATACTTTATCTCAGATATAAGAAAACATAACCCATTACGTTGTCTTCCTTGTCCAACATCAACTCTTTAGCATGTCATATTTTAATGAGTGCTCCCAATCATAAAAGATGTCCAAGATAGTATATTTATATGTGAAACCTCTCTTTCTTTATTACTTCCTACTAATTGCAACGATGACCAAAGCTATGTTTGCCAACTCCCAATAATTTTTAATCATCATACTCTTTCTATGTGAAGTCATTACTCTTCATAAGATCGATATGATCTTTTTATTTCTTTTTTTTATTCTTTTCTCTTTTCTTTTATTCACTCAAGATCATGGCAAAATAATCAAGCCCTTGACTCAACACTAATCTTTATTATATAACTCACAGACCCGATTACATAGAGAGATCATAAAGCAAAACTCAAAACTAGATCATACCGAAAATTTTATTCTACTAGATCAAGATACTACTAAAAGGATCGAACTAATAAAAAAGGTAAAGACAGGAGTGTGATGGAGATACGATACCGGGGCACCTCCCCCAAGCTTGGCAGTTGCCAAGGGGAGTGCCCATACCCATGTGATTATGTCTCCTTCTTCGGGGATGGTGATGTGATATTCTTGGCGATAATGCCCCTCAGGATACGATTCTCTTCCTCGAGCTTATTGAGTTGCTGCTTGAGATCCATTATCTCCTTACGAAGCTTCCCTGTAACGGCTAAAGCTCCTTGCACCCAAGGGTGTTGCATAGCTGCGGGAGAACAAGTGACACTCTTCTTCATATTTTCATAAGAAAGAAATCTAACATTGGAAGGGATAACCGAGTTTGGAATAGATGTGCTCTGTAGTTCCCCCATCGTGAACCCAGCTCGGAAGCGAGAAGTGACTTCTTGATCCTCCATGGCATCTATCCTCATCAAATCAGCCTCCATCTCTTCCTCCGTTGCCGGCCCAAAGTGGTCAGCATCACTGTTTGTCCTTGGTCTCGATGCCGGATGAGACACCCGGCTCTCCCCGACTGACTCTTGAGAAAACATCTTGCTCTAATCTGCAGCAGCAACAACTCGAAACAAGAACAGAGGATATTTGCATGATACAGGAGTCAAAACCTTCGGGAGATTATATAATGAATTTTTACCGACCAAAATACTTATCGTGCAAGAAAACGGAGTCCGGAGACCGCACGAGGTGCCCACGAGGCAGGGGGCGCGCCCAGGGGGGTTGGGCGCGCCCTCCACCCTCGTGGAGCCCTCGTGTCCTTCCTGGACAGCTTCTTATTTTTCTATTTTTCTAAATATTCCAAAACGGAGAAAAATGCCATTAGAGCTCTTTTGGAGTTGGTTTACTTACCGTACCACGTACCTATTCCTTTTTGGAGTCTGAAACGTTCTGGAAGTGTCTCCTATGTATTCCTCCGGTGTTACGGTTTCAATAACATTAGTTTCAACATTTATAGGATTATCTGAGATATAATGTTTGATTCTTTGACCGTTCACCACCTTCGGATTTGTGCCTTCGAAGTTGTTGATTTTTATGGCACCGGAACGATAGACCTCCTCGATAACGAACGGCCTTCCCATTTAGAGAGAAGTTTTCCTGCAAAAATCTTAAACGAGAGTTGTATAGCAATACATAATCACCTACATTAAACTCACGCTTTTGTATTCTTTTGTCATGCCATCTTTTAACTTTTTCTTTAAACAACTTGGCATTTTCATAAGCTTGGGTTCTCCATTCATCAAGTGAGCTAATATCAAATAACCTCTTCTCACCGGCAAGTTTGAAATCATAATTGAGCTCTTTAATGGCCCAATAAGCCTTATGTTCTAGTTCGAGAGGTAAATGACATGCTTTTCCATAAACCATTTTATACGGAGACGTACCCATAGGATTTTTATATGTAGTTCTATAGGCCCATAATGCATCATCAAGTTTCTTGGACCAATTCTTTCTAGATCTATTGACAGTCTTTTGCAAAATTAATTTGGGCTCTCTATTGCTCAATTCTACTTGACCACTAGACTGTGGGTGATAGGGAGATGCAATTCTATGATTAACATCGTACTTAGCAAGCATTTTACGAAAGGCACCATGAATAAAATGTGAACCACCATCAGTCATTAAATATCTAGGGACTCCAAACCTCGGAAAAATAACTTCTTTATGCATCTGAATAGAAGTGTTATGATCAGCACTACTAGTTGGAATAGCTTCTACCCACTTAGTAACGTAATCAATAGCGATTAAAATATGTGTATATCCATTAGAGGCAGGAAAAGGTCTATAGAACTCAACATGTTGGATGATCCATGTGAATAGTTACTTTAGAATCAACAATATAAGGTCTGAACTTATCACAAGCAAATACAACTGCTAAGAATTCTTTTTCAGTAGTAGCATAATTTCTCTGGGCATTGTCTAGAGTTTTACTAGCATATTGAATAACATTTAATTTCTTATCAACTCTTTGCCCTAGAACAGCACCTACAGCATAATCGCTAGCATCACACATAATTTCAAAACGTAAATTCCAAGCAGGTGGCTGAAAAATAGGTGTAGAGATTAATGCTTTCTTAAGTATTTCAAATGCTTCTACACAATCATCATAAAAAAAAGGTGTGTATTTTTGTAATAGATTAGTCAGAGGACGAGAAATTTTTGAGAAGTCCTTAATGAACCTCCTATAAAAACCGGCATGACCAAGGAAACTTCTTATACCTTTGATGTCCTTAGGACACGACATCCTTTCAATAGCATCAACTTTAGCTTTATCAACTTCAATGCCTCTTTTAGAAATTTTATGCCCCTAGACTATACCTTCATTAACCATAAAGTGGCACTTTTCCCAATTCAAGACAAGATTAGTTTCTTCACATCTCTGCAAAACTCGGTCAAGGTTGCTCAAGCAATCATCAAAAGAGGATCCATAGACGGAGAAATCGTCCATGAAAACCTCACAAATCTTTTCACAAAAGTCAGAGAATATAGCCATCATGCATCTTTGAAAGGTAGCAGGTGCATTACATAAACCAAAAGGCATACGTCTATAAGCAAAAGTACCAAAAGGGCAAGTAAAAGTAGTCTTTGATTGATCATTGGCTGACACAGGTATTTGAGAGAAACCAGAATAACCATCTAGAAAGCAAAAATGTGTATGTTTGGATAATCTTTCGAGCATTTGATCGATAAAAGGTAAGGGGTCATGAACTTTTTTAGTAGCCTTATTTAATTTGCGGAAATCAATTACCATCCTATAACCTGTAATAATTCTTTGTGGGATCAACTCATCTTAGGAACGACGGTAATACCTCCCTTCTTAGGGACACAATGGACAAGACTTACCGACTGACTATCAGCAATGGGATAAATTATACCTGCCTCAAGGAGCTTTAGTATTTCTTTTCTTACCACTTCCTTCATCTTAGGATTCAGCCGTCGTTGATGATCACGAAATGGTTTGGCATCTTCCTCCAAATTTATTTTATGTTGACATAGAGTGGGACTAATGCCCTTAAGATCATCAAGAGTATATCCAATAGTAGCGCGATGCTTCTTCAGAGTTTTCAACAATCTCTCTTCTTCATGCTCTGAAAGGTTAGCACTAATAATAACAGGATATATCTTTTTCTCATCAAGATAAGCATATTTAAGAGTATCAGGTAACGATTTAAGCTCAAACACGGGATCACCCTTGGGTGGAGGAGGATCCCCTAGGATTTCAACAGTAAATTGTGTTTCGGGATGGATTCTGTTTAAAGAATACTTCATCTATTTCCCTTCTTTCATTCATAAACATATCATTTTCATGGTCTAGCAAATATTGTTCTAAAGGATCACTAGGAGGTACGACAATAGAAGCAAGACCAATTATTTCATCCTTACTAGGCAATTCTTCTTCACGGTGTTGTCTACGAAATTTAGAGAAATTAAACTCATGAGACATATCACCTAGACCAATAGTAACAACATCCTTTTCGCAGTCTATCTTAGCATTAACGGTGTTCAAGAAGGGTCTACCAAATATAATGGGACAAAAGCTATCTTGTGGGGAGCCAAGAACAAGAAAATCAGCAGGATATTTAGTTTTCCCACACAAGACTTCAACATCTCTAACAATTCCCATTGGCGAAATAGTATCTCTATTGGCAAGTTTAATTGTGACATCAATATCTTCTAACTCAAGAGGGTGCAATATCATGCTTAATTTCTTTGTATAAGTCAATAGGTATTGCACTAGCACTAGCACCCATATCACACAAGCCATGATAACAATGATCTCCTATGTTAACAGAAATAACAGGCATGCCTACCACAGGTCTATGTTTATCTTTAGCACAAGGTTTGGCAATTCTAGCAGTTTCATCACGGAAATGAATAACATGCCCATCAACATTATCAAACAAGAGATCTTTAACAATAGAAACATTAGGTTCAACTTTGATTTGCTCAGGAGGTGTATAAGTTCTAATATTACTTTTACGAACCACAGTTGAAGCTTTAGCATGATCCTTTATCCTAATCGGAAAGGTGGTTTCTCAACATAAGAAGTAGGAACAATAGGATCATTATAAGTGATAGTCTTTTCCTCAACTTTAATAGGTGCAGCTACTTTTACTTCTATGGGAGGATGATATTTAAACCACTTCTACTTAGGGAGATCAATATGAGCAGCAAAAGATTCACAAAAATAAGCTACTATCTCAGAGTCAAGTCCATATTTAGTGCTAAATTTACGGAAAACATCGGTATCCATAAAAGATTTAACACAATCAAACTTAGGTGTCATACCTGACTCCTTACCTTGGTCGAGGTCCCAATCTTCAGAGTTGCGTTTAATTCTTTCCAATAAATCCCATTTGAATCCAATAGTCTTCATCATAAAAGAGCCGGCACAAGAAGTATCGAGCATGGTGTCGTGGTTCTGAGTCTGACAGTAGAATGGGGGGTAGGGATGTAGAGGCAAGATCCTAGCTATGGAGAAGTTGTACGCATGAGTTTTATGAATGGGGGGTAGGGAACCCCACGTCTCGGTGCCCGGAGGCGGTCGACTGGATTATATGCGTGTGTGTTTCAGGGGGTGCGAACCCCTATCACTGAGGAGGGGGGTGGCTTATATAGAGTTCGCCAGACCCCTCCGGTCCTCAATTATACAGGGTTTAAGATACATTAAGACAGTGCGTTACTGGTAACGCTAGTAATAAAGTGACTTAATGACCATTAAAGCTATGTAATGACCGACCGTTGCAGTACGGAATGGCTTTGGATCTTCTGGCGGTCGAGTGACAGTCTCCATGGTCGAGTGACTTCAAGTCTTCCGAGTGGAACGCTTCATGGTCGAGTGGATGATGATTCTTCTTCGAATGCTTTTGGTTTTTAGGGTGATGTCCTTGGGGAGGGTATCTTGGACATGCCTATGACCCTACCCAAGGTACATAGCTTCATCATTAGCCCCAAAATGGATCAGGGTTTGAGTGGAGAAGGAGTTGAAAATACTTCCAACTCATTTTTTGTGCTTTGGGTGTGTCTTGTTTTGGATCAACGAACCGAGGTGGTGACACCAACTTCTTTTTCAGTCACCTTGATCCATTCCTGGTTTTGTTGAGTGAACTTTTGCTGGAAGAGGTCCGAGTGCTAATCGCAGAGGAGATCTTCCGTCTGACAAGTTGTTCTGGTGCCCGCGGATCTCACAGGATTCAAATTTTGGGAAGCGCGCTGGGTGGAGAAGGCCGCAGTAATCGGGCTGGATAAGGCAAGGCCGCCTCGATTTCCGTGCCGCCTTTTTTGCCACGTATCGCGCGCGACTGTTGCAGGATTTGATAAGATCTCCCGGGCTCACAGGGCAGTCACTCGGAAGCAACCCCATATGAGGCATCGGACCGGGGTTTTTGAACAGTGCGTCCTCATTCTTCTTCTCCCTTCTCGCTTCCCCATCGCGCTGCTCGCTTCTGCCGCCGTCGCTCCGTTCGAGCTCCGTCCGCGACGATGGGGAAAGAAAAGACGGTGGTTCTGGACCAGGGCAACTGGATCCGGTCGACGATCCGCCAAGACAACCTCGATGATCTGGCGGAGGAGGGGCTGATTCCTCACGGATCGGCGCGACTCCCGTAGGGTGAGATCGAACCTCGACCACGGGAGGGTGAGTGCGTCCTCCTCGCCACTCACATCGACCGTGGATTTTCTTTGCGTCCGCATCCTTTCTCCCGTGCTTTCTTGAATTTCTTTGGAGCACAACTTCATCACTTTTCCCCCAACACCATCGTGTATCTTGCTGCTTTCGTGTCTCTGTGCGAAAATTTCTTGGGTTGTCGACCACACTGGGGTCTCTTCAAGCACATTTTCACGTGTTGCTCCTAGTCGGTCAAAAAGGCCAACCCGAGTGACGAGAGGACCCAAGTGATCCAGATGTGTGGGGGTCTTGGGGTTCAGATGAGGGGTAAGAGCTCTTTCCCAGCCATAATTCTTCCTGAGTTGGTCCGAGGGTGGCAGTCGACCTAGTTTTACTGCAAAGACCAGCCGACTCCAGGCCAGTCGACTGGGCTTCCTCCTTTTTCTATGGCTCGCATAGAGAAGCCCTCCGCCTTGAAAGTGACTCCAGGGGAGAAAGCGGAGGTGAAAGTGCTGGTCGAGCGAGTGGTCCATCTCATCCGTGAGGGTGTAACTAGAATGGATCTGCTGGAAGTCTTCCTCAGACGACGCATTCAGCCACTTCAAGCCCGCGACCATCTGATGTGGATGTATTCGGGCATTGAAATTCCACTCGATTGCATCCAGAAGAAATCGATGAGGATACGGCGGAGAAGTGGTTGAGGAGTATCACTTGCAACAAGGACAACCCCAGAGGGGCCAGAAGAATCCCTCCACTTGACAGATCCTATGAACCAGACAAGGTCCAATTCTGAATTACCGAGTGCCATCTTGATTTAATCATGCAATTTTTTATGCTTCACCGACTAACTTTGTCTTGCTTGTTTTCTTCTAGGCCCTTACTGAAATGTATTCGATGCCAACGGATAGCAGGAGCAGGACCCGGAGGGGGAGGCAAGCGGAGGTGAAAGCGGCGACTGGCATTCCGATGGAGAGGGGGACGAGGAGAGCGACCACCCGAGTGACGAAGAAGAGGTCGACTCTCCTCCCTGCAGGGAATGGCGATCCAAGCTTACTCACGGCCCGACGAGCGCCCGTGACAAGGCGACCATTCAGGCCGGGCAGTCGTCAGAGCATCCTCGGACGTCCTCTCCGGCACCAACCGAAAAGGCCCCAAAGCAATCCAAGGACTACAAAAAATAGACACATCCGTGACATTTTGGGCCGAACGAATTTCTTTTCTGTCATACATATGACACTTCTATGACGATAATTGTGACAAAACCCGGTATCATCATAGATGTGGTGGGCTCCTACTTCTATGACAAAAAATCATGACAGAAAATGGGCTTTTCGTCTTGGGTGGGCCGGAGACGCAGCTGCATGACATTCTTTGGGCCGTCCATGACGGAAAAAACCGTGGTAGAAGCGAGGGGGAGGAAAATTTCGGGGAGTTGCCGGTTACGGTGGGAGGTCGGGGGCCGAGCGATGCGTGTTTCTCTCATACACGTGCGAGGCGTTGGCTCTAACTGAACCCGAGCGAGGCGTTGGGCTCTAATCGAACCCGGCGACACCTTTGTAGGCTACGCTTATCGAACCCAGCGATCGATCGATGGCTGTTAATCGAACCCGATGGAGCGATTCTTCGCTCTGTTGCTAACTAAAGCCGATCGATTGGATGTACGATGAGCGTTGCTATGGGGGTGGATGAGCGGTGGCGGTGGCGTTGCCTCTGGATGAACAGGACCCCGTGGTGTGGAGGGCTGGATGAACAGTAGACGATGGAGGGGTGGCCGTGGAGGGTTGGTTGAACAGGAACCCGTGGTGTGGAGGGCTGGATGAACAGTAGACGGTGGAGGGGTGCCCGTGGAGGGGTGGTTGAATAGTTGCCGGTGGAGTAGGCGCGGTGGAGGCTGGATGAACAGGAGCCCATGGAGGCTGGAGGAGGTCCACGGTAGCCCGTGGAGGCTAGAGGAGGTCGACGGTGGAGATGAACAGTATCCTGTGGAGTCCTGCTTATGCACGCCACACCCCTCTGATGAATAGGACCCCGTTTCGACCGTAGGAGGTTTGTTTCCTCCGCTTTTGCGCACGCCACACCCTCCCGATCAACAGGACCCCCGTTTCGACCGTAGGAGGTCTGTTTCCTCCGTTTTGCGGTACGCCACACCCCTCCCGATCAACAGGACCCCCATTTCGACCGTAGGAGGTCCGTTTCCTCGTTGTGCAGTACGCCAGGCCCCTCCCGATCAACAGGATCCCGTTTCGAACGTGGCCGGTCGAACACAAGGCCGTTTCCTCCGTTGTGCGGTACGCCAGGCCTTGTTTCCATCGCCTGTTCCGTCCAAGCCCTCCTAGTGAACACGACCACGCATTCCGTTCCGACCCAGCCGGTTGGCTCCCCATGAACACGACGACTACGCTGTTTCTCCGTTCCGACCCAGCCATGTACATATGCGCGAGTAGGCGTTCGAGACCCTGCCCGTATGTACGTACGTGGCCGTATTTTCTTTCTTGCACCCTCGTCGTTGTACGTACGTGTACATGCTACGTGCGCGCCTCTACTATGACACGTGCGCGCCTCTACATCCACCAGTATATATATACGTACACGTTCGCGACCAGAATGACAATGCTACGTACGCTTTGACCAGGTGGGTCCCGACTGTCAGGCACTTCCTTGCCTGCGAAGATGTAGCTGGTGGGTCCCAGCAGTCAGGGGGTCGAATCGTTTTGTTTTTTTTTGCCCGGAGGCACTTCCTTGCGTGCGAAGATGTAGCTGGTGGGTCCCAGCAGTCACGGGGCGAATCGTTTTGTTTTTTTTTTCGGACGCACTTCCTTGCGTGCGAAGGTGTAGCTGGTGGGTCCCAGCAGTCACGGGGGAAACGTCTTTTTCGCAAAATACGGTGGCCCGTCCGGTGGGTCCCCGCTGTCAGGTGGAAGAATAATTATTTTCCGTGTAATAAGGAGGCACTTCCTTGCTGCGGCCGTGGACCCAGCTGTCAGCCTCTCCACATACAGTCCTCGTCCGATGGAAGTCTTTCCTTGACCACATTGACCACGGCGCGCCAAGAGCACCATGGCGGTGGACGACGGCGAGGCCTAGGAAGGGGACGACGGGGAGCCGGGGAAGACGCGGCAGTGGAAGCCCGCGCCGAGAGGAGTACGAGGGTTCACTGGTTTGGCTGCGGTGTGAGGATGCCGTCGCAGTGGCTCGGCCAGCTACTGGGAATAGTAGGGGCGGTGAGGCCTCCACAAAGAAGACATCCGCCACGGGAGGCAGGAGCATGCAGCACGACCGGCGCTCCTTTGGGCGGCTGGAGCAAGAAGACCAGAGGTTGAAGAAGCACTACGGCCGTTGGATGGACATCGTACGGTCACTGGAGCTAGAATTGTTTATATTGACTAAGTTGACAAAGCCCTCCGTCCCCGTCAACTTAGTAGGCCCACAAGTCAGCCTCCCACCAAGGTGGGTCCCAGCAAGTAGGGGGTATTCATTTTTTGTGCGTAATACGGAGGCACTTCCGGTGGGTCCGAGCTGACAGCAGGGGGAATGTTTTTTTTCGCGAAATACGATGGCCCGTCGGGTGGGTCCCAGCAGTTAGGGGCATATGTTTTTTTCGCGAAATACTGGTGGCTTGTCCGGTGGGCCCCTGCTGTCAGGTGGAGGAATAATTATTTTTCGCGTAATAAGGAGGCACTTCCTTGCGGCTGCCGTGGACCCAGCTGTCAGCCTCTCCATGTTGGGGAACGTTGCAGAAAATTAAAATTTTTCTACGGTTTCACCAAGATCTATCTATGAGTTCATCTAAGCAACGAGTCATGGGAGAGATATTGCATCTACATACCAATTTGTAGATCGCGAGTGGAAGCGTTCAAAAGAACGGGGATGAAGTAGTCGTTCTCGCCGTGATCCTATCACCGGAGATCCTAGCGCCGAACGGACGGCACCTCCGCGTTCAACACACGTACGGAGCGGATGACGTCTCCTCCTTCTTGATCCAGCAAGGGGGAAGGAGAGGTTGAGGAAGATGGCTCCAGCAGCAAAGACGACGGCGTGGTGTTGGTGTTGAAGCAACACTCAGGGCTTCGCCAAGCACGTGACGGAGGAGGAGAGGTGTAGCAGGAGAGGAGTCGCGGAACTTTAGGGTGCGGCTGCCCTCCCCCTCCCTTTATATAGGCCCCAGTGGGGGCGCCGCCCTTGGGGATCCCATCTCCCAAGGGGCGGCGTGGCCAAGGGGGTGGAGTGCCCCAAGGCAAGTGCCCCCACCCTAGGGTTTCAACCCTAGGCGCAGGGCTTGGGCCATAGCGCACCAGCCCACTATGGGCTGGTTCCCTCCCCACTTCAGCCCATGGGGCCCTCCGGGATGGGTGGCCCCACCGGTGGACCCAGGGACCCTTCCGGTGGTCCTGTACAATACCGGGTGACCCCGAAACTTTCCCGATGGGTCAAATACCACTTCCTATATATAATTCTTTACCTCCGGACCATTCCGAAACTCCTCGTGACGTCCGGGATCTCATCCGGACTTGAACAACATTCGTATACTGCATACTCATATTCGTACAACCCTAGCGCCACCGAACCTTAAGTGTGTAGACCCTACGGGTTCGGGAGACACGTGAGACATGACCGAGACGGCTCTCGGGCAATAACCAACAGCGGATCTGGATACCCATGTTGGCTCTACATGCTCCTCGATGATCTCATCGGATGAACCACGATGTCGAGGATTCAAACAACCCCATATACAATTCCCTTTGTCAATCGGTACGTTACTTGCCCGAGACTCGATCGTCGGTATCCCAATACCTCGTTCAATCTCGTTACCGGCAAGTCACTTTACTCGTATCGTAATGCATGATCCCGTGACCAAACACTTGGTCACTTTGAGCTCATTATGATGACGCACTACCGAGTGGGCCCAGTGATACCTCTCCGTCATACGGAGTGACAAATCCCAGTCTCGATCCGTGTCAACCCAACAGACACTTTCGGAGATACCAGTAGTGCACCTTTATAGTCACCCGATTACGTTGTGACGTTTGGTACACCCAAGGCACTCTTACGGTATCCGGGAGTTACACGATCTCATGGTGCGAGGAAGAGATACTTGACATTGGAAAAGCTCTAGCAAAGCGAACTACACGATCTTGTGCTATGCTTAGGATTGGGTCTTGTCCATCACATCATTCTCCTAATGATGTGATCCCGTTATCATTGACATCCAATGTCCATAGTCAGGAAACCATTACTATCTATTGATCAACGAGCTAGTCAACTAGAGGCTCACTAGGGACATATTGTGGTCTATTTATTCACACGTGTATTACGATTTCCGGATAATACAATTATCATGAACAAGGAAATATAATAATAATCCTTTTATTATTGCCTCTAGGGCATATTTACAACAGTCTCCCACTTGCACTAGAGTCAATAATCTAGTTACATTGTGATGAATCGAACACCCATAGAGTTGGTGTTGATCATGTTTTGCCATGAAGAGGTTTAGTCAGCGGATGTGCGACATTGAGATCCGTATGCACTTTGCGATTTCTATGTCTCCATCTTGAACATTTTCACGGATGGAGTTGAAGCGACGCTTGATGTGCTTGGTCTTCTTGTGAAACCTGGGCTCCTTGGCAAGTGCAATAGCTCCAGTGTTGTCACAGAAGAGTTTGATCGGCCCCGACGCATTGGGTATGACTCCTAGGTCGGTGATGAACTCCTTCACCCATATTGCTTCATGTGATGCCTCCGAGGCTGCCATGTACTGCTTCACATGTAGATCCCGCCACGACGCTACGCTTGCAAATTGCACCACCATCGCTCCACCATTCAACATGTACATGTATCCGCTTTGTGACTTAGAGTCATCCAGATCTGTGTCGAAGCTAGCATCGACGTAACCCTTTACGACGAGCTCTTCATCACCTCCATAAACGAGAAACATGTCCTTTGTCCTTTTCAGGTACTTCAGGATATTCTTGACAAACTTACGGCAAGGTTTACATCAGGTCTGGTACACAGCATGGCATACATAATAGAACCTATGGCCGAGGCATAGGGGATGACGCTCATCTCTTCTTTATCTTTTGCCGTGGTCGGGCATTGAGCCGAGCTCAATCTTACACCTTGCAAGATGTGCAAGAACCCTTTCTTGGACTGATCCATTTTGAACTTCTTCAAAATCTTATCAAGGTATGTGCTTTGTGAAAGACCTATGAGGCGTCTCGATCTATCTCTATAGATCTTGATGCCTAATATATAAGCAGCTTCTCCAAGGTCCTTCATTGAAAAACTTTTATTCAAGTAGGCCTTAATGCTGTCCAAGAGTTCTATATCATTTTCCATCAAAAGTATGTCATCTACATATAATATGAGAAATGCTCTGAGCTCCCACTCACTTTCTTGTAAACGCAGGCTTCTCCATAAGTGCGCAAGATAAACCCAAACGCTTTGATCATCTCATCAAAGCGAATGTTCCAACTCCGAGATGCTTGCACCAGCCCATAAATGGATCGCTGGAGCTTGCATACTTTGTTAGCATTCTTAGGATCGACAAAACCCTCCGGCTGCATCATATACAGCTCTTCCTTAAGATAACCGTTAAGGAACGCTGTTTTGACGTCCATCTGCCATATCTCATAATCATAGTATGCGGCAATTGCTAACATGATTCGGACGGACTTAAGCTTCGCTACGGGAGAGAAAGTCTCATCATGGTCAATCCCTTGAACTTGTCGATAACCCTTAGCGACAAGTCGAACTTTATAGATGCTAACATTACCATCCGCGTCCGTCTTCTTCTTAAAGATCCATTTGTTTTATATCGCTCGCCGATCATCGGGCAAGTCTGTCAAAGTCCATACTTTGTTTTCATACATGGATCCTATCTCGGATTGCATGGCTTCAAGCCATTTGTTGGAATCTGGGCCCGCCATCGCATCTTCATAGTTCGAAGGTTCACCGTTGTCTAACAACATGATTTCCAGGACAGGTTGCCATACCACTGCAGTGCGGAGCGTGTCCTAGTGGACCCTCTGAAGTTCAAGAGCAACTTGATCCAAAGTACCTTGATCATCATCATTAATTTCCTCTCCGGTTGGTGTAGGCACCACAGGAACATTTTCTGAGCTGCACTACTTTCCGGTTCAAGAGGTAGTACTTCATCGAGTTCTACTTTCCTCCCACTTACTCCTTTTGAGAGAAACTCTTTTCCGTAAAGGATCCGTTCTTGGCAACAAAGATCTTGCCCTCGGATCTTAAGTAGAAGGTATACCCAATGGTTTCCTTAGGGTATCCTATGAAGACGCATTTTTCCGACTTGGGTTCGAGCTTTTCAGTTGAAGTTTCTTGACATAAGCATCGCATCCCCAAACTTTTAGAAAGCGATGACTTAGGTTTCTTCCCAAACCATAATTCATACGGTGTCGTATCAACGGATTTAGACGGTGCCCTATTTAAAGTGAATGTAGCTATCTCTAGAGCGTATCCCCAAAATGATAGCGGTAAATCGGTAAGAGACATCATAGACCGAACCATATCCAATAGAGTGCGATTACGATGTTCGGACACACCGTTATTACCGAGGTGTTCCAGCGGTGTGAGTTGTGAAACGATTCCACATTTCCTTAAGTGTGTACCAAATTCGTGACTTAAGTATTCTCCTCCACGATCTGATGGTAGGAATTTTATCTTTCGGTCACGTTGATTCTCTACCTCATTCTGAAATTCCTTGAACTTTTCAAAGGTCTCAGGACTTGTGTTTCATTAAGTAGACATACCCATATCTACTCAAGTCATCGGTGAGAGTGAGAACATAACGATATCCTCCATGAGCCTCAACGCTCATTGGACCGCACACATCGGTATGTATGATTTCCAACAAGTTGGTTGCTCGCTCCATTGTTCCGGAGAACGGAGTCTTGGTCATCTTGCCCATGGGCATGGTTCGCATGTGTCAAATGATTCATAATCGAGAGACTCCAAAAGTCCATCAGCATGGAGCTTCTTCATGCGCTTGACACCAATGTGACCAAGGCGGCAGTGCCACAAGTATGTGGGACTATCGTTATCAACTTTACATCTTTTGGTATTCACGCTATGAATATGTGTAACATTACGCCCGAGATTCATTAAGAATAAACCATTGACCATAGGGGCATGACCATAAAACATATCTCTCATATAAATAGAACAACCATTATTCTCAGATTTAAATGAGTAGCCATCTCGTATCAAACGAGATCCAGATACAATGTTCATGCTCAAACTTGGCACCAAATAACAATTATTAAGGTTTATAACTAATCCCGTAGGTAAATGTAGAGGTAGCGTGCCGACGGCGATCACATCGACCTTGGAACCATTCCCGACGCGCATCGTCACCTCGTCCTTCGCCAGTCTCCGCTTATTCCACAGCTCCTGCTGTGAGTTACATATATGAGCAACGGCACCGGTATCAAATACCCAGGAGTTACTACGAGTACTGGTAAGGTACACATCAATTACATGTATATCAAATATACCTCTAGTTTTGTCGGCCTTCTTGTCCGCTAAGTATTTGGGGCAGTTCCGCTTCCAGTGACCCTTCCCTTGCAATAAAAGCACTTACCTCGTGCTTGGGTCCATTCCTTGACTTCTTCGAATCGGCTTACGGGCGCGGGAACCTCCTTGCCGTCCTTCTTGAAGTTCTTCTTGCCCTTGCCCTTCTTGAACTTAGTGGTTTTATTGACCATCAACACTTGATGTTCTTTCTTGATTTCAACCTCTGCTGACTTCAAAGATTGAGAATACTTCGGAATGGTCTTCACCATCCCTGCATATTGTAGTTCATCACAAAGCTCTTGTAGCTTGGTGGGAGCAATCAAGGATTCTGTCAATGACCGCCTCGTCTGGGAGGTTTATGTCCAATGGGACAGGCGGTTGTGCAACCCGAGACATTTTGAGTATGTGTTCACCGATAGAACTGTTTTCCTCCATCTTACAACTATAGAACTTGTCGGAGACTTCATATCTCTCGACCGGGCATGAGCTTGGAAAACTAGTTTCAGCTCCTCGAACATCTCATATGCTCCGTGTTGCTCAAACGCTTTTGGAGCCCCGGTTCTAAGCTGTAAAGCATGCCGCATCGAACGAGGGAGTAATCATCAAGACGAGACTGCCAAGCATTCATAATGTCTTGGTTCTGCAGGACGGTGCATCACCTAGCGGTCCTTCTAGGACATATTGTTTCCTGGCAGCTATGAGGATGATCCTCAGGTTCCGGACCCAGTCCGTATAGATGTTGCCATCATCTTTCAGCTTGGTTTTCCCTAGGAACGCGTTGAAGTTCAAGTTGACATGAGCGTTGGCCATTTGATCTACAAGACATATTATGCAAAAGTTTTAGACTAAGTTCATGACAATTAAGTTCATCTAATCAAATTATTTTAATGAACTCCCACTCAGATTAGACATCCCTCTAGTCATCTAAGTGTTACACGATCCGAGTCGACTAGGTCGTGTCCGATCATCACGTGAGACGGACTAGTCATCGTCGGTGAACATTCTCATGTTCATCATATCTTCCATACGACTCGTGTTCGACCTTTCGGTCTCCGTGTTCCGAGGCCATGTCTGTACATGCTAGGCTCGTCAAGTTAACCCTAAGTGTTTTGCATGTGTAAAACTGTCTTACACCCGTTGTATGTGAACGTAAGGATCTATCACACCCGATCATCACGTGGTGCTTCGAACGATTTAACTTTAGCAACGCGCACGCATTAGGGAGAACACTTCTTGATATTGTTGTAAGGGATCATCTTATTTACTACCATCGTTCTAAGTAAACAAGATGCATAAACATAATAAACATCACATGCAATTATATAGTAGTGACATGATATGGCCAATATCATATAGCTCCATTGATCTCCATCTTCGGGGCTCCATGATCATCTTGTCACCGGCATGACACCATGATCTCCATCATCATGATCTCCATCATCGTGTCTTCATGAAGTTGTCACGCCAACGACTACTTCTACTTCTATGGCTAACGCGTTTAGCAATAAAGTAAAGTAATTTACATGGCGTTCTTCAATGACTCGCAGGTCATACAAAAATAAAGACAACTCCTATGGCTCCTGTCGGTTGTCATACTCATAGACATGCAAGTCGTGATTCCTATTACAAGAACATGATTTCATACATCACAATTCATCATTCATCACAAGTTCTGTCCATATCACATCACATGACAATTGCTGCAAAAACAAGTTAGACGTCCTCTAATTGTTGTTGCATCTTTTACGTGGCTGCAATTGGGTTCTAGCAAGAACGTTTTCTTACCTACGAATAACCACAACGTGATTTTGTCAACTTCTATTTACCCTTCATAAGGACCCTTTTCATTGAATCCGCTCCAACTAAAGTGGGAGAGACAGACACCCGTCAGACCACCTTATGCAACTAGTGCATGTCACCGGTGGAACCGGTCTCACGTAAGCGTACGTGTAAGGTTGGTCTAGGCCGCTTCATCCCACAATACCGCTGAAGCAAGATAAGACTAGTAGAGGCAAGCAAGTTGACAAGATCTACGCCCACAACAAAATTGTGTTCTACTCGTGCAAAAGAGAACTACGCATAAACCTGGCTCTGATACCACTGTTGGGGAACGTTGCAGAAAATTAAAAATTTTCTATGGTTTCACCAAGATCTATCTATGAGTTCATCTAAGCAACGAGTCATGGGAGAGAGATTGCATCTACATACCACTTTGTAGATCGCGAGCGGAAGCGTTCAAAAGAATGGGGATGAAGTAGTCGTTCTCGCCGTGATCCTATCACCGGAGATCCTAGCGCCGAACGGATGGCACCTCCGTGTTCAACACACGTATGGAGCGTATGACGTCTCCTCCTTCTTGATCCAGCAAGGGGGAAGGAGAGGTTGAGGAAGATGGCTCCAGCAGCAGCACGACGGCGTGGTGTTGGTGTTGAAGCAGCACTCCGGCAGGGCTTCGCCAAGCACGTGACGGAGGAGGAGAGGTGTAGCAGGGGAGAGGGAGGCGCCAGAACTTCAGGGTGCGGCTGCCCCCTCCCCCCTCCCTTTATATAGGCCCCCAGGGGGGCGCCGGCCCTTGGGGATCCCATCTCCCAAGGGGGGCGGCGGCCAAGGGGGTGGAGTGCCCCCCAAGGCAAGTGGGGCGCCCCACCCTAGGGTTTCAACCCTAGGCGCAGGGTGGGCCAGGCGCACCAGCCCACTATGGGCTGGTTCCCTCCCCACTTCAGCCCATGGGGCCCTCCGGGATGGGTGGCCCCACCGGTGGACCTCGGGACCCTTCCGGCGGTCCTGTACAATACCGGTGACCTCAAACTTTCCCGATGGCGAAATACCACTTCCTATATATAATTCTTTACCTCCGGACCATTCCGAAACTCCTCGTGACGTCCGAGATCTCATCCGGACTTGAACAACATTCGGTATACTGCATACTCATATTCATACAACCCTAAAGGCCACCGAACCGTAAGTGTGTAGACCCTACGGGTTCGGGAGACACGTAGACATGACCGAGACGGCTCTCGGGCAATAACCAACAGCGGGATCTGGATACCCATGTTGGCTCCCACATGCTCCTTGATGATCTCATCGGATGAACCACAATGTCGAGGATTCAAACAACCCCGTATACAATTCCCTTTGTCAATCGGTACGTTACTTGCCCGAGACTCGATCGTCGGTATCCCAATACCTCGTTCAATCTCGTTACCGGCAAGTCACTTTACTTGTACCGTAATGCATGATCCCGTGACCAAACACTCGGTCACTTTGAGCTGATTATGATGATGCACTACCGAGTGGGCCCGGTGATACCTCTCCGTCATACGGAGTGACAAATCGATCTCGATCCGTGTCAACCCAACAGACACTTTCGGAGATACCTGTAGTGCACCTTTATAGTCACCCAGTTACGTTGTGACGTTTGGTACACCCAAGGCACTCTTACGGTATCCGGGAGTTACACGATCTCATGGTCTAAGGAAGAGATACTTGACATTGGAAAAGCTCTAGCAAAACGAACTACACGATCTTGTGCTATGCTTAGGATTGGGTCTTGTCCATCACATCATTCTCCTAATGATGTGATCCCGTTATCATTGACATCCAATGTCCATAGTCGTGAAACCATGACTATCTATTTATCAACGAGCTAGTCAACTAGAGGCTCACTAGGGACATATTGTGGTCTATTTATTCACACGTGTATTACGATTTCCGGATAATACAATTATAGCATGAATAAAAGACAATTATCATGAACAAGGAAATATAATAATAATCCTTTTATTATTGACTATAGGGCATATTTCCAACACTCCACGTACAGTATTCTTCCGATGGAATTCGGTCGCTGACCACATGGACCACGTCGCGTCGAGAGCACAACGGCGGTGGACGACGGCGAGGCCTAGGAAGGGGACGACGCGGAGCCGGGTAAGACGCGGAAGTGGATGCCCATGCGGAGAGGAGTACGAGGGTTCACTGGTTCGGCTGCTTTGCCCGTCGCAGAATAACAGGGGGTGTGGGTGAGTGGAGTGGAGGGATGGCCTGGCCAGTGGTGGGAGTAGTATGGGGGCGGTGAGGCCTCCGCGGCAGCACAGCCAGCCACGGGAGGCAGGAGCAGGCAGCACGACCGGCGCTACTTTGGGCGGTTGGAGCAAGAAGACCAGAGGTTGAAGAAGCACAACGGCCATTGGATGGGCATCGTACGGTCAGTCGAGCTAAAATCGTGCATATTGACTAAGTTGACAAAGCCCTTCGTCCCCGTCAACTTAGTAGGCCCGCTATACTGGATCCCAGCTAGCAGGGGGAGTATTCTTTTTTGGGCGTAATAAGGAGGCACTACCTTGCGTGCGAAGATATAGCTGGTGGGTCCGAGCTATCAGCGGCGGTAACGTTTTTTTGTGAAATACAGAGGCCCTTTCGGTGGGTCCCAGATGTCAGGTGGAGAAATCATTATTTTGCACGTAATAAGGAGGCATTTCCTAGCGTGCGGCCGTGGACCCAGCTGTCAGCCTCTCCACGTACAGTCCACTTCCGATGGATGTCGTTCATTGACCACGTTGACCAGGCCGCACCGAGAGCACCAGGGCAGTGGACAACGGCGAGGCCTAGGAAGGGAACGACACAGAGCCAGGGAATACTCGACAGTTGTTTCCCACGCGGAGGAGTATGAGGGTTTACTGGTTCATCTGCCGTCGCCGGAGAATAACATTATGTGTGGGTGAGTAGAGGGATGGCTAGTCCAGCGATGGGAGTATGGTGGGGCGGTGAGGCCTGCTGTAGCACAGCCGTCATGGGAGGAGGGAGCATGTAGTCCATGGCGCTTGTTTGAGCGGCTGGAGCAGGAAGAGCAGAGATTGAAGAAGCACGATGGCCGTTGGATGGACATCCAACAGTATACATGCCATCTGTGGAAAGCCTCAAATTTGTGGAAAACAGCATACAACCCATCTGCATTATTTCAAATAGTTTACAGCCCATTTGCTAATTCTTACGGGTTTTTTTGTAGCCCATATTCTTTTTGTTAGCATTAGCATTACAGCCCATATTGTGGCCACGGTTAAAAAATTATACGAAATTATGCATATGTCGATGCGGTCTGAACTGTTTTTAATCCCGAATTTCGAGTCACATTCAGACTGATTTTAAAAATAAATGTATATCAATATAAAATCCAATAAATTGTCCACGCATAAAAATCAATGCAATTTAAAATCTCGAAATGAAAAAAGATATTTGAAACTAATTGCCGCTTTGATGTGTTTTAAAAATGTACAACCCATTTCTCATTCTTGATAGGCCATTTTCTCGCCAGAATGAATCTCTCCTCGTCTTGAAAGATTTACAGCCCAACAGGCCTGATAAAGTGACTTACTTGACAAATCACAAAAAACTGGGCTAGCCATTTTCAAAAAGAAAAAACTATCGGGCTGGTCTGTGGTAAACATAAAAGAAAAGGCTGTCTAGACAGGCCGAGTGTCTGCGCAGCCCAGTTGACACCCCGCTACATCTCAAAAACAAATTAGATAAATGCCACTCCAATTATGGCGATTCATAAAAATGCCATCGCAATTTCTAAACTTTGAAAATGCCATCGCAATTTTTGCAAACTTTGAAAACGCCACCGCAGTTTGCAAACTTTGAAAACGCCACTCCAGACTTCAAAAATGCCACTAGAAATTGCATGAAATGGCATTTTTCAAAGTTTGGAAATTGCAGTGGCATTTCTCGAGGCATTTATCAAATTAAGCCAAAACAAAAATAAGCTGGCGAGCTCTTTGGGTCCTCGTGTCACCGCCACAGTAATTCTCTCGTTTATTGACTATGTTGACAATGGCATGGGACCCAGATGTCGAAATCCACTAGGAGGAGCCATTTTTTATTAGCTTGAAATAAGGAGGCACTTTCTTGCGTCTTGCCATGACCTTGGCGGGTCCCTATGTCATCCTCTCCACGTACAATCATCTCCTGATTGTGTACGCGTCAACTTGCTAGGCCCACAAGTCAACCTCTAAACCCGTGGAGGACAAATACAACCCATTAAAAAAAACAGCCCATTCCATACGTTCAAACGGAAAGTTCAACATTCAGAGCAAAGTAACAGGTCTGATCCACATATAGAGTACTTCGCCTTTCCACGTTGACAACCATCATAGCCAAGTTAACTATCTACTCCCACTAGACAAGTACTAACTTACTCTTAGCTAACTAGACGATGCCGGCGGTACACGCTAAACGCCGGCACCGGCGTCCTGCGCCTCGCCTCGGACTTGCCAGAGGTGCGATAGGGCGCGTTGCTCGCGCGCGTTGGCCCTTTCCATGCCGGCGTGGTCCACCGAAGCTTCAGCTTCCAAGCGGGAAACCCACTTGATGAGCTGGTAGTAAAAATCGGCGTCGCGAACGCGTGCGTGCCCGACAGCCTCCAGGGCTATTTGTCGGGCGTCGGCCTCCACGTAGTCGGCCCAGTTGCGGGCGCTCTGTTCGCGACTCAGAGCGTCGGTGCGCTGCTGCTCCATATCCCGCTGGCAGCGCAAATCGGCGATACGCCGCTCCTCCGCCAGGCGGTCGCGCTCCAACAACTCCTGCTCCTCCGCCATGCGGTCGTGCTCCAACAACTCCTCGATCTGCGCATTGCCATCTAAAGGCAGATAGAATGCCTCCTCCCTCCGCCTGCCTTCCGGTGAAAAACCGAACACTAGTTCCGGCGGTGACCGCCTCCGGTGTCGGCTACCGCGGACGGGCGGGGGCATGGCGGACGTGGCGAGTGATGTCGGGCCGGTGGGGGCTTATGAGGATATGGCGAGTTGGGTCACGGTGGCACTGGAGAAGGCCGGGAAACAGTACTTATAGGGGGAAGGTAGCGCGACGGTCATCGGAATTCAATGCATAATGGCTTAGCGCACCAGCTTGCCATGGAAAACTAGGGAAACTGAAATGATGACTGTGCCGTCCCGTCCCGTCTGGGTATGGCGGTCAAACAAGTGCACTGGAATCATCTCCCTCCTTGTCAATAATGATTTCACGGATTTAAAAAGCCCGCAACAATTAAAGCGTATCTTTTTTTGCATCAGTTAGCTGCCTTAATTACGGCGGCTGCATGCGAGCACTCGTAATCGCCGCAGTAGTACGCGAAGCAGCATGCAACGAAGTCGCAGCCGAGGCACGCATGCAGCCACTTAAATCGCTGGAATTAATTAGGCTTAAACTTCTGCATGCCGTTAATTATTGCCATGCCTTGGTCTTGCTGCATTGCTCATGGGACTAATAAACTCGGACGGAGGGAGTACCTTGGTTGGTGAGAGGTTTGAATTAAGCCCTGCAAACCGAAAAGGAGGTACTAGTACGTCTGTGATCTGCTATTTATTCGTGTAGGATCGAGTAGGTCGTTCTTGAATTGAGCCCTGCAAACCGGAAAGGAGGTAGTACGTGCGTGATCCGCTATTTATCCGTGTAGGATCGATAGTGTAGCTTGTCAGTTTCTTCAAAGGTAGGCATTTTTATCCGTGTAGGATCGATAGTGTAGCTTGTCGGTTTCTTCAGAGGTAGGCATTTTATTCAAAAACTGCCACTTCGCATCTTCGTCATGAATAAAACTGCCAGAGCGCATTTGTAGCCTAGCTAGTGATCGATCAAGAACTTGTAAACACCGAGCTTAACAGAAATAAGTAACTGTTAATGCATCTCAATGATTCACAGATCATATACAAATATGTATAGCTCCAAAAGCAAAGATCAGCCACTTCAGATCTTGCGTCGCAACTAAAAATAACTAGTACGATTCCCATACATAAGATCAACATGTTAATGCATCTAAATGATTCACAGATCATATACAAATATGTAGCTCCAAAAGCAAAGATCTAGAAAAACCATATGTTCTTCCTACTAACATCGATGCTTCTCTTGGCCAACATTCAGTACAGACTGAAAGACAAATTTGTTTTTGAAGTCTACAATTCCTCTTGCAAACGTAAGTGGATTCACCAACAGCTAGAACCATGAGAATGAACCACACATGATGGAGGAACATCCACTGTAATATGATTTGGTCTTCTCTCGATCACACCGCGAGACTAATTTCGGAATACAAACTTTAACTTAGGGAAAATGATGCCCATTGTATAATCAGACCAAAGCAATGAAGCACCTAGTGTTGGCCATAAGAATAGTACAGTACTACTTTTCTACAGTCCATGAAGTGACTATCCAATCTTTGTGTCTATTTTCAAATGGCACTGCATGCAGTGCCTATACTATTCTCTTATGCAGTTCAACCAAAATTGCGGACACTTTGTTTTTTGCCAAATAGCAACGAGTAGACATCTCTGTCTGCACAAATATCAAGTAGCTAGTAAACATATACCACACCATGTTCGCAGTGATGGAAGAGGTGAAATCGATACAACCGAAATTGAGCATCCAATCATTGAATCCTGTCCTGCACCTCCAATGTAGGTCCACCCCGCCAATAAATTCACATGCAAACCACTAGTATTACCAACTAATGACAAGACAAAAAGAGTAGCAAGATAGTAGCAAACCATGTACCTTCGTAATGAACAGCTCATAGTGCCACCAATTGGATATAAAGGTTTGAAAAAACATGCTCCTAATGTTGAACCAGTTGGACTTTTGTCCAGCTCCACTAAAATCGAGCATCCCTGTTTGCATAGATATTGAAAGTGTGATTACTATAAAAGTGGCACTAGTTGAAGCATAGACTCACAAATATAAGCATTCCAATTTCTTAATGGGAAAAGGTAGCAAGACTGTTTCTAACCACCTGTTTGAAGGAACAAATAAAGCAACAATAATTGATGTCAGGAAGGCATACATAGTTTTTTCTCAAAAACCGAGCCATTCTGACCTTTCCTCTTCTTTTAAGCAAATTTTGTGCAGTTCTACTAAAATAAAATGCCATCACCGCCTTGACAATTTAGTGACATTGTCAAAAGGAAATGACTTAACATTACATCATGATGTCGGTATGTAGTAGACATGCATTAGAGACAAACATACAGACCTCCTCCGATAACATAATGAAGATTAATTTTAACAAAGGTGTGACTAGCTTTACCAGGATAATTTGAGTGAACTCTACACCCTCTGTTCCTTAATATAAGACGTTTTCGCGGTTCAATTTGAAGTACCCAAACATCTAGTATTTAGAAAAACAGGTAGTAGTTTTCTTGAGCACATATCTGGGAAAGCTCGCCACACTTTATTTATGTCCATACGCTAATGCAACACCATTCGAATACTACAAATATACACTAATCTAGTGGCTAGTGCAACAGTAGAGTAGTTAGTTTATTATAGGTACAGTACAATGGTTTCTTGAACAAATTTCAATAAACTCTAGCCTTTGGAAGGTTTCTATAAGAATTAACAATTCAAAATGTAAAGGTAACAAGTTTCACATTGGTATACTAGTTGTGCATGAGCATTAAACCAAATACGAAGTCTGAAGGTAACTAGCATTATTAACTAATGACAAGATAAAAAATTGCAAACCATGTACCTCCACGGTAAATATCATTTCAAACTTCGGGGACCTTAAAATTGCTATCCCAATCTTGATAATCGATCAAACATAAAAACTTGATCGAATCTAATCAAGAGAACAACCGGAGGAGGAGGTGCCCACTTGACCTTTCCTCTTGTCTTCATAATTATGCATGCAGTTTAACCAAAATAAAATGACATCAGCACCTTGGCATTTTGGTGACACTGCATAAAAAATTAACTTATCTCATGAAAGTGAGGTATGTAATCTATAAGCATTAACGGTGCAAAAATCTGAAGGTAGTAACAAGTTTCATCGTTGGTATACTGGTTGTGCAACAGCATTAGAATGCCTTAGCTGAAAAATCTTTAATACATCCACAATCAACAGCTAACTCTGAAATGATCCAGTGACATTAAACTGAGAGCGGCATTAGTTAAATGTGGCATCACTTTAGGAGTAGCATTGCTTGACTTGACTGCTGGCGTTATACTAACAGCAAAAAAAGTGGCAATAAGAGCATGGGAGGACCATTCGGACAGTGGGTGCACCAGTATGATGTACCTCCACGGACACAGAGTGGTGAGGGAGGTATGGTTGCCCAGAGCAACAAATATCCAGGCAACATATGTGGATTACGTCCCATTTTTGTTTTCTTTAGCCACCTTTTTCCTATGTGAGGACAACAAACCGATCGACCTGGTCATTCTCTATTGCGTTGTCATGCCTTTCTACCCTTCTTCAACCAAGAGACACGAGACTCGTTCCTTAGCTACTGATTTTCCCCTTTTCAACCTAGATGCGGGTTCGATGCCTACTCTCTTGGACAAGACAGTTTCCTTCCTTTCCTTATTCAACCTGGACATGCATTAGTCTACATGAAGAAGGGTTTCCTTTAATAGTGCAAATTATGGTTTTTAAATGCTGCGTGGCCAGCAGAGTAGAGGATAGCAAATTGGGAAGATGGTGGAGTGGAAAAAGATCCACATGCAACGACGTGCGGATGGGGCAATAGAACAAGGGTATGGTTCAAAAGAGGTAGCATACACGAGGGTCGGCGGGAAGTGGCTTCGCCGAGCTCGTCGTCCTCACACTACGGCAGCGAAGCTTGGGGATGGAGGCCATCCTGCCACGGGCGCTTAGGTCTCGAGAGGACGGCCTTGTCGCTGCTATGCGTGACTCGCCACGACGGCATTTAGTGCATCAACGCTGCACGTCCTTTTCTTCCCCGGCGGATCTGTGACCACCGGTGAGGAGGGATAGAGGGGCCGTCTTTTTTAGATCTGGAGAGAGGGTGGTAGTGTGAGAAGCAAGTGGGCAGCCCTTGGCAAGAAAGCGCTGAAGCTCCAGCCTATATATCTTCTTTATACTACTAGTACTGGAGGTGGAGTAGTGGTAGAGTAGTTTATATTTTCTTTGCATCCAGTACCAGTTAGTCGTGCTTCAAAACTGAACGGCACGCCATTAAAAAATAGAGGTCGATAACTAATGCGGCACCTCGGGCCAACGCGGCCAGATCGCATTTTGCACGAGAAATTACACACCATGTTTCGTTGACATGTGCTCCCGTTCCACATATCAGTGAGACGATGGCGAGTAGTAGGTGTATTTCCAAACTGATGTGTAGGACGGGGCACCCCTTCGTGAACCGTGGCAAACTGGCAACCGTCCATCGACTCTTCGCCTTTCCCTCTCGATTTGGAACTGCTGTCGCACGCTCTTCCTCTCCCTACTCCATTTTCCTTCAGCCCTTCACCCTTTCTTCTGCCATTGTTCGATCGTCTTCTCCATGGAGGGAACAGGACGGAAACGACCCCGTTAATCTTGCCCCGATCTGAAAGATGACGTGGTGGAGGAACTCATTGATCGGTGCAACGTCATCACCTCGGCTAGCATGGCAGGTTCATTCAAGCCCATTCTCGACTCAACTAATAACATCATTACAAGGAACCCAAGAGTCAAGGAGCGGTTTGATCTCCCTATCTTCTTTGCCGTGACCTCGATGATCGGCGGCCACACGACGGAGGCCTCGCCCTGTGCAAGTTGATGCCGCTTGATAGTGATACCTATGATGTTAAGATTCCGCTTGAGGGCAAGGCTTGGGCAGGCGCAAATGGAGATTGGGTTGTTTACATTGGGTCCAACTGCGAGAGGGAACTTGTGAATGTGTACACTCGTGACCGGGTTCCACTTCCAAAAATCTCAGCAGACTGCCAAGAGGTTCAGCACACCGGTATTGTATGCACGTTCACATACAATCATGGTGACTGTCTTCTACGGAAGATAGCAATTTCTCAAGTCCCCAACCGCTCTTGGAATTACAACAACTATGAAGTTGTTGTTGGGGAACGTAGTAATTTCAAAAAAATTCCTACGCACACGCAAGATCATGGTGATGCATAGCAACGAGAGGGGAGAGTATGTCCACGTACCCTCGTAGACCGAAAGCGGAAGCGTTATGACAACGCGGTTGATGTAGTCGTACGTCTTCACGATCCGACCGATCCAAGTACCGAACGTACGGCACCTCCGTGTTCTGCACACGCTCAGCTCGATGACGATCCCGGACTCCGATCCAGCAGGGTGTCGGGGATGAGTTCCACAAGACGACGGCGCAGTGATGATGATGATATTCTACCGACGCAGGCTTCACCGAACTCCGCGACGATATGACCGAGGTGGAATATGGTGAGGGGGCACCGCACACGGCTAAGGAACGATCACGATGATCAACTTGTGTGTCATGGGGTGCCCCCTGCCCCCGTATATAAAGGAGCAAGGGGGGAGGAGGCCGGCCCTAGGAGGGGGCGCCAGTGTGGAGTCCTACTAGGACTCCCTAGTCCTAGTAGGATTCCACCTCCCTTGTTGGAATAGGAGAAGGGGAAAGAGGGGAGGAAGAAGGAAAGGGGCTGCGCCTTGTCCAATTCGGACCATAGGGGCGCAGGCCTCCTTCCTTTTGGCCTCTCTCCTCTATTCCTGTATGGCCCAATAAGGCCCATATACTCCCGGCGAATTCCGTAACTCTCCGGTACTCAAAAATACCGAATCACTCGAACCTTTCCGAACTCCGAATATAGTCGTCCAATATATCGATCTTTACGTCTCGACCATTTCGAGACTCCTCGTCATGTCCCCGATCTCATCCGGGACTCAAGTCCTTCGGTACATCAAAACTCATAAACTCATAATATAAGCATCATCGTAACGTTAAGCGTGCGGACCCTACGGGTTCGAGAACTATGTAGACATGACCTAGAACTGTTTCCGGTCAATAACCAATAGTGGAACCTGGATGTTCATATTGGCTCAGCCATATTCTACGAAGATCTTTATCGGTCAAACCGCATAACAACATACATTGTTCCCTTTGTCATCGGTATGTTACTTACCTGAGATTCGATCGTCGGTATCCAATACCTAGTTCAATCTCGTTGCAGCAAGTCTCTTTACTCGTTCCGTAATACATCATTCCGTAACTAACTCATTGGTTACATTGTTTGCAAGGCTTAAGTGATGTGTATTACCGAGAGGGCCCAGAGATACCTCTCCGACAATCGGAGTGACAAAACCTAATCTCAATTACGCCAACCCAACATGTACCTTCGAGACACCAGTAGAGCACCTTTATAATCACCCAGTTACATTGTGACATTTGGTAGCACACAAAGTGTTCCTCCGTAAAGCAGGAGTTGCATAATCTCATAGTCATAGGAACATGTATAAGTCATGAAGAAAGCAATAGCAACATACTAAACGATCAAGTGTTAAGCTAACGGAATGGGTCAAGTCAATCACATCAGTCTCCTAATGATGTGATCCCGTTAATCAAATGACAACTCATGTCTATGGTTAGGAAACATGACCATCTTTAATTAATGAGCTAGTCAAGTAGAGGCATACTAGTGTCACTCTGTTTGTCTATGTATTCACACATGTATTATGTTTCCAGTTAATACAATTCTAGCATGAATAATAAACATTTATCATGAAATAAGAAAATAAATAATAACTTTATTATTGGCTCTAGGGCATATTTCCTTCAGTCTCCCACTTGCACTAGAGTCAATAATCTAGTTCACATCACCATGTGATTTAACACCAATAGTTCACATCACCATGTGATTAACACCCATAGTTCACATCGTCATGTGATCAACACCCAAAGGGTTTACTAGAGTCAATAATCTAGTTCACATCGCTATGTGATTAACACCCAAAGAGTACTAAGGTATGATCATCTTTTGCTTGTGAGAGAAGTTTAGTCAATGTGTCTCATCACATTCAGAGCCGTATGTATTTTGCCAATATTCTATGTCCACAATGCTCTGCACGGAGCTACTCTAGCTAATTACTCCCACTTTCAATATGTATCCAGATTAAGACTTAGAGTCATCTGGATCAGTGCCAAAACTTGTATCGACGTAACCCTTTATGACGAACCTTTTGTCACCTCCATAATCGAGAAACATATCCTTATTCCACTAAGGATAATTTTGACCAATGTCCAGTGATCTACTCCTAGATCACTATTGTACTCTCTTGCCAAACCATGGGAGAGTATACATTAGGTCTGGTCTATAGCATGCATACTTTTATAGAACCTATGATTCAAGCATAGGGAATGACTTTCATTCTCTTTCTATTTTCTGCCATGGTCGGGATTTGAGTCTTACTCAATTTCACACCTTGTAACACAAGCAAGAAACTCTTTCTTTGACTGTTCCATTTTGAACTACTTCAAAATCTTGTCAAGGTATGTACTCATTGAAAAAACTTATCAAGCCTCTTGATCTATCTCTATAGATCTTGATGCTCAATATGTAAGTAGCTTTACTAAAGTCTTTCTTTTAAAGAACTCCTTTCAAATACTCCTTTATGCTTTCCAGAAAAATTATACATCCTTTCTGATCAACAATATGTCACTCACATATACTTATCAAAAAGGGCTGTAGTGCTCCCACTCACTTTATTGTAAATACAGGCTTCACTACAAGTCCGTATAAAACTATATGCTTTGATCAACTTATCAAAGCGTATATTCCAACTCCGAGATGCTTGCACTAGTCCACAGATGGATCGCTGGAGCTTGCACATTTTGTTATTACCTTTAGGATTGACAAAACCTTCTGGTTGCATCATATACAACTCTTCTTTAAGAAAACCATTAAGGAATGCAGTTTTGACATCCATTTGCCAGATTTCATAAAATGTGGCAATTGCTAACATGATTCGGACAGACTTTTAAGCATCGATACGAGTGAGAAAATCTCATTGTATTCAACATCTTGAACTTTGTCAAAAACCTTTTTCGACAAGTCTAGCTTTGTAGATAGTAACACTACTATCAGCATCTGTCTTCCCCTTGAAGATCAATTTATTCTTAATGACTCACCGATCATCGGGCAAGTCAATCAAAGTCCACACTTTGTTCTCATACATGGATCCTATCTCAGATTTCATGGCCTCAAGCCATTTCATGAATCTGGGCTCATCATCGCTTCCTCATAGTTCGTGAGGTTCACCATGATCTAGTAGCATGACTTCCGTAATAGGATTACCATACCACTCTGCAGTGCGGATTTTACTCTGGTTGATCTACGGTTCAAGTAACAACTTGATCTGAAGTTTCATGATCATCATCATTAACTTCCTCACTAATCGGTGTAGGTGTCACAGAACCGATTTACGTGATGAACTACTTTCCAATAAGGGAGCTCAGATCATTACCTCATCAAGTTCTACTTTCCTCCCACTCACTTCTTTCGAGAGAAACTCCTTCTCTAGAAAGGATCCATTATTAGCAACGAATGTTTTGCCTTCGGATCTGTGATAGAAGGTGTACCCAACAGTTTCCTTTGGGTATTCTATGAAGATGCACTTCTTCGATTTGGTTTTGAGCTTATCAGGTTGAAAACCTTTTTCACATAAGCATTGCAACTCCAAACTTTAAGAAACGACAGCTTAGGTTTACTGCTAAACCATAGTTCATACGGTGTCGTCTCAATGGATTTAGATGGTGCCCTGTTAAAGTGAATGCAGCTATCTCTAATGCATAACCCCAAAACGATAGTGGTAAATCAGTAAGATACATCATAAATCGCACCATATCAAATAAAGTGCGGTTACGACATTCGGACACACCATAACGTTGTGGTGTTCCAGGTGGCGTGAGCTGTGAAACTATTCCACATTGTTTTAATTGAAGACCAAACTCGTAACTCAAATATTCATCTCCACGATCAGATCGCAGAAACTTTATTTTCTTGTTACGATGATTTTCCACTTCACTCTGAAATTCTTTGAACCTTTCAACTATTTCAGACTTATGTTTCATCAAGTAGATATACCCATATCTGCTCAAATCATCTGTGAAGGTCAGAAAAGAATGATACCCACCGTGAGCCTCAACACTCATCGGATTGCATACATCAGTATGTATTATTTCCAATAAGTTTGTTGCTCGTTCCATTGTTCCGAAGAACGGAGTTTTAGTCATCTCGCCCAAAGGCACGGTTCGCAAGCATCAAATGATTCATAACCAAGTGATTACGAAAATACATCTTTATGGAGATTCTTCATTCGCTTTACAATCGATATGACCCAAACGGCAAAGTGCCATAAATAAGTTGCACTATCATTATTAACTTTGCATCTTTTGGCATCAATATTATGAATATGTGTATCACTACGATCGAGATCCAACAAACTATTTTTATTGGGTGTATGACCATCGAAGGTCTTATTCATGTAAACAGAATAACAATTATTCTCTAACTTTAAATGAATAACCGTATCGCAATGAACATGATCAAATCATATTCATGCTTAACGCAAACACCAAATAACATTTATTTAGCTTCAACACTAGTCCCGAAAGTATAGGGAGTGTGCGATGATGATCATATCAATCTTGAAACTACTTTCAACACACATCGTCACTTCACCCTTAACTAGTTTCGCTTATTCTCGCAACTCCTGCTTCGAAGTTACTACTCTTAGCAACCTAACCAGTACCAAGTACCGAGGGGTTGCTATAAACACCAAAGAAAGTACACATCAATAACATGTATATCAAATATACCTTTGTTCACCTTGCCATCCTTCTTATCCGCCAAATACTTGGGGTAGTTCGCTTCCAAAGGACCAGTCCCTTTGCAGTAGAAGCACTTAGTCTCGTGCTTAGGTCCAGACTTGGGCTTCTTCACTTGAGCAACAACTTGCTTGCCGCTCTTCTTGAAGTTCCTTCTATCCCTTTGCCCTTTTCTTGAAGCTAGTGGTCTTGTTAACCATCAACACTTGATGTTCTTTCTTGATTTCTACCTTCATCGATTTCATCATCATGAAAAACTCGGGAATCATTTTCATCATCCCTTGCATACTATAGTTCATCACGAAGTTCTACTAACTTGGTGATGGTGACTAGAGAATTCTGTCAATCACTATCTTATCTCGGAAGATTAACTCCCACTTGATTCAAGCGATTGTAGTACCTGCACAATCTGAGCACATGCTCACTAGTTGAGCGATTCTCCTCCATCTTTTAGCTATAGAACTTGTTGCAGACTTCATATCTCTCAACTCGGGTATTTGCTTGAAATATTAACTTCAATTCCTGGAACATCTCATATGGTCCATGACATTCAAAACGTCTTTCAAGTCCCGAGCCGTTAAGCATGGTGCACTAAACTATCAAGTAGTCATCATATTGAGCTAGCCAAATGTTCATAACGCGTGATACGCTTCTGCTCGCAATAGGTCTGTCACCTAGCGGTGCATTAAGGACATAATTCTTCAGGTAGCAATGAGGATAAACCTCAGATCACGGATCCAATCCGCATCATTGCTACTAACATCTTTCAACACAATTTTCTCTAGGAACATATCAAAATGAACATTTGAAAGCAACAACGCGAGCTATTGATCTACAACGTAATTTGCAAAAATACTACCAGGACTAAGTTCATGATAAATTTAAGTTCAATTAATCATATTACTTAAGAACTCCCACTTAGACAGACATCTCTATAGTCATCTAAGTGATCACGTGATCCAAATCAACTAAACCATAACCGATCATCACGTGAGATGGAGTAGCTTTCAATGGTGAACATCACTATGTTGATCATATCTACTATATGATTCACGCTCGACCTTTCGGTCTCCGTATTCCGAGGCCATATCTGCATATGCTAGGCTCGTCAAGTTTAACCTGAGTATTCTGCGTGTGCAAAACTGGCTTGCACCCGTTGTAGATGGACGAGAGCTTATCACACCCGATCATCACGTGGTGTCCGGGCACTACGAACTTTGGCAACGGTGCATACTCAGGAGAACACTTCTTGATAATTTTTAGTGAGAGATCATCTTAAAATGCTACCGTCAATCAAAGCAAGATAAGATGCATAAAGGATAAACATCACATGCAATCAATATAAGTGATATGATATGGCCATCATCATCTTGTGCTTGTGATCTCCATCTCAAGCACCATCATGATCACCATCGCCACCGGGCGCGACACCTTGATCTCCATCGTAGCATCGTTGTCGCCTCGCCAACTATTGCTTCTACGACTATCGCTACCGCTTAGTGATAAAGTAAAGCAATTACATGGCGTTTGCATTTCATACAATAAAGCGACAACCATATGGCTCCTGCCAGTAGCCGATAACTCGGTTAAAAAACATGATCATCTCACACAATAAAATATAGCATCACGTCTTAACCATATCATATCACAACATGCCCTGCAATGCCCTGCAAAAACAAGTTAGACGTCCTCTACTTTGTTGTTGCAAGTTTTACGTGGCTGCTACGGGCTGAGCAAGAACCGTTCTTACCTACGCATCAAAACCACAACGATAATTTGTCAAGTTGGTGCTGTTTTAACCTTCGCAAGGACCGGGCGTAGCCACACTCGGTTCAACTAAAGTGAGAGAGACAGACACCCGCCAGTCACCTTTAAGCAACGAGTGCTCGCAGCGGTGAAAACAGTCTCGCCAGAAGCTGCACGCGTAATGTCGGTCCGGTCGCTTCATCTCACAATACCGCCAACCAAAGTATGACATGCTGGTAAGCAGTATGACTTGTATCGCCCACAACTCACTTGTGTTCTACTCGTGCATATAACAACAACGCATAAAACCAGGCTCGGATGCCACTGTTGGGGAATGTAGTAATTTCAAAAATTTCCTACGCACACGCAAGATCATGGTGATGCATAGCAACGAGAGGGGAGAGTGTGTCCACGTACCCTCGTAGACCGAAAGCGGAAGCGTTATGACAACGCGGTTGATGTAGTCGTACGTCTTCACGATCCGACCGATCCAAGTACCGAACGTACGGCACCTCCGTGTTCTGCACATGTTCAGCTCGATGACGATCCCCGGACTCGATCCAGCAGGGTGTCGGGATAAGTTCCACAAGACGACGTGGCAGGACGATGATGATATTCTATCGACGCAGGCTTCGCCTCAACTCCGCGACGATATGACCGAGGTGGAATATGGTGGAGGGGGCACCGCACACTGCTAAGGAACGATCACGATGATCAACTTGTGTGTCATGGGGTGCCCCTGCCCCGTGATATAAAGGAGCAAGGGGAGGAGGCCGGCCCTAGGAGGGGCGCGCCAAGTGTGGAGTCCTACTAGGACTCCCTAGTCCTAGTAGGATTCCACCTCCCTTGTTGGAATAGGAGAAGGGAAAGAGGGGAGAGGAAGAAGGAAGGGGCTGCGCCTTGTCCAATTCGGACCAGAGGGGGGCGCAGGCCTCCTTCCTTTGGCCTCTCCTCTATTCCCGTATTGCCCAATAAGGCCCATATACTCCCCGGCGAATTCCCGTAACTCTCCCAGATTCAAAAATACCCGAATCACTCGGAACCTTTACGAACTCCGAATATAGTCGCCCAATATATCGATCTTTATGTCTCGACCATTTCGAGACTCCTCGTCATGTCCCCGATCTCATCCGGGACTCAACTCCTTCGGTACATCAAAACTCATAAACTCATAATATAACCGCCATCGTAACGTTGTTGCGTGCGGACCCTACGGGTTCGAGAACTATGTAGACATGACCTAGAACTGTTTCCGGTCAATAACCAATAGTGGAACCTGGATGTTCATATTGGCTCAGCCATATTCTACTTAAGATCTTTATCGGTCAAACCGCATAACAACATACATTGTTCCCTTTGTCATCGGTATGTTACTTACACCGAGATTGGATCGTCGGTATCCAATACCTAGTTCAATCTGCTATCGCAAGTCTCTTTACTCGCTCCGTAATACATCATTCCGTAACTAACTCATTGGTTACATTGCTTGCAAGGCTTAAGTGATGTGTATTACCGAGAGGGCCCAGAGATACCTCTCCGACAATCGGAGTGACAAAACCTAATCTCGAATTACGCCAACCCAACATGTACCTTCGGAGACACCTGTAGAGCACCTTTATAATCACCCAATTCATGCTAGACATTTGGTAGCACACAAAGTGTTCCTCCGTAAACGGAGTTGCATAATCTCATAGTCATAGGAACATGTACAAGTCATGAAGAAAGCAATAGCAACATACTAAATGATCAAGTGCTAAGCTAACGGAATGGGTCAAGTCAATCACATCATTCTCCTAATGATGTGATCCCGTTAATCAAATGACAACTCATGTCTATGCTTAGGAAACATAACCATCTTTAATTAACGAGCTAGTCAAGTAGAGGCATACTAGTGACACTGCTTGTCTATGTATTCACACATGTATTATGTTTCCAGTTAATACAATTCTAGCATGAATAATAAACATTTATCATGAAATAAGAAAATAAATAATAACTTTATTATTGCCTCTAGGGCATATTTCCTTCAGTTGTTGCTATCTTCGACAAGCTTGTTGCCATCCTTAGTGGTTTGACTGGATGGATATTGCTCAAAAATCAGTTTCTGTACACGGATGAGTACTGTGATGCAATTCAATACGAGGGCCTTGTGTTTGCTGCCACCACTCGTGGCACTATTTTTGCATGGCATCCTCGTTGTTTCGCACGCTTGTCTTCCACCGTAATTATAATTGTTTCATCCACATGCATGCGGGTTAGCAAGTTTCCCTTTAGTGCATAGTATCTTAGATTAGTATCATAGGTGGTCTCATTTATTGCCATGCATGACACATAGTAGCATCACATTTATTATGTTACGGTATCTACCTATGTTACTATAACCATCTCTCTCTTCCTTAATTTCCTGCCACATAAGCATGTTTACAGTCCCAAGTGCATGATACTACTTATGTTACCCCACTATGGCCAGCCTTACTAATTAAGCTTCTTCTTGTGTTTCCAAGGTCCCGTGAACATTCCACCACCTATACTTGAAGATTTTTATAACCAAGGGGAGATGATGATGGTGATGATCACGAGCATGAGGACGAGCAGCGCCCATATACTATTTGGCGCCGCAACTAATTCGATGGATCACCTCTTCTCGTGTGTATACAGCCCACTGATGATGTTACTGCTAAGGAAGCAGGTGTAGTCTCCCATGGTCGCACTCTCCGGACCTATTCCAACACCCATTGCATGGTATTTGGGATGGATACTAGTGTGCTAGCGCCAACTCCTTCTCCCTGGTACAGAATAGATAGTCTTGGAGAAAACTCGCTCTTCCTTGGACAAAACTATCCAATGATGGTGAAAGGCGATCCAAGCTGTTGACACAACATTACTACCATTTATGAGAAGCAATCGTGTCTATACCTCGGACATTTGGGTGGTTCCCTACCTGGTATCGATATAGTAGGCCGCTTCACTGGATGATCGATCTGCATTGGTCTCCAGATCGACAATGGATGGCCGGTCCCAGAGAATCACTTGTGGTTCAAAGCAAGTGTTTCCAACGCCGAGGAATGGTTGAGTTGAAGTTCATTTCATTGCTTGTTATTTGTTGTGTGGTGAAAACTTTAGTATTTATAATGTATCCTCGTTGTCGATGTGGGTTGAGGACCTGTTGTATGTAATAAAATGATATGCCTGTGATAAACTTACTAAATTATGAATGGCTTTCGAGTTGCTTCTATGAGTGAGTGGTGCAACGAGGCAAAACAATATTTTCTGAATACATAATTGTACGTGCATTGCAACAGGTTATCGGATGAGGCCAATCAACAATAGTAGTACACTATTTGTACTAGCTTCACATGCTTCACGCGTCGTGCGGGTGTTTTTTGTCAGAGCCATATTGTACTACGTAACCAGCACCTCGAATCCTCGATACTAGTAGTACTATATAGTAAGTAGTAGGAGTAGTAGGGTGGCATGGGTCGTAACAAGTATTCACGCCCAGTGAGTACGCAAGACACGCCACCAGCACAACTTCCATCTGACACCATATTTCTTGGAGTCCGTGCTAGAGCAATGTCTTCAACCTCATCGTTTCTCTAACTCAGCCATCGCACGGCGGGCGAGGTGGGGGTTTGCCGATAGTCGTTTTCCTTAATTGCGGTCCCACTTGTAAGGCCAACTGCAACGCGCGACCCCAAACGGACCTCCGTTTTGCACGAACTACAATGATAATTTTGACTAGAAAAGCAAGACCAAAGAAAACAAGAACCACAAGAATACATTTTACTACTCCTGTAAGTTGGATTAGTGCCTTCTCGATGCATTCATTGTTGATCTCATGGAGGCTGGATCTTGCGTGCTTCTTTATTCTTAGTGTGTAAAGTATTAGACGTTGGTTCCTCACATCTAGTCTCATGTCTAGCCTCTATTCTAGTACTCCCCGGTCCATTTTTCTCTCTCAAGGCCTAAGCAGCAACACGCATACCAAGTAGGAGTATCAACAAGTGCACTAATCTCATCTATAGCCTCTGTGCTAGCTAAAAGTGATAGAACATCTACTAAATTGCGCTCTATCAATATATGGATGTACTCTTCTTCCCAATACAAAAACTTGCATCCATTCTACTCCCTCCGTTGCACAATACATGTCTTCTATTTGTCAAAATATATATGTATCTAGACATGTTTTAGTATATAGGTACATCCATTTTTGGACAAATGGAAGTCAAGTATTTTGGAACAGAGGGAGTACACAATAAATTTTTTAAGTTAGCACAACTAGTCTAATCTGAGAGCACAACGAAAGATTTGGTCGGGTTCTTCCTCCTTTTGCCGACACGTGGGACATCCAAAGCATCCGTGTCATGTCATGAAAGAAAATAGAGTGGTAGTTGAAGCCACGAGATGTGCATCTTGGGTTAAATCAGAATAGAATCTTACTACTCTTCAAGAACTCCAAAAGCGGCCACCAAGATCTTTCTTGGATTTGTTTTTCATCACCAAAGACGCCGAGGTGAAAGATGTGCAGGTTCTGGGTCCGCTTATGCTTTCACCGACATGTCGGACCGCATGTGAGCAAACAGACGATGGGCTCCAAGCGTCATTGGCCGGGTTGAGAAGAGAGATACAGGAGTGATGAGCATGCATCGCGGGAAATTTGTTCTACGACTCAATATAGGCTCGATATAGTGGGGTGGCATGGGCCATAACTAGCATTCACGTCTAGCAGTACGGCACACGCCACACACACGAGTCCCATCCGACACCAATTTTCTTGTAGTCCGTGCTACAGCCATCTCTTCTCCCTCCTGTTTTCTCAGCCATCGGGTGGTGGGCGGGATGGGGGTTTGCCGATAGTCAGTTTGCTCAACTACGGTCCCACTTGTAAGTGAAAATGCAACATCGCACGCATTCCCGCTTGAGCGGCATGCTGGACCAACCGTGTGGGGTTGCGACGCGAACACGGCAGACTTTTCCTTTTGAACTCGTAACTTGTAAAATTTGGTTCTGCTCCATGGTGCGATCGATAGATAGAAAATAACGATTTTGCCTAGAGTAATGAGAAGTTTGGTTCTGGCGCTCTTCATGCATGGAGTACGTACAAAAATTATGAAGTTGATGCGAAAGGTAAGATAATTACTGTAGTATCATATACTACTACATGGATTTGAGGGAAAGATAAAAATACATACGGATCCATCAACGACATCCTCACGCCCTAGTGTGTCGGGTCACCAACCGACGTGTGAGGAGCAGCGGCGTTGGCGGCGAGCTCAACGTGCTTCTGAACAGTGCCGTCCAAGGTTGCCCTGCGGTACAAGAAGGCTAGCATCCTATCGTCCTCCTCTTGCATGCGCGTAGACGTGGGTGATTATGTGATGGTGTCTTGCTGCGCCAGGCGCTGCACGGCGAGCGCGACCTCGAGGTTGACATTCTCCGGCGCGACGGCGGGTAGTCTCAGGGCCACCAGTGCGTCGAAGAGGTTGTCACCATAGTGGCTGTTGAGGGTGGCGGGCATCGCAGAGCCTGGGCGCGTCAGCTGGAGGCTTACGTCAAAGTCGTCTGCGAGCTTCTTGACGACGGTGAACTTGTCGAGGAAACCGACGAGGACCTCGTCGAACAAGGAGACGGTTGCCGTCCAGCGCCTCGCCTCGGGCGGCCTCAAGCAATACTACGGAGACGTTCCTCGTTGTGCCGCAGTCAAGGGCCGTGGACCTTTCCGCACAGCCGGTCGATGCTCGCGCCATCGCCTCCATGGGTCTAGCTTAGCTTCTACTACCTCTGCCCTGGTTTATTGGTCCCCATTGTAATCCGTGTCAAATTTTACCACAGATTTAACTAACGTAAATGTTTACGCATGTTACTAAAAATTATATCACCGAAAACTATGTTCAAATACGAATCCAAAAATAATTTTTTTGAATTGCATCAACATTTTGTTAGTTAAATCTTTGGTAATAATTTAGCACAATTTACAAAGGAGACTAATAAACCAGGACGGAGGTATTAGTCAACTGATCTTGCGATTCGAGTGATCACTCTTGCCCTTGGTTAGCGTGCGAGGTGCGAGGGATTTCAGATTACTACTCCTCGGCCCTTCATCGCACCTGCCTTTGGTCGTATGATGGGTGGGCCAGCCACCCCTTGGGCCCACGTGTCATTCACCCAAAGGCAGTTGTCAGAAGTCAATGAAGCTGCGCTCCGTGCCGGTGCAGTATAGTCATCTCACCGGACCTCTAGTTGGGGCCAAACGAGAGAACTTTGATGTTTACTGGTTTATTGGTACCCTTTGCATTTTGCGCCAAGTTTTGACCTTTGATTTAACTAATAAAATGTTAATGCATGTAAACAAAAATGTTGTGTAAGTCACATTACGAAAACCAAATAATCCCAAAACACTTAGGCATGGTGCATTAACTCCCTCCTTGTTTCTTATTTCATGACATATCAACCAATGAGAGATGTGGGCCGTGCATGCTTTCAATGACTTGAGACTACCAAACATGACATGCAGTGTTTAGTTCATTGCATGTAATCCTATTAGTACTCTAGTTAGCAAAAAACATTAAGGTCTCTCACGATAGGAATAAAACACCATGTACTTATTTATAGAGGGAGTAGTACATTTTTGTGACATGCATTACTAGATATTGCTAGTCAAATACTAAAATCCAGATGGACGTGGTAGTACTCCTAAATCCAGACGGTGGTGCTACTAGTACTAGTAGTAGTACTACCAATGTAGTACTCCTAGGAGTACTAGCACTGTACTACCCGTTGGTCAAATTATTACGTGTTGCTCCTCACAGTGAAGTGACAAGACCCTGCGCCGGAGATGACACCTGAGTATAGGCGCCGTGTTCGGCATACCATAGTCAGCCTCACCGTCTGCAAACACTATCATCATGGCTGTAGAGCTAGCCTGCTTACAACTAGCCCTGCTCGACATAATTTCCCGTATAGAGATGCCCGTGCATTGCACGGAACACCAAGATTGGGGGTGGACGGCTCAGCCGCCATCACGCCAGATTTTTCCACGGCCTTCTAGATGTGGTGGGGAGGAGATAAGGCTGATTGTGAGAGACAAGGAGTTGTTTTAAATAGGGAACAAGTGCGGCATCTTTCTACAAAAATGGAGAAGCTTGGTTTAGGCGTCAGATCTAGATCTCGACGGCTATTGGTGAAAGATGGGAGGCACAACATCATCACCAACTCAGACCTGTTTGATTCGCAGGATTTTGAAAACGCGGAATAGGACACGGCAATATTACAAGTTTCAAACTGATATTACAAATGTTAGGAGTAATGCTGCACCTAGGAAGAGGGAATTACTAGGAAGTTTACGTAAGAACTTTCGTTACTTTAGGTGGATGCAGCATTATCGTACAAACTAAAATCCACCGCCCTGACAAGTCACTAATGGGAAAATAAGTTTTCGAGTCTGTGGCCACTTGATGTTTCAAAAACAAATTCAGCTTCATGGAGACTTTGTCATTTAGGCTTAGACGCTTGTGGTGATCAGCACGCCATTCATTGTTGCGCTTAGAGAACGCCAAACCTCATTACCTTGAGCACACTTGCCTCCGTAACAAAGAACCCGCCAATTTAATCTCAGATGTGCTGCCTCGGTAGTCGAGCAAATCTATTTCTATAAGATGGCGATCAAGGCATTCGATGAGGGTGTACTAATCCAGCACATTTTTCACTTTCGGGTCTTTTTCTATCGGCAAAAGAAGAGAACATATTAGAGCAGCTGGCTGCATAAGATTGCCGTGTCATCAAGAGGTACCAATATCATTCGCTCATATGATAGGGTTGGCTGGCTAGTGATATTTTTTCACTCTCTCTCTCTCCCCCCCATCTCTCTCTATCTTTCTGTTTCCTCTCATTTAACTAGGAGCACATGAAGAGCTTGGGCATTTGTTGCCTTCCACTATGTGGACGATGCCATATTTTGCAAAAGTATGCCACATAATACACATCGATGTCAAATCAAAAGATTTTGGCACCGCTCTCGCGATGTGAGAGAGTTGGCACCGCCAGCACCTGCACCCACATGTATAAACAAATCAATCAAACCAACTACACCAGCCTCTCACTCTCCCAAACAAGTGTTTTATTGCCTCGGTCCTCTCTCTCTCCCACGCACTGTTTTTTCATTGCGTGAGTTAATTTGGCACCTGAGCAAAGTAGGTGATCCAGATTGGGGCACCAGTGAGCAATGGAGGGCATCGATGCCAAATGCATCACAAGTGAATTTGGCACGTGTTTTGGCCTACATAGCCCATTTTTACTCCTCCGTCCCAAAAATTCTTGTATTAAATTTGTCTAAATACGGACGTATCTAGTTACATTTTAGTGTTAGATACATCTGTATCTAATCAAATGTAAGACAAGAATTTTGGGACGAGGGAATACTACTCAGATTTAGTATAAAATTTTGACCATAGATTTACCTAAGAAAATGCCAATGCATGTCACTAAAAATTACACCATTTGAAATTATGTTCAAATACGAATCCAACAATATAGTTCTTAGTGACATGCATTAACATTTTGTCGATTAAATCTATGATCAAATTTTGATACTACAAAATTGGAAGAGTAAACCAGACGGAGGTAGTACTTGCCCTTAGGGTAACCATAGAGTTACTAGAGTAGTCTAAGTTACTTTCCACTATGACTAGCCTAGGCTACTATAGTAGTACAAAGATAAAAATGATGCGGGTGGTCACGTGAGAAAAAATACTAAAAACATTTCTTTTGGTGCAAAGGCGTAGATGTAGTTTTGAACACTACACTTGTCATCGTAATTTGGGAAAATTACGAAAAAATTGAGCTACGTTGTGATTACCGTTTACTAATAGGAAAGAGGTTTCACCTCGATGAGTAGCTTCTCCGTGCATGGAAAGCATGTAAGGAATCCAACAACTTGATCCAGATTGGGGCTGATAGATTTTAGTGCTAAGATCTTCACTGTGCGCATGGACTGGGTCAAGCTTGTGGGAATCATTTTCCGAAGACGGTCGTAAATACATCAAGAAGAAATTTAAAAATGTGAATTTCAAGAAGATGGAGAAGAAGATGAGTGTTGTACCTGAACGATTACGGATCCAATAAAGAGTTCGGAGAATTTGGCAGACGAGTACACCAACACTGTCAATTTCGGCGCGTCAATGACCCTGATTTTTGTTGGACCTTCTAGATCTTATACAAGCAACCTCTCAAGGAAAGGCGCATTCTCAATGACCATAACGTGGAACAGCTGGAGTGATCTCTTCCCAATTGATGTCTTGTTGCGGGGCCAGCAAGACACATAAATCCATTGGAGATTCTTCGAGGCGATGTGGAGGCTAATGAACCCGTGGATCTTCTCAAGATGAAGGTACTCGAGCGCAGTAAAGCTGCGGAGCAGGTGCTCCATAGCCTTCTTCGAGATGACAACGTCGAAGAGGTCGAGCTGCTTGAGTTGAGGGAGAAGAAGGGCGGGCACGGCATTAATCTGGGGAAGATAGCAGGAGCTGAGGCTGGCGTGGCGCAGCGTTGGCGTGAGGCGAAGCGCGGAAGTCGGCAGAGAGCGACATCGTCCAGCTTCAAAGCTGAGCTCCTTGAGCTGATCTAGGGCGGGGGATAAGAACCACTCGTCGAACTTGGGTTGGACCTTGCAGTTGGTACTGAACATGTGGATGTCAAGGCGTTTGGCTGGCCCAGGGTGCGATGAAAGGATCTTGGAGACTGCGGCCATGCGTTTACAATCCCCGTCGCAGAGGCAGCTGTCGACGGTGAGGTTGAGGGGGACGCAGCACCAGAGGGGGCGCCACCGCCGGAGAGTAGGGCGGTCCGCACGGCAGATTTGGTGGGGAGGAGGCCGATGATGACGAGCAGCATGTCGTCGAGGAGGCTGCTGATGAAGTCCAGGCTCGCCGGATGCGGTTTTGGCTCGAGCGGCCTCCGCTTTTTGGCTGCCTCGCCATCCATCTCAACCGGCGGCGATGCCGGTGTACATGTGTGCTGGTGTGTGTTGTCTGCTGGGTGTGCGCGAAAAGGCCCTTATGCATGCCGCCATATGGTGAATTGTGCGCGAAAAGGCCCTTCACGCGCAAGAAGTTTGCCCTCTAGTTTACTTATTTTCACCCACTGCCACATGGGCCAGCACACCAAGATACAGAACACGAGCTGACAACGCAACATGTGGATTGGTTGACCGGTCAACTAAACAATATACGGAGCTATACGCTGACATAGTGAGCGTATAATCCGTCGGTATAGAGAGTTCGAGTGAGAGGGGAGGCCCGTGAGAGATAGCAGAGAGAGAGAAAGAGCTACTCCCTCCGTTTGATAATGTAGTTACAACATTTTTTGAAGTCAAACTTTTGAAACTTTGACCAAGTTTATAAAGAAATTACTTATATCTGCAATACCAAAGATAAATGATAGTATGAAGTAAGTACATGTTGTGATGAATCTAATGATCGTTCCAGATGTAAATGTTTTTCTCCACATATACCTGGTCAAACTTTTTTGTTGTTTGACTTTTCAAAACATCCATATGCTTATGGATGTGACAGAGTCCCTAACGAGAGAGAGAGAGAGTGAGTGAAAAAAGTGTGTGTGCGTGTGTGAAAGAGACATGAACAACACACGATGAAAGTGGAGAAAAGGCGTGCGTGTCTTATGCAAACATATCACACATGAATATTCGACAACGGAGGCAAGGTGAGGAGATAGTGTGTGGTTGTTTGGAACCGAGAGAGGAAGACCCCTAGCACATGGCCAAGAGGGGTCTGACAAACAAGGTAGAGAGGTCGAGAGAGACGTACGGAGAAAATGCGCATATGGGGAGGAGAGAGTGTATGTTTGTCATAGAGAGATCCCCTGGAGATCGTGATGGGACTACATGAGTGGGAGATCGAGTGATAAGGTGTGTGCGCGATAGAAGATGCCTCGAGAGATATCGAGATAGACGTATGGATGGAAGGAGACAATACGTGTGTTCCTGATGGCTAGTAAGAGATAATCATACTTAGGAGGGGGGGGGAGTGCTTGCGCCTATGGCCCTGTTTGGATACTCTAACATACTTAGAGGTTAGAGTTAGATTCTAACCCTGAACTAACCCTGAACAAACTCTAAGTAAAGAGGTGTTTGGATGGCAGGGTTAGATGGAGCATGGATACGGCGAGGCACCTTCACGGGCGGTGCGAGAGGGAGGGAGGGAGAGGACGAGAAGCTTCGAGGAAGTGGGGAGGGATCTGCTATGGGGAGAGCAATAGAAAAAAGTATTTATTAGTGGTCCCGAGAAGAACTAACCCAAATAAGCACCTCTTGGATGGGTTAGTTTTTTTTGGATGGGTTAGATGCATCTAACCTAAACTAACCCTCCTGTTTGGATCTTTTTGGGTTAGTTGACTCCAAACTAACCCAAACTAACTCTAACCCATGGATCCAAACAGAGCCGATGATGGAGTGACGGATTATGGTACTTAGGGGGGTGCATGTCACATGGAGAGAGAACAAGGGCGGAGAGTGTTGGATGGGTCTATATGTATAGCTAGAGTGAGACATGTGTATGTGTGAACCAGGGAGATAAAATGCCAGTTTGGATTGCGTCGTGAGCATATTTTGCGTGGCCTGGGGTTGTGGCTGGATTTCATGCACGCTTGTTTGGTTGCTACCCTGTGAAAAAGAAAGCCCGCCTGGGCTGGGTTCCCTTGCACTTTAATTAGCTCGGCTGAACTCCAGACATCGCAAGTAGCTCGCCCAAGCGACCGATTTCAACGCTCGTCGTGTTCGGTCGTAAGGCCCACGAGGCTAACAACAACATGGATGGATATTAGCATTAAATAATTGATGCATGGATTGATTGATGGGATGTTGATGCTTTGCTTGGCCTGCATGAACCAAACGCTTCAAGACCACACAAGCCCGGCCAGCGTAAATATTTTACATCTCACGCCCACGCCAGCAAAGACTCCGCCATCAAGGCATGAGGGTCGTGTCATGAACCAAACTGACCAATAAAGTTTGAGAGAGATTGAGGAGCCCCGATAAGGCTGAGTGGTGCGTCAGATAGCTGAGAGGGTGAAAGAGATATTCCATCCGCTCGATAATGCAGTGCATGTAAATTTTTTAGAAGTCAAACTTTGGAAACTTTGATCAGGTTTACGCAAATGTTATTTATATCTACAATACCAAAGATACATCATACAAAACTACATCTCATGGTGAATCTAATGGTATATGTTTGCCAGACTAGATGTAATTCTTTTTCTCCACGTACATGGTCAAACTTTGTGATGTTTGACTTTTCAATAAATCTATGTGCTATGGACGGAGGAGAGTGCCTTAGTCGAGACAGATCAAGTGCGTGTGAAGGAGAATGAGTAAGTGTGCAAAAAGAGTATGTGTGTGAAAGATAAAGTGACAACAAACGATAAATTAGAGAGAGTGTGTGTTTTTATGTGAACATATCATGCATGAATCTCCGAGATGGAAAAGCGAGGCGAGGAGATTGTTTGCAACGGAGAGAGACAACCCTGTAGCACATGTCCAATAGAGGTCTGGCCAACAAGGAAAAAAGGTCGAGAGGGACACATGGATGGCATGGACGCATAGGAAGGGAGAGAGGGTGTGTTTTTGATAGAGAGATCCCCTCGAGATCGTGAGGGGACTATATGGGTGGGAGATCGAGGGAGTGCGTGCGTGATAGAAAGATGCCCCGAGAGAAATCGAGATAGACCTTGCACATGTTTGTGATGGAGACTAAGATTAGCTAGTCATATACATATAGGGGGGACTGCGTGTGCCTACAATTGAGTGAGAGACCATCATACTTGGCTAGCTGGGCATGAGATTGTGTGTGTGTGTGCGTGTGAGATGGAGAGAGAACGAGGGAGAGAGATAGAGTTTTAGATGGGCCTATCGAGTGCCAGTGAGATATGCATGTGTATGTGTGACCCAGGTGGATGGAGAGTTTGAGAGAGGGGGGGAAGAGCTCTGAGACGACATAGTGGTGCGTGAGGGAGTTACGGGAAAAGAGCCAAGGAATTTGTGTGCGTACGATGAGTGCACCCAAGTACTCTAGCTTGGACTAGCTAGAGTATCATACATAGTGTGCGAGAGAGACCTATAGATGGTGTATATATGAATGCGAACTAGAAAGACCCCCCCCCCCACACACACACACACAAAGAGAGAGAGAGAGAGAGAGAGAGAGAGAGAGAGAGATAAAGGGAGAGGGACCAACAAGGTTTTTGTGTCGGATGCGCATGCATGTAATTGAAGATTGTCGGCGAGAGAGTGTGAGAGAGAGAGAACATGAGTCCGGGAGAGGGGGAGGTCGCGTTTTATGCATCAAAGACTGATATAAACCATGTTTCGATATAAACTTGCATTCAAATATTTAAATTGGAGAACATGTTGTCTGCAATCCACACATGAACGGATATATGCACTACAAAAAAAATACACTTCTGTGATGATATGTGTTTGTCACAGTAGGTCGCGTTTTTTGTCATGCATGTACATCCATGACAAATTTATGACAGAATCAAGATAGTCATACCTATGCTGTCGTAGAAGTGTTCCATGACATTACCAAAATTATCATCACGAAAGTGTCCACTTCCATGACAATAAATCGTGCGTCACAGAAGTGCTTTCGTCAAGGGTGACCGATACATGGCATCCACCGTAATGGAACACCGTTAAGCTATCGGGTCGGGTTTTGGATCCGATAACCCGTTAACAGCCCCGACCAATGGGGATTTTCCACGTGTAAAATCATCATTGGCTGGAGGAAACACGTGTCGGCTCACCGTTGGGATAGATTTTATCTGCTTATTGGACCGAAGGCGCCTATGATACGGCGACACGCGGCACGGCCCAACAGAGGACCATTCCTGTGAAAAGGCCGGCCCGTTTGACTTGGTCAAAAGGTGGCGGGCCGGCCCATGGAAAGCCTGTTAATGGCCTGTTCGCATATAGCCCATTTACAGCCCGCTAACCTAGGGCCCGTTACGCCCTATCCGAATTAGGCCCAAGAGCGTCATCCGGGCCGCCCAATATGATTCAAATTGCTTTAACTTCCGGCCCATGTGTGGCCCATGACTTCTTCGGCCCATATGAGGACCTTTGTAACTCTTGGCCCATTAACGGCCCGTGGTGAACCGGCCCGTAATGAACAAAGGTATCACTTTATACCCATTAACGGCCCGTTATTCCATTGGGCGTTCCAGCCCAAGTTATCTTCGGCCTTCTCGTATGCGCATTTATTCTTGGGCTCATTTGCAAGATTCGGTTACATACGACTACATCGCTATTTTCGCTTAGGGCCAAATTCAGCCCGTTATTACTACCGGCCCGCTTATGCGGACCGTTAATACGCTAAGCTTTTCATGTCAAAAACTCGCTATTGTTTTCATAGAGTTATCAAATGCGGCCTATTAACGGCCCGTTATGGTCCTTGAATAGTACGGCCCATGATTGGGGAAATGATGATACGCCCCGTAGAAGGCCCATGGATCCTACGGTCTGTATGAGGCCCATGGATAGTACGGCCCGTAGAAGGCCCATGGATCGTACGGCCCGTAGAAGGCCCATGGACCCTACGGCCCGTAGAAGGCCCATTGATCCCTAAGGCCCGTGATAGAAGGCCGATGGATCCCACGGCCCGTATATAGAAGGCCAATGGTCCCACGGTCAAGGAAGGCCCATGGATCATACGCCTGCAGGAGGCCCATGGTTACAACAAATTGCAAGTGTGTTGCCATGATTATTTTGGCCTAGTTACCAAAAAATAGGCTATTGTGGCCACTAGAAAAACAAAGAAAAAGAAGCTGCAGTGACTACAAGCAAACAACTAAACAAGACAATAAGGAAATAAATAAGCAAGCAATTAAGGCTAGCCTATTACCGCTATTACACATATTACATCCACTAGGCATCAAAGTTCGCCACCAGTGCAAATATAGGGAACAAAGCAGCATATTACATACATCGGCCGTAAAATTGGCCACCAAAGGCAAATAAACGCGGCAAAGAAAACAAGAGCATAATCAAACAACTTCGTAAGAGCTCAAGAAACGTTATCCCGGTATCCACCATGCTGGCAATAAGCTTAGCAAGCAGATTAGCTTTGTCCTGTTTGGCACTAAAATCCTCCAACGCTTGCTGTTGCACCATAAAATATGCATCTGAATGCTCCAGGGACTTCCGCAGTCCTTCCGCTTCTTGTCGCCGCACTGACCGATGTCGTCTTTCAAATTGTAGTTGAGACTCAAGAAACCGAACTGATTCGCATAAAGGAGTTTGAATAGCTTGTGCATGCGGTAGTGGCCAGTAACTCGAACACTAAACCAAGACAGGACTTTGGGGTTGTCTTGCTGTCTTCAAGATAGTCTTCCGTAGCTGTTTTATCAGCTTTATTGGAGACCAACAAGGATGTGTCACTATCCTGAACCTTATCTGCATTACTTCCTTTACCATTTCTTAATAAGGAACTTTTCCCCAATATTCTGTCAGCATTCTAAAAGAAGAAACAAGCAGACACATAACAAGTTTAGCATGTACTAGTATATGAAACTCATTTCGGTGAACCAGTTCATTAGTAAGGTGGACAAGATTAAACTACCAAGTCTTCTATTGCCAAGTACTAGTACATAATAAAAGCATCAAACAAACATATATCTATGTCCTATGGTCACTGCATTGTCTTGCCAAATCAAAATAGAGACACGGTTCAAATCATATCAGTTCAAGACAAAGCAGTAGTGAAAGAATACGAAGCGTGGGAAACTACACGGCACAACAAGATTTCAGATGGATACCACGGGTCTACATGTACAACAACACTATTGGCTCTGTTGTGATGCTAGTAATGTGCATGATATGAAAGTCAACTGTATACACAATTGAAATTGAAATCAACAGAGCTATTGATAAGAGCAAACATGTTAAAGAAACATGCGTGAACATACCTGCTGTGCCATTGGAGTTTCGATTGGATCCTTCAATTTAAAAATAAGTTTGTATGAGTAAATACAGTGATACAAGAGCAAAGCAATCATATATAATTAAAAAGGCGGCGCTTAAGCGAAGGCTTAAGCGCGCTTAGGCTCTAGGCGTTGGCAAAATGCATTGCGCATAACTACGCATAATCTTCGTGATAATCACAAGATAAGCATGCGCTTTGGTCAAGAAGCGCAAGGCAGTGGCAAAATGCACAATTAATGCCTAGCTCTTTTTTGAACTATGATAGCAATGGAATCTTAAATTAGAACAGTTGTTCTTCAGGTTTAGGCACTTGTTCTACATGAACAGAGTACAGTAAGACGCAAGAATAAAATACTTAAAAATAGAAAATGAGCTCATAGACCTTACCACATTCTTTGTTCGGACCAAGATGTAACAAGGCGCCTCAATCATCATCCAAAGAAATGTGTCTCAGGAGAACATAAGGGAATTTGATGAGTTTCTTTGCGGTGAAGTACATTTTCTTCTGTGTAATTCCGACATCGCCACCAAGCATTCTTGAAGATAGCAGAGGTATTGGCACAGGTTACCTCATCCCGAAGTTTCCAAATCGGTCCTTCTCTATAGAGAAAATGGGAAAATTTGTTGTATTATAACCATCATGGAGGTAGGATGTATGGGACGAAGCAAAGTAATTGCCATGAATAACATTACTTACACATAACTCTGGATAAACACACAGAATCGGCATTTTCCTTCATCTTCACCGACCAAAATTTGGACCACGATGATGGTGCCGACCACCCGGTAGCGGCAATGTAAAGGAGCATGGGCTCTTTCTCGGTCGGCGCCGCCTTAAGACAAAGCGGCGTGGCCAAAGATCTTCTTCACTCGTGGAAAGCTTGGTCGGCTTGGTCGTTCCACTCGAAGTGAGTGGTCTTCTTCATGAGTCGGTAGAGCGGGAGAGCTTTTTCTCCGAGCCGGCTGATAAAGCGGTTCAGGGAGGCCAGGCACCCGGTAAACTTCTGGACGTCTCGCAGCTTGGTGGGAATCTCCATTCTCTCAATGGCTTTGATCTTCACTGGGTTGCATTCAATGCCGCGTTCGGAGACCAGGAAGCCTAGAAGCTGGCCGGCTGGCACTCTGAACACGCATTTCTCGGGGTTGAGCTTGATCTGAAATCGGCGCAGGTTCTCAAACGTTTCCTTGAGGTCTTCTAGCAGGGTGCCGCTCTTCTCCGTCTTCACCACGATATCGTCTACATAGACATGGGCATTTCTGCCGAGTTGCTTGAGGAGGCATTTCTGCATGCAACGCTGAAAAGTGGCATCGGCATTTCTCAAGCCGAACGTCATAGTCAGGTAGCGGAAAGCTCTGAATGGCGTGATGAAGGCGGTCTTCAGGCGGTCGGCCGAGTCCAACTTTATCTAGTGGTAGCCCGAGTAGGCATCCAAGAAACTCAGCAGCTCGCATCCGGCTGTGGAGTCTATCACTTGATCAATCCTTGGCAGGGCAAAAGGGTCTTTGGGGCAGGCTTTGTTGAGGCTGGTGTAGTCTATGCACATGCACCACTTGTTATTCTTCTTCAGCACGAGGACCGGATTGGCAAGCCATTCCGGAAAGAACACCTCCATTATGAAGCCGGTCGCCAGAAGCCGGGCTATCTCTTCTCCTACAATCCTTCTCTTTTCTTCCGACAGTCGGCGGAGGGGCTGCTTGATTGGTTTTGCATCGGCTCGGACGTGTAGCTTGTGCTCGGCGAATTCCTTCGGAACACCCGGCATGTCCTTGGGGGACCATGCAAAGATGTCCCGATTCTCACGGAGGAAATCGACGAGCCCGCCTTCCTATTTGCTGTCCAAGTTTGCCCCAATGACGGCAAACCTTTCTGGATGCTCCGGGTCCAGAGGTATTTTCTTCGTCTCCTTGGCCGGCTGGAAAGAACCTTGGGCATCACATTCCTTGGGGTCGGGGGACAGGGCTGGCTGCTTGCCAGCCATGGCCACAACTCGGTCCAACATCTTCTTTTCTTCAACGATCACAAGGGACTCGGCCAGCCGGCTGCTGGCTGCAACGCACTCAGAGGATTTCTCGTAATCGTCGGCTATGGTGATGATGCCCTTGGTACTCGGCATCTTCATCTTGAGGTAGGCGTAGTGGGGCACAGCCATGAACTTGGCCAGGGCAGGTCGGCCAAGCAGTGCATGATAAGGGCTCTCAAGGTCCACCACTTCAAACCAGATCGCTTCTCGGCGGAAATGATCCTTTTCCCCAAAGAGAACATCTATCTTGATCTTGTCGACTGTCGAGCAGGACAGGCCGGGTACGATGCCATGGATCACGGTCCGACTAGGCATGAGCTGCTTCGTCTTGATGTTCAGCTTCTCCATGGTGTCTCGGTACAGGATGTTGATGCTACTTCCGCCGTCTATCAGCACGCGGGAGAATCGGGCAGCACGCCTGTCTGTCGCGAGGGTGGCGTCCAAAACCAATGCATAAGAGCCGGGAGACGGCATCACCTCTGGGTGATCGGCCCGGCTCCAACTGATAGGTCTTTCTGGCCAGTGCATGTACTCGGGGGTGTTGGAGGCGACCGCATTGACTTCTTGGTGCTGTCGGCGCCTGCTGCGCCGGTCTTCGGGCTGGCTCGTGAAGATGATGTAGATGGCATGCTCGTCAGGGAACTCATCTTGAACGGTTCCGACTGCTGGTCGAGCGGCCGGCTGCTGAGGAGCCAGATGCGGCTGACCGGCAGGCGGAGGCGGCATCAGCCCTTCGCCCTTGGAGATTCGCGTGAGCCAGTCGCACTTTCGGGTCGTGTGGTTGGACGGCTTCACGCTGCTGTGGAACTTGCATGGGGCGTCGAGGGCCTGCTCGTAGGAGAAGGCCGGCTGCCAAGCCGGACTGCCGCCCTTCTGCTTCTTGGGTGCGGGCCGCCCCTCGGGCTGTTCGTCTTCGACTGTGGCCACCTGCTGGCTGGTTGAAGGCGACATGGGGCCCTTGCGCTTGTTGTCGTTCTGGTACGGACGTCGGTTGGAGTCGCCAGCCGGCATCTTGGGAGCCAGGTTGAGTACTTTCCCGGAGGCATCCACCCGGAGCTCTGTTTTCATCGAGGAATCGGCGGTGGAGTACTTGTCCGCTATGACTAGCAGCTCGTCGAGGGTAGTCGGCTCGTCGCAGAGGAGCTTGTGCTTGAGGAGGGTGCCCTCTCGGCACCCGGCGGTGAAGTACTCTATGGCTTGAACCTCGTGCACCCCTTCGTAGGAGTTGCGAAGCTCGGCCCAGCGCGTGAGGTAGTCACGAGTTGATTCGGTGGGTCCTTGTACGCACAAGGAGAGCTGTCTGGGTTTGGGAGCCCGCTTGTAGGTGCTAGTGAAGTTGCGGATAAAGGCTTCTGTGAAGTCTAGCCAGCTGTTGATGCTATACGGCTTAAGGCTGTTGAGATCGGTTCATGCCGTGCCTTGAAGCATGAGGGGCACATATTTCACGGCAACGCACCTGTTGCCATTCGCTATGCTGACTGCAGTGGAGTAGTCGATCAACCAATCCTCCGGCTTCACAGAACCGTTGTACTTGGGCGTATCTCTTGGGAGCGAGAACCCTTTGGGGAAGGGCTCGTCGCGCATGCGGGGGCCGAAACAAGGCGGGCCGACATCGTCTTCCGCTTCTAGCGCCAGGGATCGCGCTAGGCGGTCGATCCGGTGGCGAGCATCGTTCTCGCCGACTCCTTCGCGGCAACCTAGTCGGCACCGAGAGTCGGATGCGTGATGGCGGCGGGTGGGATATCTCTCCCCATGAGGCGGAGGAGGCGGGTTGCCCTGCCGCTCCATGGCTCGGCGGCCTTCGCCACGCTCGATGGAGATCCGGTTCGGCCGTGGGTCGGCAGCCGGTTTTTTCTTGCCGCGACACGGGTTTTGCCCGCAGTCGGCGTCTGCGGACGCCACGCCGCGTTTCTCGGCGCTGGGAGGACTTCTCCGCGGACGCCGACAGGCGCGCAAGCAGCGGCACCAATCAGCTACTGGATGCGTCTGGCCATGTGGGGGAGCTCTTCGGCCCCCGGTCCATTCAGCTCGTCCACGGCCGCCTGGGCGGCGCGCAGATTCTCGAGGGGCGTGGTGTAGACTGGGCGGTCAACTCCTAGCATGTCGGCGACGGCTGCGCCACGCTGTCTGATGGCGCCGATTCGGCTCGGCCCGTCAGGAGGCGGCGTGCGGAAGGCGGCGTGGTCGACTTCGCCCTGGTGAGCCTCAGTGAGGCACCTCATGGAGGCTAACCCACGGTCTTCCGCCATAAGGGTGAGGCGGCGTGCCTCCAGTGTTTCGGCGTCAGCGTCGGCCGGGAGGGGGACGGACAAGTCATGGACTGCCGCTTGCGGGGCGTCCTGGGCGTTCTCGCCAGAGGCGCCGCCGTGACCGATGACCAGCACCTCGGTGATGGCACTACCACGGCTGTCAGCTTGGGGGAGCGGGTCGTTGTAGATCACGACGTTGGTGGGGAAAGCGTCGAGTGATGCCGTGTCGGAGTCGACTAGCATCGGATCGGTGGAGCCAACCGACTCCAAATCCACAGCGGGCTCGCTGGAGACATGGAGTTGGTCGAGGAGGCTGACGAGGTGGCTCTCGGGGCAGCCTGTGCCCGCATCGGAGGCGGGCTCGTCGGAGATGCGAGCCTCGCCAAGAAGATCGGCGAGGCAGCTCGCCGTGCAGGCGTCAGCGACGCCTTGCAGCGCGTCGGGGCAAGCGCCATCGGGCGTGCCGGGCTGGCTACGCCATTGGGAGGAAGAGGGTTCCCATCCGCAACAGGTCTCCGGACGACGGTGCACTGCCCCATGGTGGGCGCCAAATGTCGGGTGGTAGGTGCGACATATGCCAGCGGGTGGCTTATCATTGTGGGAGCCAATAAGACGTCGCCGGTGCCTGGAAACGGGATGAGGCGAAGACATGCACGCCGGCGAATCTTACCCAGCTTCGGGGCTCTCCGTGGAGATAACACCCCTACTGCTGCTTTGCGGGGTCTCCACATGATAACTAGATGAACAAGTGGCTACAAGAGGCTCCTTGAGCTGTTCTGCGAGAGAAAGAAGAAGGGCACGACTAGCTCTCCTCTTCTCTCTATGTGGTGTCTAAAACTATGAGAGGTCAACCCTTTGCATGGGTGCCCTGGGGGGTTTATATAGGCCTACCCCCCGGGGGTACAATGGTAATCCGGCTAGGCGTGGGCCCTAGCCGTCAGTGTCTATGCTCGCCGGCTTCTCCACTGGCAGCTGGGACCCGCCGACTGGTGGGTCCCGCCGGCTGCCGGCTTCATGGTCGACAAGCTGGCCCCATTGCTGAGGGCCTTGTCGGGGGCTGGTTACTGTTGCCCCAACGCTGATGACGAGGGCTTTGTCGGGGTAAGCGTGGCTACAGTGCCGCCGCCTTGGCAGCGATCACTGTAGCCTCACCTCGTCTTGTCTCCTTAATGAGGCGCTTCCTTCGAGGGAGGGAACAAGCCGGCTATGGGAAGCCGACCATTTCTCAGGCCGACTGGGGGAGGCCGAGCCGCCTTCGGGCATCTCTCTGACCGGATGGGCCCGCCGCCTGCGGGTCATACTGACAACCTGTCGTGGGTGACGTCATGGTCAGCATGGTAACAAAGGTTGCCACGGACGGGTGATGGCCGCCCAGACGGGCGACTGGCTATCATGCGCGCTCCAGATGCGGGGTGGCAGGCTTTTATCAGAGCCACGCCTGCCTCGTCGCCCGTTATGTGGGTGCAGATTCTGAGGGTGCGGCCTTGGCCGCCTGCTGGGGGGCGGCTTCCTGGAGTCAGCTTTCTCGTGGCCGGCTTCGCTGAGTCGGCCCTCTGGTGGCCGGCTTCTTGGGAGTCGGCCCTCCTGCGGCCTTCTTCCTGTAGGTTTTTAGGACCGGGCCGCCTCCCGGTAGCCGGCCTGAGAGTCAGCCGGCCGGGGGAAGGCAGCCCCGCGCCTTGGATGATGGAGGTCTTGAGTGGCTCATAATTTTTTCAGAAGTCCCAGGGGGAGTCGGCTAGGCTACCCGTGGTCATTTACTCCGACAATCGTTTTCATCAATGAGACATCACATAGCAAATTGGTCGCTAGTCATAATCACAACTCTAACACATTGTACCACATAATAAACATATTGTACCTCATAGGACCTACTACATTCTCTTAGGACCTACTATATTCTCTAAGGTAAAATAGCAAAAAACAAGATAGCCCCTGACTCTCCATTATGGAGAATGGAGATTATCATGTCTCCAACTCTTGCCTTTCGCTTATGTTACTTCCAAGAACCTCCTTGTGAATCTCCAAACATTTTTTCCATTCTTTGATTAGCATGTGTTCACCAGTTTTAGAAATCCGATATGCACAGGTGAGCTCATTAGATTGACCTGGATGTATGTTCAGAACTGCAAGGCGACCATTCTAATACATCAGATGAGGCACACAATCCATCGGGATTTTCTATTGAAAAACATAGTAATAACTTCATAGTTAGCAATGATGTACTAGTTTTAGAAGTATGCAAAAGATGCACGGATGTCGTAATAGTAAAAAATCTTACCAGGGTATCTCCATAGAAGTTACTGTGGTTCAACACGTGCACTAGTGGCACGTATTCACCATAATTTGGAGGAGTTCGATAATACGTATTGTAATTCTCAAGAAAAGTACAAGATGGCGATCGATGACTTTTCTCCTTATAAGTTAATTCGAGCCATCGATTGTAGTGGGTTTTGTCTACCATCTTCCGCACATTGTTTGAAGATTCAAAATAAGCTGTCAATGGAAATAAGCTGTCAACTATTTTGACATAAACAATATAAATTAGTTAATAACTATGTTTGAGAAACTCACATTGCGGTAGAATCAGAAGCGTATCAACAAGGACCCAAATGTCCATATTGTCTTGCTCGATGTCAGGATCACCAAGATCCATGGTGACAATCATACCCTCATAAAAACCATACATTTTGCAAAGTGCTTCCCAATTTTGGCAACCAAAATGGGTTACGTTCTGAGAAATGTACAGATTTACTTCAAAATCCATATCATGATGAGTCCTTAGGTGTATTTTCTTTGTTTGAAAATTTTCATGGTCTTCAAAACCCGTCCTCTCCAAGACATAGCGTCTTGCATGGCATGGGATAAGCTAGTCGAATTGTAAAATATGAAAATTAGATGTTGAAATAGTTGAAGTCATGCTTAATTACGAAAAAAACACTTGTCGTTGTTGCGTACCGTTTCAACATCGAAGGTCTCGTCGAGCTTAATGTCAAGCGCCGATCTTCATCCAGCTCAACGAACCTCGCCGCCATACCTCGATCGTCGTGGCACCAGTTGCACTCCCGGAGACCGGCCATCGTCCGAGTACGACATTTCCTACGTTCATAATTCAAAGATTAAACTTGTACAATTAAATATATGTACTACAAAACCTAAATTAGATCATTATTTTTCGAGAAAATCCAGGCCACTCGATATTTCCTACATGTTCTAGCACAAGTCATGCCAGAATTCACGAAAAAATATGGCATGACCTTTGCTAAAAAAGGACATATCGAGCGCCTGAAATTTGCCGAAACGGAAATTAATCAACACTCCGGCAAAACATAGGCCACTCGGAGGTGTAACCTGAACATGACCGGCCACTTGGGCAACCACATATCCTATTTGAGCAACACAAGATATACATGGAGATTTGGCTGGTCTCTCCTCGAGGTCGGAGGGGGTCGGTGACGGGGACGACGGCGGGGATGATGGAGGGGCTCCTTGATTTCTACAAAAGCAAAAACCCTATAAGTTATCACTAATACATCCCGAATAATTGTTTAACTAAAAAGATAACAACAAATATGACATGTTCAACTAGTTCTATTAATTCAACTAGTTCTTACTAAATATAAACTTACTATAAATAGAAAAACTAATTCTTTCTAAAAATAAAGTAGTTCAACTAGTTATATTAATTATCTTAATAAAAATACATTAGTTCTATTAATTCAACTAGTTTATTAATTTACTTACTAAACTAGTTCAACTAAAACTAAACTAGTTCAACTAGTTTATTAATTTACTTACTAATTATTTTAAACACTTACTAAAAACAGTAAAAATAAACTACATTATACAATAGTTAACTAGTACCATCATCACTACTAATTAACATTTACTACTGCTAAAAATCATTATCTATGAACCCTAAATTAACATCTACTTCTACTAAAACATCTAGTACTAACTAAGCGGAGAGAATGGGGGTGGGGGAGGGTGGGGGGCTTACAGAGAGGGGAGAGACGGTGGCGGGGAGGTGCTCGGCGACGGAGAGGTAGGGGCGGCGAGGGCGGGCTCGGGATCGGGAGGCGGCGGCGGGGTTGGGGGAGGCGGCGGCGACGTTGAGGTCGAGAGCGGCGGTGAGGTCGAGAGTGGAGGGGGTGGGGGAGGCGGCGGCGGTAAGGTTGATGGCGGCCTCGGGCGGCGCAAGTGTCAGGCAGGCTCGGGCGGCGGCGATAGAGGAGTAGGGGAACAAGGGGAGGAAGGAGGACTTAGCGAAATTTTGAGCGGGCGGGTGGTTAAGTCGAACTAGGAGTAGCGCACTTTAGGAAATGCGCTATAGCTAAAGTAGCTATAGCGCGTTTTATGGAAACACGCTACTGCTAAGTCTAAGCACGCATCAAAAATATACATTGGTCATCATTGATCCTTTTGTTTAGAATCTAAATAGTCAACATGAATCCTCACAGTACATGTATAGGCACTGGTGAAGATTCATATTGCAGCCACAAATCCTACACTTATAGTTTAATGAAGACCAAGTGCTCGAGGTAGTTTGAGAAGTAACATATTTAAGGTGGTAAACACCTTGTTCGCTTAGCAGTATGGGACTAAACTTAATTAGGTGCAACACTTAGCAAAGCCAGTTTTTAGTAAAACGCTGCTACTAAGTACTTTAGCAGCAGCGCATCCATGGAAGGGCGCTACTACTATATCTAGCCTGGAGGCAAATCCGTGGCAACTATAGTAGTAGCGCTTGTTTCACCAAGAGCGCTACTGCTACCTAGTTATTAGTAGCGCGGTTAAGTTAAGCTTGTTACTACTAGTTAGCAATAGCGCCTGTTTTTAAATCGCGCTGCTGCTAAGATTCTGTGTATAAGGTTTTCCCTAGTAGTGAAACAATGTCGGTAACCAAACATCTCCATAAACCACGCAGATGCGAGCTCATTTAGAGCATCTCTAACAACAACACTATTTTAGAACACCAAAAAGTGAGTGAAATTTGGGGTATCACAAAGTGATTTTTTTTGGCAAGAAAAGATAATCATCTTAAACAGTTGTCCTAAAATAGGGCAACATTGCTCTAACAACTGCACTAAAATAGGATAGCCGCACCATAATTTCCTCCATAATTGCGTATGTTTTGAAACGACTGATGAACTATGGATAAAATTTTAACTTTTGAAAATGACCTTACACATAATTGACAACGTGTCAAATTGAAATTCAAATCAACATATCAAAATCAACTCAAACCCACATATAAAGTTCAAATGCAAACCACAAGCATAGTACATCACAAACACAAATAAAATTGCATTGAACAAAGTGCATAGCCTCTCAATTTTCATCGCTTCATTGGCACTTGTGCTTCCATTGTCTCCATGGCTTGGAACATTGTATTGCCATAATTGGCCTCGTTGCCACCCCTGGCTTCATTGTTTTCATGGCCTTCACCCATGCCACCACCCATAGCACCACCGCGCCTCCACCCATGTGACAACCCATAGCACCACCCCCGCAGACACCATATCGTCCGCAGACAGGGAGGACCAGTCTGCGGACACGGATGCGGGGAGCCGGCCATCCAAGGCTATCAACATACATTTCAAACATAAAATAACTGAACAATTCTAAGCAAACACGTCAGAACTCATTCAAATTTTTGGAGATAATTTACATGACCGATATTTCGACACTGAAAACTAAATAAAAAATATAGCTTGTACCAGCCGGCCACCTCATACGCGTGGCAACCCTGCCCGGCCGAACCACGATCGCCGTCAGTGTCACCGTCGCCGTCGTCCCTCCAGTGGACGTAGGGCGCTGGTGGGTTGCGACAGCCTTGTCCAGAAGCAACCTGGCCCTCACGGAGGATCTGCGCGGTGCGGAGGGCTGTCACGGCCAATGTCGACGACACACACGGAGCTCTGGTGCCGGCCTTGCCCTGTTCAACGATTTGGACGCCACAATTGCGTTTGCGTGGCGGGGACGACTACTTCTGTTTGACACATCGTCTGATCTAGACGTCGCCGCGGTTACGCGCGCTCGGGGGGGTTGTTGAAAATATGCCCTAGAGGCAATAATAAAAGGATTGTTATTATATTTCCTTGTTCGTGATAATTGTCTTTTATTCATGCTATAATTGTATTATCCGGAAATCGTAATACACGTGTGAATACATAGACCACGACATGTCCCTAGTGAGCCTCTAGTTGACTAGCTCGTTGATCAATAGATAGTCATGGTTTCCTGACTATGGACATTGGATGTCATTGATAACGGGATCACATCATTAGGACAATGATGTGATGGACAAGACCCAATCCTAAGCATAGCACAAGATCGTGTAGTTCCTTTTGCTAGAGCTTTTCCAATGTCAAGTATCTTTTCCTTAGACCATGAGATCGTGTAACTCCCGGATACCGTAGGGAGTGCTCTTGGGTGTACCAAACGTCCACAACGTAATCGGGTGACTATAAAGGTGCACTACAGGTATCTCCAAAAGTGTCTGTTGGGTTGACACGGATCGAGATCGGATTTGTCACTCCGTATTACGGAGAGGTATCACCGGGCCCACTCGGTAATGCATCATCATAATGAGCTCAAAGTGACCAAGTGTCCGGTCACGGGATCATGCATTGCGGTACGAGTAAAGTGACTTGCCGGGTAACGAGATTGAACGAGGTATTGGGATACGGCGATCGAATCTCGGGCAAGTAACATACCGTCTCGACAAAGGGAATAGTATACGGGGTTGCTTGAATCCTCAACATCGTGGTTCATCCGATGAGATCATCGAGGAGTATGTGGGAGCCAACATGGGTATCCAGATCCCGCTGTTGGTTATTGACCGGAGAGCCGTCTCGGTCATGTCTGCATGTCGCCCGAAAGAAGGCCGAGCTCAGCCAGTCCAGAGACCGGTGTACTACTTAAGTGAAGTGTTGTCCACCTCGAAGCAGAACTACCCGCACTACCAGAAGATGTGCTATGGTGTGTACTTTGCCGCCAAGAAGCTCAAGCCCTACTTTCAAGAGCACCACATCACGGTCGTATGCACCGCCCCGCTCGCCGAGATCATAGGCAGCCGGGATGCATCCGGCCGGGTGGCAAAATGGGCCATTGAGCTGGCCCCTTACACGATCTTCTACCAGCCTCACACCGCCATCAAGTCCCAAGCATTGGCCGACTTCCTCGTCGACTGGGCCGAGACCCAGTACCTACCGCCGGCTCCCGACTCCACTCATTGGCGGATGCACTTCGATGGGTCCAAGATGCGCACCGGCTTGGGAGCCGGCATCATCCTCACCTCTCCCAAAGGCGACAAGCTCAGATACACATTGCAAATTCATTTTGCCGCCTCCAACAACGTGGCCGAGTACGAGGCGCTCATACACGGGCTCCGGCTAGCCAAAGAGCTCGGCATCCGCCGGATCCTGTGCTATGGCGACTCGGATTTGGTAGTCCAGCAATCATCCGGCGATCGACGCCAAGGACGCAAACATGGCGAGCTACCGCTTCCTCGCTCATCAAATCAGCGGGTACTTTGAAGGATGCGAGTTCCTCCACGTGCCACGGGCCGACAACGAAACAAGCGATGCCCCGCACGAATAGGCTCCACTCGACAAGCTATACCAACCGGCGTCTCTCTCCAATGCCTCCTCAAGCCGTCTATCAAGCCGTCTCCAGAATCCGATTCCATCTTCATGCCGCCTAACCCCGACGCAGTCAGATCCGGCTTGAGGAACCGATCAGGCGGCTCGGGGACTTCGATAGGCGGCCCGGGGACTTCAACAGGCGGCTCGGGGACTGCCATAGTCGCACCTGGCCCGGGGACTACGGTAGTCGGCCCGGGGACTGCATCAACACCGCAGGCGGTGGCCGACTCCAGCTCTTCACCACCCAGCCCACCCACCCTGGTTGCAGTAGCCGTGCTGGCTATAGAAGAAGTCACATCTCCATCATGGGCCCAGCCCATCCTCAACTTCCTGGTAAACAGAGAACTGTCGGCTGACGAGATCGCGGCAAGACAAGTCCAACGCCGAGCCGGAGCATACACAATTGTTAACAGAGAGCTCATCAGGCGCAGTGTCACTGGAGTTTTCCAGCGCTGCGTCGAGCCAGAGAAGGGCATAGCAATCCTCAAAGACATTCACCAAGGCGAATGCGGCCACCACGCAGCCTCAAGATCACTTGTTGCCAAAGCTTTCCGCCATGGATTCTTCTGGCCGACTGCTTTGGACGACGCCAAGGAGTTGGTCAAACATTACAAAGGGTGCCAAGTCTTCAGCTCCAAGCAACACCTGCCGCTTCGCACTCAAGACCATTCCCTCACGGCCTTTTGCCGTCTGGGACTTGGACATGGTGGGCCCGTTCAAGACGATGGCGGCGGCATGACACGTCTGCTCGTCGCCGTGGATAAATTTACCAAGTGGATTGAAGCGAAGCCGATTAAGAAGCTGAATGGGCCGACTGTCGTGACATTCATCGCAGATATTACAACTCGGTATGGCGTGCCACACAGCATCATCACCGACAACGGCATGAATTTCGCCAAGGGAGCATTGGCACGTTTCTGCGCGACGCAGGGCATCCGACTGGACCTAGCGTCCGTTGCCCACCCACAGTCAAACGGCCAAGTCGAGCGAGCCAACGGCCTCATCCTTTCCGGCATCAAGCCCCGACTGGTCGTGCCGCTGGAGCGTTCGGCCAGCTGTTGGCTCGACGATCTGCCGGCTGTCCTCTGGAGTCTGCGCACTACCCCGAACAAGTCAACCGGCTTCATCCCTTTTTTCCTTGTATATGGTGCCGAGGCTGTCATCCCAACTGACATCGAGTTCGACTCGCCTCGGGTGACCATGTACACGGAAGCAGAGGCCAAGGAAGCACGAGAAGACGTCATCGACCTGCTGGAAGAAAGCCGGCTGTTAGCCCTCAGCCGGTTCGCCATCTACCAGCAGGGTCTGCGCCGCTACCACAGCCGGAAGGTCAAGCCAAAATCATTCCAAGAGGGTGACCTTATGCTCCGGCTGATCCAGCGAACAGCCGGCCAGCACAAGCTCTCGTCCCCTTGGGAAGGCCCCTTTGTTATCAGCAGAGCATTGGGAAACGACTCCTACTACCTGATCGATGCACAGAAGCCGAAGGCACGAAAGAGAGATGATTCCGGCAAGGAGTCGGAACGACCATGGAACGCCAACCTCCTCCGAAGATTTTACAGTTAAAATGCAGTATGTATCACACTACCTTTTTGTACTAAGTATGAGACAATAGGCCCCCCGAGGAGCACTCGGGGACTGCCATCTTTTATCTATGGATAAGGAGTATCATGCTTATGATTATATCACTACATCCTTTATTCTCGTCCGGCACCGGGTTCGACCAGTCGGCCCGGGGACTTGCCGCCTTAAGTTATATTCAAGTTCCACCTGCAGTCAGATAAGTAGTGTGCCGGCACCCAAGCCCTCTCTTGTCGAAAGTCACAGCTCGAAGAACCGACTGTCCGGCTGGCAAGAGTCAAAGGCAGGAAAGGATGCCCGCACAAAAAACGGCTAAGGACTAACGAACTTATATAACAAAAGCCGGTGCCCCCTCGTCGCATCGGCTTGCCGGAAAGCAGCCGGCCGGCTTCCCATTCACCTTGCCACAATCTAAGAAAGCTCAAGTACTTGTCTTCCCGCAAATGGCCAAGTTCCTCCCCAGCCACAGACTGCAGAGCAGTTGTTCGGCTGGGAAGGGGGCGACCAAGGGAAGGCGGCAAAGGAAACATCCTAAGGATAAAAAGCAAATACGAATGGAAGCCAAACACATGCATGATTATATTTAACACAAAAGCCTTCGAAAGGCCGGCATTCAACATAGTTTGAATACACCCCCAGTGGGTGGAACTGCGTGAATTTAATAAAAAGTTGTTCAAAGAGCAACAGCAGGAAAGCAAGAGCGACAGATCAGGCCAAGGGAGTGATGGGCGAGTCGGGCAGGTCAGCCGAGGCGGCAGTGCTGGCCGGAGGAGTGGCCGGCTGGCGGGTCTCGGCCTGATCATCACCTCTGGCAGACGGCCAGGCTGGCGCCGCTCGTTCGGAGGCACGATCAGGCTGGAGCTGGCTGGTCGCTTCGCCCTCGGGCACGACGTCTTCGCCTCCCTCCCCTTCTTCGTCTTCGCCTTCGTCGCTGGAAGCGATCTCCTCCGCCGAGTCCTCGCCTTCTGCCGGGTTCAGCCTGAACCACTCCTCCGGCTGGGCGACGCCGTTGTCATCCACTTCAGGAGCGAAGGCACTGGTGTCGGTATAGTAGGTGATTGCCGAGGCGCGCTGGATGATAGCCGGCCGCACCGCCACCAGCTCCTCGTCGGCCTCGTGCCGCCAGGTGCTCAGCTGGGCTAAGCTCAGCCCAGGATACCAGGCTCGGACGAACTCCAGCGCCCGCCTGGCGCCGGACCGAGCGGAGGAAGACTTCCAGGCCTCGAAGCGGCCGACTGCAACCTCCAGCCAGTCGGCAGTCCGACTGGGGGTGGGGGGAATCGCCTCGCCGGGCGGAGGGCGGTCGGCATTGCGCCCGGCATCTTTGAAGGCGGCGAAGCATGCGGTGAGCCGCTGCGGTCGAGCTGGATCGCCAGAAGCTGCTCCTCAAGCGTCCGGCTGGCATCCAGCGCGATCTCGACTCCTGCCTGCCGGCGTACCTCGCGGTGGGCCTCGATGGCTTGGCTGGCGGCGACGGAGTAACCAGGGAAATAATCTGCGTGAAGAACAAAGAAGCAGCACAGAATCAGAAGATAAACAAGAGGGCAAAGGGGCGAGGAGGAAGGCGGCTTACAATCGATCAGATCCTCAACCCGGCCATAGCCCTCGCTCAGCGCTTGCTTTGCCTCGGCCCAGCCCGCCGCCTCGGTCTCGAACTCGGCTTTGAGGGCGGCCTCGCTGTCATGTGCCTTCTTCAAGGCCGCCTTATGGCTCTCCTCCTGGTCGGCTAATCTCTTGGCCAGGCGGTCACGTTCCTGGGCCAAGGCGCTGCACTCAGCCTCCTTGGCACGAAGGGCGGTCTGGGCCCCGCCTAGCTGCTCCCTAAAGTCGGCGTTGGCCTCTGCAAGCGTGGAGAAAAAGGGAAAAGTAATAAGGAAGAAGTCGCCGGGAAGATCCGACTCGTGATCGGCCTGAATCTCGGGGACTACACCCAGGTGTTGTGGACGCCGCCCCACGTGAGATAAAATAAACAAAGCACTCACTCCGACTATTAGTCGGTCGGCGGCCTTCGCTCGGCTCACAGGCACAGGAGTTGAAGGCAGCTGCTGGAGGTTATGATACTCCTGAAAATCAGACGGAGTGCGGATAAGAATAAGATAGCCGCCAAGGCCTACTGAAAGTTCCAAGCCGCCTGCTCAGCAGCCGGCTCGGAACTCGGGAACTACACCCAGTGGGTGTGCTGACGCGCCCCCACGGAAGAAATCAAGAAAGAAATCGACCAAGACTAGAAGACTCACCCGGATGACTGCTCGCGTAGCGAGAAACTCCTGGGTGTATCGTTGCAGCGAGGCGGCCTGGAGTGCAAGCCGGGCGCCGGACCTCTGCAGGCCGCCACGCTCAGCTCGGTCGCCCGGCTGGGCGCCCACTGGACGAGAAGCTGGCGCTGGCCGCCTCGAGATCTCGCGGCTGCCGAAGCCGGGCGCTCATAGTGCGGCTCGGCGCCGAGGGCGCCTCTCCCGCGCGCCGGTAAGGAGGCGACTACACCACAAGATCCGCCCCCGCCACCAACTCACCCCCAGCCGGCTGCTCAGGCGCCGCAGCAGATCGGCCGCCTGGGCCCGTTCCAGTCGGCGCCGACCGTGGCGCCTCCTCCAGGATGATCACGTCGTCTTCCCTCCTCTCCATCATCGGCCGGTCGTGGTCGGCTTCCTCCGACGGGGGCACGGGGATATTGGGAGCCACAACGCGGAGGGGAATGACGAGCTGCGGAGGCTGGTCGCGCAGAGCCTCCGCCTCCCTCTCCGCGGCCGCAGCCTCCGCCTGAGCCTTGGCCGCAGCGTCGGCTTGCGCCTCGGCCCACTTCTCCTGCGCCTCCTAGGCGGCCCTCTGCTCCTCCGTTTCCCGCTCCTCCCGCGCCTCCCGCGCGTTCCGCTTCGTTGCCTCCATGAGGTCGGCGCGGGGATCCACGCGGCGGGAGCTCGAAGACCCTCCCGTCGGTCCGACTATGGAGGCGGCAGGAACCCGTTCGAGGGAAAGCGGTGCCCTGTTTAGCAAATCAAGAAGACGGCTTAGAGGAGCCTTAGCCAAAAAAGACAATAAAAAAGCACGAAATATTCAACACTTACGCCAAGACCGCCTGTGGCTGCTTCACCACCTTGCGGAAGCGGGCCGCTTTCGTGGCCGCCTTGTCTCGCTTGGTCGCCGCCGTGGAACCCTTGGGTTTTTTCGGCCGACTGCCGAAGAGACCCGGCCCGGCCCGACGCTTTTGCGCGCCGCCCCAAGCGGCCGGTGCGGCAGAAGGTCCCGCGCCTTGGCGATCTGCCGCCGGCTGGCGACGCGGGTTGGCCTCGGCTTCATCATCGTCCGGCCAGTCCGCGAAGCCATCCGCGAGCTCGGGGCCGCCTGCCTCTCCGCCGGCTTCGACTATGGCGTCGTCCATGGTGGCCACCCCCAGATCTGGGTCGTCGGGGTCGTCCACCGTGCGGTCGGCCATGAATTAGCGCTCCGGCCCTGCAGCCCCGGCCGCCGGTCGAAGAAGGGGGTTCCGCTCAAAGACAAGCCGGCTAGTCAAAGGTCGGCCGCCACGAACCCGGCAACAAAAGAAGAAGGAAAGAAGGAAAACTCACCATAGGCGGGGGATCAGCCCGAGAATACGGCGCCTTGCCATACCGCCACTCCTCGGTGAGCTTGCAGTTGGAAATGTAATTCACCATGTAAGACACCTCGTCACGAGGCATCTCCTTGGTGCTCAGCCGGCATGGATCGAAGCGGCCGCTCATCTGGCAGATCATGTGCGGCCGACCTTGAAGCGGGAGCACCCGGCGCTCCACGAAGGCGGCGACCAGGTCGGCCCCGACCAAGCCCTCCGATTGGACCATTACCCGGAGCCGAGTGACGGCAGCGTTCCCAGCCAGGGAGAGCGACCTGGCTCGGTAGGACCAAGACGGCTGCCTCCCAGCCGGCGGGCCGGCTACGTAAACCAGCAGACTGACGAAGTCGCCTTGCGGGGCGACATTCTTCACGTAGAAGTACGATTGCTGCCAGAGCTTCACCGACTGGATCAACGGGATGGGCGGAAAAGGGTTGTTGTCGGCTGACCTCCGCATGGCGATGAAGGCGCCACAGGGGGCGGGCACACCCGCCGAGACGGTGCCGAAGCTTGACCGGAAGAACTCCAAAGAGCTCAAGGGTGGGAGGATGCCAAGAAAACCATCGCCGCAGGTGACGAAGGCCGGCAGACATCACCGTGTTGGGGGTGAGATGATGCGGCTGGAGGCGGTAGAACTCGAGGAAGGAGCGGAAGAACCCGCTCGCCGGCAGGCCGAGGCCGCGCAGGCAGTGCGAGAGGAAGATGACCCGCTCGCCCTCCTTCGGCGCCGGCGAAACCTCCGCCTCCGGCGCGAGGCGGGTCTTCACGTAGCCCTCACCCGGCAGCCGCCGCGTCTTGCGAAGCCAATCGATGTGGTCTTCATGGACGTTGGAACCATCCCACGAGCTAGAAAGTGCCATGGGAGCGAAGAGAAGGCGAGAGAGGCGCGGCGGCGAAGAGCGTGCAACCACGATGCGGCGGAGCCGTGGCAGACCAAGGAGGTCGACGTAAACGGGCGCAAGGGCGGTGAGGGAGGCCAAGGGCGGGCGGAAGAAAGGAGAAGGAGGTAGAAGGAAGGGTGGAGAGAGGACGAGCGGCGAAGCCTGCCGCCCCTCCTCCCCCTACTTATAGGCTCGTGCGGCGGAGCCGAGGAGGCGAGGCGTGGGGGGACGTGGGATTAACTGCGCCCACTCCCCCACGTCCCGCGATTATTGCGCCCTAAAGACATACCGAAACCGTCGCGGGAAGACGAGCGGTCCGTTCAGGCCGCAGAGGATCTGCACGTGGGCCGAAGCCTAGGTATGGCGGGCCCGACCGCTGGCGACGCCCCGTCCGCTGGCGTGGTCAGGTGCTTGGCCACATGGCGCGCGGAGTGGCACGCGGTCAACACGCGATTCGGCTTGCGTTCTCACCTTCAAGATGTAGAGCTCCCCGAAGACAGCGCACCCGCCCAAAGCCGGCTCCAAGCTGCCAGCTCCTCAGGGTAGGAAGCTGATCGAGCTTCTCGACCTTTCTTCAGCCTCGAAGCTCAACCAGCTTCGGGGACTACTGTCGGAGTAAATGACCACGGGTAGCCTAGCCGACTCCCCCTGGGACTTCTGAAAAAATTATGAGCCACTCAAGCCCTCCATCATCCAAGGCGCGGGGCCGCCTTCCCCCGGCCGGCTGACTCTCAGGCCGGCTACCGGGAGGCGGCCCGGCCCCAAAAACCTACAGGAAGAAGGCCGCAGGAGGGCCGACTCCCAAGAAGCCGACCACCAGAGGGCCGACTCAGCGAAGCCGGCCACGAGAAAGCCGACTCTAGGAAGCCGGGCCCCCAGCAGGCGGCCAAGGCCGCACCCTCAGAATCTGCACCCACATAACGGTGATGAGACGGGCGTACATGAAGAAGCCTCGCCACCTCGCATCCCGGAGCGAGATGGCCACAAGGCGCCAGACGGGCGGCCATCACCGTCCGTGGCATCTTGTTACGTCGACCATGACGTCACCCACGACAGTCACAAGACGACCAGCGGCGGGCCCCTCCGATCAGAGAGATGCCCGAAGGCGGCTTGGCCTCTCCCAGTCGGCCTGAGACATGGCCGGCTTCCCATAGCCGGCTTGTTCCCTCCCTCGAAGGAAGCGCCTCATTAAGGAGACAAGACGAGGTGAGGCTACAGTGATCGCCGCCAAGGCGGCGGCACTGTAGCCACGCTTACCCCGACAAAGCCCTCGTCATCAGGGTTGGGGCAACAGTAACCAGCCCCCGACAAGGCCCTCAGTGATGGGGCCAACTTGTCGACCAAGAAGCCGGCAGCCGGCGGGACCCACCAGTCGGCGGGTCCCAGCTGCCAGCGGAGAAGCCGACGAGCGTAGACACTGATGGCTAGGGCCCATGCCCAGCCGGATTACCATTGTACCCCCGGGGGTAGGCCTATATAAACCCCCCAGGGCACCCATGCAAAGGGTTGATCTCTCATAGTTTTAGACACCACATAGAGAGAAGAGGAGAGCTAGTCGTGCCCTTCTTCTTCCTCTCGCAGAACACCTTAAGGAGCCTCTTGTAGCCACTTGTTCATCTAGTGATCATGCGGAGACCCCAGAGCAGCAGTAGGGGTGTTATCTCCACGGAGAGCCCCGAAGCTGGGTAAGATTCGCCGGCGTGCATGTCATCGCCTCATCCCGTTTCCAGGCACCGGCGACGTCTTATTGGCTCCCACAATGATAAGCCACCCGTTGGCATATGTCGCACCTACCACCCGACAACGATGATCTTGAGGAGGTGTTATATGACAATGATGTATTATGATGATAAGTTGTTAATGATGTGATGATGATGATATTTATTATATCATTTGGTGAAAGAACCGCGGATTAGTTTCAAGTGGATGGACATCCACTTGAAACTAGTCCACGTTTATTTCACCCAGTGATGTAATAACTAATTATTATGTAAAAACAATAACTAAATTCCTGTTGTAGGAAAACTTGTGAAAAGTTTTATGAATACAACATGAAATAAAATCTGAAATAATAGTAGCAATATGGCGGGAGAAGCGCTACTACTAATTACCGATGGCGCTCCTGCAGGAAGTCGCTATTACTAAACCGATTTAGCAGTAGCGTGGGCTGGGGCACACTACTGTTATACGTTAGCTGTAGCGCCTTATCAGTAGCGCACCGTCCCGCGCTACTGATAGGCCTAAAACCCGCGCTGCTGTTAGGCTTTTCCCTAGTAGTGTTTTTGAGCCATCTACATCTATGGCTCAACTGAGACTGGATCAGTGGATACATACCAGAAATCATATTTTGCACATAGTTTGATACTCCCTATGTCCCATAATGTAAGACGTTTTTTAACACTAAAAAACGTCTTACATTATGGAACAGAGGGAGTCTGCATTAGGCGGTAATTTGATTGCACACATTCAGCCTAATTTGACTTGATTAAGAGTTAACACTACACTGGTCGAGTACATAGGTATAGATCCATTAGTCTATATTGATTTTTTTGAGGGAAGAGTCTATTTTGATATGTTTTTTTATTCAGGGCTTTTTTCTTCTTATTTTTGTGAGGGGGAAGGGCTTTTTATCCTTTTTTTGCTATTAGGGTTTTTGTTTTGAATTTTTTTTGAGCGGTAAACCAAACTTTATTACTCAATTGTCAGGTTTACATGAATTACAAAAAGGTCGTGGGGTGTCCCCAGCCACACATGACGTCCTTCTTCTAAGGATGTAGAGAACTTCACTAAATTATGGGCATCAACATTCATTGCCCGGCCTTCAAAAACAAACTTGCAGCTAGTAAGTTCCCTTGCCCTTGCAACAATCTCCTTAATGATCATACCATATTTCCCATCTGAACCTTTCTCTATCTCATCCACTAGTGTTTTACAGTCACATGCGATAACAACTCGATCCAAAGATAAATCGAGTGCAAGAGACAGAGCTTCTCTACAAGCAAGCGCTTCCAGTAGGAGGGTCCATAATTAGATCAAGACCATAGCCGACGAACCAAGGTATTTGCCAGTATGATCTCGACAAATCGAGGCTGCCGCCCCCCGTCTCCCATTCCTTGCGAGTCCTCTGTCCACATGGATCTTTGCGATGCCTTCGGCTGGCGCGTTCCATCCTCTCCTGCCTCCCGTTCTTGTGACAGTTGCTGCCCGAGGCTTGTCGCCGGATGACACATGCGCCCTCAAAATTTCAAGCTCCGAGATGAAGCTCTTAACAAAAGAGAAAATGGCATATGGGCTCTCAAAGATTGCTTCATGGATAGCCTTCCGACGTGCTGTCCAAATTGCCCATAAAGTAACAACACAGTTTATTAATTGGGCATGTGGCAGATTATCAAACAAAATGAATAACCATTGCTTCGCACTCGGCTCGCTTGTTGCATGTAGATGTTCAGCGAGATCGCCATCAACGAGGGCCCATACGCAACGAGCCGTTGAACAATCCAGGAGGGAATGCCTCCATGAATCTTGTGCTCCGCACAGCTGACAACAATCAACATCGGACATATTTCTTACATGGCGCACATCCTCAGTCGGGAGAGAATGTTTGGCAAGTCACTATAGAAAGTTTTTTACCTTGCCCGGACCTGAACCGACCATAGAGAAGTCCAAGATTTCCCTTCGGCTGCCAAGTCAGATGATCCTGCAATTCCTTCGAGCCAATCCTCTCTTCGTCTTTTTTTTTTCTTTTGCTATTAGGGTTTTTGTTTTGAAGGGCGGACAGAGCAGAGCATCCAGATCGACGGCCCACGGGATGAAGGACGAGTAGACACGACGGGCCTCGCATGTGTTCCCCAGCCCATGATAGGAAAACTCGCTTCCCCAGCCCAATGCACCGATGCCTCCCTCTCTTCTCCTTTCTTCCTTCCCTCCTAAAAAAACCCAAATCGACAGCGAGACGCCATGGCGATTCAGTTCTAGCTAGGTCTACCTCCCGATTCCCCTTCCTTCTCGGCCGGCCGGCTTGGACTGCCGCACCAGCTGCTCGCCGCCGCTGCCGGCCCCTTCTCGCGCCGCATCCGGGAGAACCCTAGCGCCCACGTCCTCCCCGATGGACGAGCACCAGGCCGGGGATCTCGTCAAGGAGCTCGTCCTCCGCCTCGTCCCCGCCGACTCCGGGCGCGACGCGGGCGGCGCGCTGCGGTTCGCGCACCGGCTGCTCTCCAGCCGCCTCGCCCCGGCCGTCCTCCCCGACGAGCACGCGCTGGCGGAGTCCGTCAAGCGCCGCCTCGCCGCCTCCGGCCGCCCCGACGGCGCCCTCGCCTTCGCCGACCTCCACTCCAAGCTCTCCGCCCGGTCCCGCCCCGCCTCCCTCTGGCCGCTCCTCTACCTGCTCGACTCGCTCTCCTCCCACCGCCGCGGGGCCGCCTCCTGCCTCCCCGACCTCCCCACCGCCGCGCCGCCGAGGCATGCCGCCTCGCGGGCGCCCGGCACGCCGGCCGGCGGCGCGGCGCTCGTCTCCAAGGACCCGGACAACATCCGCGAGATCGCGCTGCGGGAATACACCGAGCTGGTGCTCGACGAGACGGAGGTGTCGGAGGCCACGCTGGTGCGCGACGTGCTCTACGCCTGCCAGGGCATCGACGGCCGCTACGTCCGGTACGACAAGGCCAGCGACACATACGACCTGCCCGCCGGAGTCCGCGTGCCCGGCTCCACCCGCACCCTGGTACGCAAGCTGTGCGAGATCGGCTGGCTGTTCCGCAAGGTGCGAGGCTTCGTCTCCGACAATGTGAGCCGCTTGCCCTCTCATGCCGCCACCGAGGTCGGCACTGTTGCTCAGGCCTTCTGCTCAGCTCTACAGGAGGAATTGTCTGATTACTATAAGCTGCTTGCAGTTCTAGAGTCGTACTCGTTGAATCCGATCCCAACACCTGGGTCTGATTCGGGTGTGTCAGGTAATTACCTCTCGCTGCGGCGTCTTGTTGTGTGGCTTGCCGAGCCTGCGGTGAAAATGCGCTTGATGGCTGTCTTGGTGGATGGATGTCGTGGTTTGAGAGGTGGTGGAATGGCTGGTGCAATCCATGGGCACGCACAGCATGGGGATCCCATGGTTCAAGACTTTATGGGCCGCTTGCTGCGGCGAGTCTGCTCGCCGCTGTTTGAAATGGTCCGAAGCTGGGTGCTTGAAGGTGAATTGGAGGATGTATTTGGTGAGTTCTTCATTGTTGGGCAGCCAGTTAAGGCTGAATCTTTGTGTGGAGGGCTACCTTATTCAGTCTGATATGCTACCGAAGTTTCATTTCTCCCGTGCTGGCACAAAGGATCCTCAGAACAGGGAAGTCGATCAACTTTCTCAGAGTTTGCTGTGATGATAATGGTTGGGCTGAGGCCGCCACTGAGGCTGCAGCCTATGTTGGCACCACAACAAGTCGAGGTGGGCTTGGCTATGGACAGATTGATGCTTTGGAGGCATTGGTGGTAGAAGCAGCCAAGAGGATTGATCAACGTTTGATGGATGTGATCCATAAGCGATACCGATTTAAAGACCATTGTCTTGCTATCAAGCGATATTTGCTTCTTGGGCAGGGTGATTTTGTTCAGTATCTGATGGATGTTGTTGGTCCAGAGTTGTCAGAACCAGCCAATAGAATTAGCTCCTTCCACCTTGCTGGCTTGCTTGAAACTGCAATACGTGCCTGATGCGCAATATGATGACCGTGACATCTTGGACCGGATAAGAGTAAAGATGATGGATCACGGAGAAGGTGATCGTGGCTGGGACGTCTTCTCCTTGGAGTATGACGCTAGGGTCCCTCTGGACACGGTGTTCACAGCTTCAATCATGAAGATGTACCTCAAGATATTCAACTTCCTATGGAAGCTTAAGCGTGTTGACCATTCTCTGACTGGAGTATGGAAGACAATGAAGCCTAATTGCATTGTTTCTTCTCCATTTTACAAGGAAGGGACAAGCATCAGGGCTCAGTTTGTTTCAGTTCTTCGGAAATGCCAAGTTCTGTTCAATGAAATGAACCATTTTGTGACCAACTTCCAGTACTACATTATGTTTGAGGTCCTGGAGGTTTCCTGGGCTCGTTTCTCAGAAGAAATGGATGCAGCAAAAGATTTGGATGATCTTCTCATGGGACATGATAAGTATCTCACTTCAATTGTGGAGAAGTCCCTCCTGGGTGAGCGGTCCCTGGGAATTTTGAGAAATCTTTTTGCTTTGTTTGACATCATATTACAGTTCCGCAGCCATGCTGATAGGTGGTTTGAACGGATATATGAGCTGCAACTAAGGTTAGATTATTGCAGAAAATAGCTAATGCCATCTTTCCCTCAAAATCTCATCACATCTACAGTTTGATTTACTTTTAAGTTCTCCTTCTTACTGCAGGGGAAAGAGTAAACCGAAAACAAAATCGAAGGAAACAGGTTCATGGCTGGAGGGGGGAAGAAAAGCCATGATTCAACTCGCAGGGGAACTTTTTCGGAAAATGGGTGAAGATTTGGATAGCATTGCGAAAGATTATACAGCTTCTCTTGATTCATTTATCTCCCAGTTGCCCCTGCAGCAACATGTTGATTTAAAGTTCCTTCTCTTCCGTTTGGACTTCACCGAATACTACAGCCGTGTTTCGTCCAACAAATGAAATGAGTGTGTGCTTCTAATGTGGAAGAAATAGGCGTTAGATTTACTTTTTGGTTGGGGTGGGTGCTTATCATTGATCAATTTCTGATATTTCTCGGCCACATTAGTTAGTACCTTTTTTAGTTTTAGTTCACTTTTGTTGGAGTATATTTGTAGTGTATGCTTCTCAAGATGGCTTTGGTAACACTGAAATATCTTTGACTTGTGACTGGATTGATTATTTATGTATTGTGAATTGAGTACCAGCATGTTCTCAAATACTACACTTGGTACTTCCACCTCATAATTTCACAAAAAAGCAATGCATCTGTTTGGTATCCAGATCATGCTTCACACAGACCTCATTCTATCATATGTATTGTGTCAAGGGCCTCGGCGCCCAAGACAGCGGGGCCTCGACTACGTAGTTCGTAGTCTCGGTGGATAGGAGCGCTAGGGTTTTTGCCTGGCTGCTCAATGGTGCGGGAGGAGAGGGTAGGAGTAGAGAAAGAGGTAGGAGATAATAACTTTATTGCCTGCCCCTAAAGGGTGCTGTCTATACGATATATAAAGGCCCCATGGGCTGCTAACAAACTAGAAACCTACTCTGAAACAAACTAGTCTTTTACTCTAAGAACTAATGTACCAGGATCAGGACTCCTGCCCAGCCTGCGCCTCGCCTGATGCGGCCGACGGCTGCTCCTGGCCCCGTGGCCCACGCCTGTAAGACGTGCCCCACATGACATCTCTCCCCCCCCTCGATGAGCAGCTCGTCCTCGAGCTGAAAAGCGGGGTAGCGGTCGACGAAACTGTCAAGATCCTCCCATGTAGCGGACGAAGCTGCTTCACCCTTCCAGTGGACGAGTAGCTGACAAACGCCGCGTGCTAGGCGCGCACGAGTCACGCGCTCCGGTTCTGGAACAGCCGCCCCGTTGTGGATCGAAGGCAAACCCGGCGGTGTAGTTGGAGGCGTGCCGAAGAACTTCTTGAGGAGGCTCACGTGGAACACGTCATGGAGGCGCGAGCGTGCCGGAAGCTCAAGACGGTATGCCACGTCGTTGATGACCTCTGAAATGCGGTACGGCCCATAGAATCGCGGCTTGAGCTTGCCCCTGTTTGGCAAGTTGAGAGAGGACGCGGCGCGCTGGCGAAGGCGAAGCCAGACCCAATCGCCCACATCATGCCGAATGTCCCGATGACGTCTGTCGTAGTAGGACTTATAGACCGCCCGTGCCTGGTGTAGACGATAGCGGACGTCCTCGATAAGCTCGTCGCGCTCCGCCATGCTCCTGGCCACTGCAGCTACCCGAGTGTCGCCCGGCTCGTAAGAGCGAATAGTGGGAGGGTCACGGCCATACACCAGCTTGAACGGAGTCTCTTGGGTTGCTGTCTGGTAGGCGGTGTTGTATATGTACTCGGCCCAGGGAAGCCACCGGAGCCACTGCTTGGGACGATCCCCGGTAAGACACCGTAGGTACATCACAATGATCTTGTTAGCAGCCTCCGTTTGTCCATCCGACTGTGGGTGAAACGCTGACATCATGTGCAGCTTTGTCCCAGTGAGGCGCATGAGCTCTCGCCAAAAAGCGGAGGTGAAGACGGGGTCGCGGTCAGAGACCATGGACTGCGGCACGCCATGGAGACGAACAATCTCAGCGAAGAACACCTGCGCCACTGATTCTGCCGTGTACGGGTGGGCTAGTGCCACAAAATGGCAATACTTGCTGAAGCGATCCACCACGGTGAGAATGACAGACTTCCCGCCCACGCGAGGGAGCGCTTCCACGAAGTCGATGCCGACATCAGTCCACACGCCCGTGGGCACCGGCAGCGACAGCAGCAGCCCAGCGGGGTGCAAGTGCTCGGACTTGTACCGCTGGCAAGTACCGCAAGTGCGGACGTAGTCTTGCACCGTCTTGCGAAGGTTAGGTGCGTGGAAATCGCGGCGGAGACGATGCAATGTGCGCAGGACGCCTTCGTGCCCATCATCGTGCACGGCACTGAGAATCTCCTGGAGTAGCGGGGACGACGGCGGAATGTAGAGGCGGCCGTTGAAAGTGACGAGGCCGTCGGAGAGCGCCCACGGCTGCTGCCGCGCACCTGCCGTGATATCCTCACGCAGCGTTACGAGCGCCGGGTCAGTGGACGTCGCTTGTCGGAGGCGATTGATGAAGTCAAAACGAGGACCCGAGATCGCCATGATCGACGTCTCCTCCGTGTCGCGGCGGAAAAGTGCATCCGCCACCGTGTTGGTACTACCGGCCTTGTACTCCACGGTAAAGTCGAACCCCAGGAGTTTGCCAACCCAATGATGCTGCGGGATGGTTGCCAAACGCTGGTCAAGTAGAAATTTGAGGCTGTAGTGATCCGTTTTAACCACAAATTGGCGCCCCCATAGGTACGGCCTCCAGTGCCGAATCGCGAGCACCAGGCCGATGAGTTCCCGTTCATATGCTGCCAGGGAACAGTGACGTGGCGCGGCTGGCCGGCTAAAGAAAGCCACCGGGTGGTTGTCCTGAAGAAGGACGGCCCCGAAGCCGTATGTCGAGGCGTCACACTCGACGATGAACGGCCGCGTAAAATCCGGTAACGCGAGGACGGGAGCCGTGGTGATTGCCGTCTTGAGGGTGTTAAAAGCTGCTGCCGCCTCCGGCGACCAGGAGAAACCATCCTTGCGAAGGAGGGCCGTCAGTGGCGCGGCAACCACGCCAAACTCCTTGACAAACTTGCGGTAGTACCCCGCAAGGCCGAGAAACCCCCGGACCGCGCGCGCCGAGCGCGGTTGCGGCCATTCGGCCACTGCCTGCACCTTTTCCGGATCCATGGCCACTCCTGCAGCGGAGATGGTGTGACCCAGGTATGCGATCGATTCGACAGCGAATGTGCATTTGGATCGCTTGACGAAGAGCCGGTGCTGGTGCAGGACGGTGAAGACGGTGCGCACATGTCGGAGATGGTCAGCCCATGTCTCGCTGAAAATGAGGATGTCGTCAAAGAAGACGAGAACAAAACGGCGCAGGTACGGCCGCAGCAGATCGTTCATGAGGGCCTGGAACGTTGCCGGCGCGTTGCAGAGGCCGAACGGCATCACCAGGAACTCGTAGAGGCCGTCATGAGTACGGAAGGCGGTCTTCGGGATGTCCTCCGCACGCATCCGCACCTGGTGGTAGCCGGAGCGCAAGTCGAGCTTGGTGAAGAAACGAGCGTGCCGTAGCTCGTCGAGGAGTTCGTCCACCACCGGGATCGGAAACGCATTCTTGACAGTAATGGCGTTCAGGGCGCGGTAATCGATGCAGAAGCGCCAGGACCCGTCGGCCTTGCGGACCAGCAGTACCGGGGACGAGAATGCGGAACAACTTCGCCGCGGATGATACCTGGCGAGCATGGCGGCGATCGACGCTTCCAGCTCGTCCTTGTGCGCGCCGGTAGCGACACGGACGGACGGCCACCGGGGCGGAACCGGGTAGCAGGGTGATGACGTGGTCGCGGCTGCGGGGCGGTGGCACGCCGGAGGGCTCGGCGAAGATGCCGTCGAACTCGGCAATGATGGCGTCGAGGAAGTCGCGGCCGCTGCATGACTTCAGGGCTGGCCCGTCCGGTCCTGCAATGCCGCGCCAGCACACCTGATGGCCCCTCCGCCAGAATGTCATGGAGAGGGCGCGGAAATCCCACAGGATCGGTCCCAGCGACGCCAGCCACTGCGTGCCGAGGACGATGTCGTAGCCCGCGAGCGGCAAGGCGAGGAAATCCTCCGAGAACTCCTCGTGGCCGATGCGGAAGGGCACGACGCGGTACGCGCCCTGGCACGGAACGCGCTCGCCGTTGGCCACCGTGACGCGCATCTTCTCTGTGGTGGGGGACGGCAGCGTAGCACGAGCGGCCGCCTCTTCGGCGATGAAGTTGTGGGTGGAGCCTGAATCGATCAGGGCGAGGAGGGAGACACCCCCGAGAGTAATATGCATCTGCATAGTGTCGCTCGTGCGCACGCCGGCGATTGCGTGGAGCGAGATCTGAGGGTCGTCCCGTGATGCATCATCAGTAGCGGAGGCCGTGTCGTCGTCGTCGTCGTCCGGCGCTAAGTCGAGGAGAAAGATGCGCTGGCACACACGGTTGTGGCCCCTGCCAAACTTCTCGTTACAGTTGAAGCATAGGCCCAGGCGACGGCGTTCCTCCATCTCTGTCTGGGAGAGACGTTTGATTGGGCGCCCGTCCGGCAGATTGTGGCCATGCTGAGGTGCGGCTGGTGGGGCCGGTGCGGGGGGCGCGAGGCGTGGTCCTGGCGTCGGCGGGATGCCCTTCTGGGGAAAACGCATCGGTGGCGCGGCGGAAAGCGCGCACTGGTCGCGCAGCTCCAATTTGCGGGCGAGGCTCATGGCGACGGCGAGGGACTGCGGGTTATGGATTTCCACGTCGAGGCTGAGGGGTGGCTGGAGTCCCGCGGTGAAGATCTGCACCTTCTGTGTCTCGGATAAGGTGCCTGCCCGGGGGAGGAGCGCCTCAAACCGCTCCTGGAAGTCGACGACGGACGTCGTGCGCTTGCACGCCATTAGTTCGCCCAGCGGGTTAGCGCGCAGAGGTGGCCCAAAACGGAGATTGAGCAGCTCGGAGAAGCGGCGCCACGGAGGTGTGCCCTCGTCGCGCTGGACCTGCATATACCATAGCTGGGCAGTACCTTCCAGATTGTAGGACGCCATCCACACCTTCTCCTCCTCGGCGATCCGTTGTTGATGGAAGAAGGACTCGCATCTGTTGATGAATGCGAGCGGATCAGACTTGCCGTCGAACTTGGGAAAATCCATCTTCTGAAACCTGGGCGGCCGATCATTGTGGTGTTGCCCATCATGGGCGCCGTCAGCGCTCGACGAGGAGGAGGACTTGTCCTTCTGGAGTGCGGTGACGGACGACTGCAGGGACGCCACCGTGGCAGTCAAGGCCTCGATCATCTTGGCCAGATCCGCGGTGGTAGGTTCTGCCATGCCGGAAGTGACCGAGGCGGCAGCGGATGGTGGCGATGTCGGGGAGCCTGGCGCGGACACAGGGGGGAAAGCGGCCGGCGGATGGAGCGTGGACGAGGAAGAGGATCGCCTGGAACCTGATACCAAGTTGTCAAGGGCCTCGGCGCCCAAGACAGCGGGGCCTCGACTACGTAGTTCGTAGTCTCGGTGGATAGGAGCACTAGGGTTTTTGCCTGGCTGCTCAATGGTGCGGGAGGAGAGGGTAGGAGTAGAGAAAGAGGTAGGAGATAATAACTTTATTGCCTGCCCCTAAAGGGTGCTGTCTATACGATATATAAAGGCCCCATGGGCTGCTAACAAACTAGAAACCTATACGAAACAAACTAGTCTTTTACTCTAAGAACTAATGTACCAGGATCAGGACTCCTGCCCAGCCTGCGCCTCGCCTGATGCGGCCGACGGCTGCTCCTGGCCCCGTGGCCCACGCCTGTAAGACGTGCCCCACATGACATATTGCGTCATACATTTTTTTCCCTTTCTGCCTTTCAAAGGAATATAATGTTCGCTCACTGCAGTTCTACAGTTGTGTATTGGTAACTCTGCCGTCATATTTCTTTATGAATCCACGACTGATTTCAGACTACTGTGCATTGATAATTCTAGAAGGTGTTTTGCTTATGAACATGACCGCGACAACAGATCTCAGACTTACTTTCTTGGAATTTGATAAACTATTTGCTAGGTGCGTCTCCCAGGACAATTTAGTTTCAGCATATGATATATCTCTTCGGTATTTTGGACTATCTGTTTGGTACAGCTGGTGCCTGGCGCTGCTACTTTGTATCAGGGTGGCACTTACTGCTGTTCCTAGTTATGCTTAACCAGTAGACACCCTTGTAAATGCGTCCTAAACTGTCTCCATCTTGCAGGCTCATGAAAAACGGATGAAGCAACACTCTAAAATCCAGGATGTACATGAACAGGTAAGAACAGCTGCAAGGCATGATTGAATTCTGTAGCTGGATTGATTGAACGATGAGACTGACTCTTTTGCTTTCTGTTGCTGCTAGATTGTTTCTGCTAAAACAGTTGAAAAGGAAGTTAATGCTCTCAAAGCTAAGCTTAATGATGAAAGTATATTAGTTATGTCATTTGACGCACAGATTGTTGATTGGCAAGGAAAAGGTTATATTTCTAATTTCTAAATATATTTTTTGTTAGTACTGCTCAAGTATTGTATGTTACTCCCTTTCTGAGAGTTACTATTTTCCTCACTTTTTGCATGAATCCCTTCCAACCAGTACATGAAATGGAGGGAGCATCTCAAGGGGAAAGTGAAAGAAAGGAATCAAATAATAGCAGATGAAAATCAGAAGCTGTGCGGTTTGAGCTCCGAGATTGAGGGTAAACTGCAGTGCCTTGAACCTAGAGAAAAGAAAGTAGAGGCAATGATCGCTAAGGCCTTTATTCTGAATACTCCCTCTGTCTCAGTTTAGAGGGCGTGCGCGTAGTTCTAGGTCATCCATTTGACTAACTAAATATGAGTTATATGCCACCAAAAGCATATCATTAGATTCTTAAGCTGATGTAGTTTCTAAACATATATTTTTCATCACATATAATACATATATAGCTAGTTAAATTCTTAACCTAGAACGACGTGCATGCCCTGTAAACCGAGACGGAGGAAGTATATTGCTTGTTCAAACTTAAAATCCTTTTAAAATGGTAAAAATCATTAAATTTGGTGATTCTTCTGAGGCCTTATTGTATTTATTGTTGATGTTCATTCAGAAACACGATACTAGCTGTCCATCTCTTTGACTGTTAAAGCCTGCAGGTTTAGCTGCATTTTTTCGTTAATTGTGTCTTTTTTCCTGAAAATAACTGACATATCATCTTTCTTTATGTCACCACATAGGCTTCGAATTTATGTTTGGAAGTTGCTTCAGTAAGGACTGCTGCCACAGCAGAACAGCAGATTGTTTGCGCAAAATTCAACAACATTGTGAAGGCGGTATGTCTAAGTTAGAAGACTGCTTTGTAAAATCATCAGTAAAGCAGGCATCTTTTCAAATATATCTGTATGTGCTAATATATTGATTCTTTCTGTAGTTCAACACCTACATGGATAGCGTCGACCCTTTCCTCGAGCGAGTCGAGGAGATTGGCAGATTAGATCACTGAGCTCTCGAGGCCATCTAAATACCTTTCGTGCTTAATAGAAGCACCTACCTGTGAGACTGTCACTAGAAGCCAGATTGAATATTGCCCATATTTACCTGTTTCATAATGTAGGCCAGCAGCCGAGGATTTCTGATCGAATGATTCAGTTTGCTGTTTCAAAATGTGCCAACTGGCAGGGGAAGGCGCCTCTGCTCCCGATCCATCTGCCGCCGTCACAACAAAAACCACGCCCAGGGCCAGTGCAATGAGCAAGAAGTCGAGGGCTAGGAAAAGGACATGAGCTGTGGTTCTTACCAGTGCATGGATGGGAAACCCAGTACATATCTCTGTTTGTGTGCTCTGATGGAAAACCCAGTACATATCTTGCATGATGCTGTAGTAATGCCTCTAGCTGCTACTCCCTCCGTTCTTAAATAATTGTCTTTCTAGAGATTTCAACAAGTGACTACATACGGAGCAAAATGAGTGAATCTACACTCTAAAACATGTCTACATACATCCGTATGTTGTAGTCCATTTGAGATGGCTAGAAAGACAAATATTTGGGAACGGAGGGAGTATTTATGTGCTGAATTATGCATGCGCTGGTTTGTTCGGGTCGGGGCTAGTTATTGATTGAGGTAACAGAATACTACGTGCTGGTGTTGGCTAGTTATTGATTGAGGTAACCGAGTACTATGTGCTGGTGTTATCTTCTATGTGAATATGCACTGCATTTCCGACACTTCCATTTTTGCTTCTACTGTGACTTATCATCAGATACGATGGCTTTGTCGTCTTACTGATACTTATTGAAACCTGACACTCTTCTTTCGCCGGGCAAAGTGAGGGATTTATGTCTAAACTTCAAACATCATCATGCATTATATTAGAACCAACCTCTGAATTCCTGAAACATGCTGAGACGGAAAGAGGGGATCCCTGGCCATGCAGATTATTTCTGGTAGGCATAAGGTTTTCACCAGCCACTTTTGGCAACATTTGTTCCAGTTAACTGTCACTCAGCTGAATATGAGTATTGCTAGCCACCTAGAGACTAATGGTCAGACAGAGATTAAAACAGTGTTTGGGAACTTACTTGAGATGTTCTGTGCATGCTTGTCCCCAGTCCCCACAAATGGCACCACTGATTGCCGTTAGCTGAGTTCTGGTATAACACCAAGTATGCTTGATTCAACCGTAGGTGCAAATGACAGTTGCTCCGAGGATTAATCAGAAATTTGAGTTCAAATATATTAGCCCTTTCACTGTACTACAATGCGTGGAGTCGGTTGCTTATAAGTTACTCCCTCCATAAACAAATATAAGAGCGTTTAGATCACTAAAATAGTGATCTAAACGTTCTTAAATTCGTTTACGGAGGGAGTACAATTGTCAGAGAGCGGTAAAAGCCACCATGTGGTCCATGTATCTGTTTTGAAGAAAGCAGTGCCACCGTTTCGAGAGGTATGTCTGTGGATTTCATGAAATTTGTACCAATACTGATCATGTTGCTCAGCCGACAGATGTCCTTATCGGCGCCAGGTACAACAAGATGGCGGTGTGTTAACGCAAGTGTTGGTCCATAGGGGAGGCCTGCCATATAAATGGGCAACCTGGGAAGAACTCAGCGACATGTAGCATTAGTTTCCATCGACAGCTTGGGGTCATGCCAGTCCACAAGAAAGGGGTAATGTCACGGCGTCTGAATCTGATGACACTGAAGATCAGAGGCAAGAGGTAGGGACCAACTTTTTCTTTTTCTTTGAGGTGAGCCAACTTTTTATTTTGATTGAGAATCAGGTAGGGACCAACTAAGGCGAAGCAAGTCAACCCGGAAGCCCGTTAAGCGTGACTAAAGCCCAGTGGGCCAAGGCCCTGTAGCCAACGACTATCTACTTAAGCTGCTGTCGTCATCATCCTAGGGCATCGAAGATGAACTAATTGTACCTGGACCTACATCTACATGTGCTCATCCCTTCCTCCTGAAACCCCAGGATTTGAAACTCCTCTATTCAAATCCCGTGCATCAGCAACTAATATACCGCCTAATGTGCTGCTAGGGATTCATGACCGTAATAATAACAACCTGATTTCTTGTCATCGTGCACGTTCTTCACCCATGGTAACACACTTAGGACTGGATAGCCCCTCGACTGTGATGTGCTTCAACTACAATAGTGTCTCTCACAAACAGGCACATGTACACAAACACTTGACACGAACTTCATGACTCACCCCGCCTTAATTAGTGGCATCGTGTTGCCCGTCTCATATCGGCATTTCACTGACTATGGTGTGATTGAAGTCAACATCTCACTAATTTCGTCCAACAATGATCTCACACCGTCGTCATCGACCTCACACCCTATCACACTGGCATTGCGCCAAGACATGACTTCATTATTCGTCTAACTCCCCTGAAGATGATCTTGACGCGCTTCACCGGACGACGACCGCCGCCCTTGCTAACAAATAGTGTGCTCGCCGTTTTTGCCTTGTCGCTCCACCATACTATGATCGTCCCCCGTGAGGCGCTAGCATGAGTGACCTCTCCTGGACTAGCACGCCTTTAAATTTTGGACCTCACCCCCGCATGAGTTTGCCAATGACCCATCGCATCAAAAAAACACTTGTGTTCAAAAAAATAAAAATAAAAATAAAAATAACACTAACTAGAGTAGACTACTCGTGCTGTAATTTGAAACATACACAAATATATACCTGCTATGGCTATTTTTCTTTAAATAATACATTTTTTATTAATTTTCATAAATATTACGCTGGATAAAAAATTTCAAAAATAATACACCGTCGGCCCGCTGCAGGCCGACTGGGCCTAGTCGGCCCACAGCAGGCCGATTGGATTCCAGTCGGCCTACAGCTGGCCGACTGGCCCCTGTCGGCCCACTGTGGGCCGACTGGAGCTAATTGGCATAAAAAATATTTGTTTAAAAAATGTTAATCATGTAATTAAAAAAATGTTAAACGTGTATAAAAAAAATGTTCCTGATGTATACAAAAAATGTACAATATATATGCAAAAATGTTGACATAAAAATATGTTTTTAAAAGTGTTAAGCATGTATTTAAAAATTGTTAAATGTGTGTATAAAAAATGTTCCTTATTTATACAAAAATATAGAATGTGTATGAAAAAAGTTGATACCAAAAAATTATGTTTGAAAAATATGTTTGAAAAGTTGACATTTTTCAAATACATGATTAAAATTGTTAAATGTGTGTATAAAAATGTTCCTTATCTATAAAAAATATAGAATGTGTATGAAAAAAGTTGACACCAAAAATATGTTTGAAAAAATGTTCCAGTTCCATTCAAAAGAGCAACCAATCATATTTTTTCACAACCTTGATTTATTTTTTGTCACCAACTCACCAACATAATTTTTGGTGTCAACTTTTTTCATACACATTCTATATTTTTGTATAAATAAGGAACATTTTTATACACACATTTAACAATTTTAAATACATGATTAACACTTTTAAAATATACTTTTTATGTCAACATTTTTGCTTATATATTGTACATTTTTTTATACATCAGGAACATTTTTCTATACACATTTAACATTTTTTTAATTACATGATTAACATTTTTTTAAACATATATTTTTATGCCTATTTTTTTGCAAAAACAATTAGCCCACAGCGGGCCAGTTAGCTCCAGTCAGCCCACAGTGGGCCGACAGGACCCAATCAGCCCACAGTGGGCCGACAGGGGCCAGTCGGCCAGCTGTAGGCCGACTGGAATCCAATCGGCCTGCTGTGGGCCGACTAGGCCCAGTCGGCCTGCAGCGGGCCGACGGTGTATTATTTTTGAAAAAAAATTACGCAGCGTAATATTTATGAAAATTAATAAAAAAATGTATTATTTAAAAAAAATTAGCCCTGCTATGATCATGATTTGGAAGCTAACCAAATCAGCAAGCTCGGATTATTTTCCAAGTTCCAACAGATATTACTCCTTACTCTTTGCGAATGAGTTGTCATGTGTAACACGCTATGTATGGCAAGCTGTAAATCTTAGTCGACGCTATCATCTTCTCTTTCTCAGAGAGTTTAACACATTATTGTTGTGAGAAAATAGTACAGGCACGAAAAATGTAGAGCCCAGAGACAATGTATGTATCATTTAATGGCGCGTCGCAGCACCCATGATCAAGCTGGCCTTAGGGGAATTTTGGCCCTCACGGCAAATATCGCAGCACGCATGATCAAGCTAGCCTTAGGAGAATTTTGGCCCTCACAACAATAAGCTCACACATATACACTATATTCCTCACTGCATTGATTTCGTAGGCTACAGCCTTGATGTTAAATCACCACCCGGAAACATCGGCTGAAGAACCTCTTGAGGTGACAAGATCCAAATGGACTTCACGATGATCACAAACTCCCTGCAGCATCAATCCCAAAAATGTCAGGGTAACCAACCATTATAATCTTTCATCATGAACAGTAAAAGAAAAGAGGGCTGTGTTCTGAGCTTCTCATTTTTTTAAGGAAATATGCACACATTCGTGTTTCAGTCGTATCAATTCCTGACATTTTAACAGATTCTAGTTTCTCGGGGAATATTTGAGACAGGGAATCTTCAGAAGTTCATATAGCCATAGGGACTTACTCCCATGGGTCATCACCGACAAATAGGAAGTCACCCTCATAATCCTGGTAGATAAACTTCCAGCCCATACTCTGTCGATCTTCGAGTTGCCCTTCCATGCCAAACATGTGGGCCAAAGCTTGATTCAGTTCTCCATATTCAGAGAAGCTACCAATGTCAATGGAACGGCTTATAGCCCCACGTTTGTGCACCTAAAAAATATAGGTTAGGATAACATGCAGAAGAATGAATGAACACAACAAAGAAAGTATATGCTCAAGAGATCATGGCTCCATAGTAAGTATGGCCTAGTCCTGATTTCCAACTTTCTAAAGCTAATAGCACAACACCCATGTGAAACACTGTACTATCATTTGGCTGAGCAAAAATCATCCATACCCGCTCTCATTTAAATTGTTTGGGCCAGGTCAACAGTTGGCGTGGCCCGAAGATGAATGAACCACCACCACCAATTGAAGATCTTCATAGGAGTAAGGATATATTATTCCTAAATAATTTCCTATATGTGACCATACATACAACCGTCATCCTACTACATTATGTAGTCTACATATCGTATGCTCAATTGGTCATCCAAACCACCATACTTAAAATTACATCACAACAAGCAGACTTGTCTTGGCAACACTGTACCATTTTTCTGAACTACAATTGCTATATGCGCATCCCTTTTTCTTTACAGAAAATTACAGTTAAATACGCCGCTTATAGTCCTTATCGTAATGCCTCACAAATTGGTTACTCTTATGCATCAGGAAACATATACTGCTTGAAAAACATAGTGTCGAGAGGAAAGAGCAAACCTCAGTTAATGGCATCCTCTGGCAAAGGGGCAAGGCGCCGAGAGTTTCTGTTCAACAAGGCGCCATCCTTAATTAGAGAATCGATGGAACCGAAAGCCCCGCCACCAAAAAACGGAATGGGCCGAGCAAAATGGAGGAGCGGGCTGGGGGAGGGACGAGGTTTCTCACCTGACCACGGGCGGGCGGGCGGAGATTCGGCTGCCGAGCAGAGCAAGAGGGCGGAGGAGCCAAAGTGTGGTGCTACAGAACTACTGATCAACTGGCTCTTGTGCGGTGCGCGTAGGGGCACTCAACAATCAACAATGCGGTCGGCGAACAAGCACAAACGACACGTGATCTTGTTTTTTGCCGTCCCATCGGTCAAATCGGCACACATACTTATTGGTTTCCTCGTCAAAATAAAAAAGTTTTCTGAACGCGAACCGACCACAGTTTTTTTTGAACGGACGAACCAACCACAGGTTGGTTGGTTAGAGCAACTCCAACGGGCCAATCTAAATGGACGCGTGCTTTGTCCTTTTTTTATCCGTATAGATTGGTCGGGCGGACGTGCGTGTCTAGTTTTTCATTTAAACCGACAGGTGCGTCCAACGGAAGGCCGATCTATTTATGCCGACGTGGTTGAAAGTGACCAATTAAACATAATTATACATAAATGGTCCTGACGAGGAGGCTCTGCGGCTCGAGGAGGAGGAGAAGGAGCGCGCCCGCCTCGCTGCTATGCCGCCGCCGCAGCAGACGCTGGAGGAGGCTGCCCTGGTGGCCTATCAAGTCGCGTTCGGTTGGGCTGGGCCTCCCCCCGTCTTCATTGACCTGGCGAGGACGACGACGACAAGGGCTTATGTTTAATTAGTCAGTCTCCAGCCCATCCCAATGGGCGTCCTCCTCGAGACGGCTCGCCTCCCACGCGTGTTACAGTGCCTCCTCGAGGGCGGCTTGGTAATCCGCCTCCGCCTCCTCCTTCGGCTCTACACGCAGGGGCGGCAGCGGAAGGTCGTGGTTCATGTGGATGCCGAGCTGCCATTGCTCCTCGTGCTCGAGGGCAAACCTGGCCTCCCAGTTGGGAGAGTCTGCAGCGTACTCAGGCATCCGCCGCTGTGCCGGCGTGAGCTGCGCCCGGCGCATGCGCACCTCCTTGCCGTGCGCTCGCTGTGTCCGTGGAACCGCCGGCACGGGGATCCGCTGCGGATCGAGGTGCAAGTGGTGCGGCAGCGTCACAACGGGGTAAGGCAGCGGCTGCTTGTACTCCTAGTGCCACCGCGCTTGGTGCACCGGAATGTGCAAATGCTGCTGACCTGGGCGGGAACGCGCCGGCGGAGGAGGAGGGCGAGGAGGAGCACGGGAGGATGAGGTGCCGGGGGTGCCCTTGCCTTTGCCGTTACCGGAGCTGCTGTTGAAGAGTCCCATGGCTAGGGTTTTGAGTTGTCGCCGACGAGGAAGCAAGAAGGGTAAAACGACGGTTGCACTGGCTGACTAGTGGGCCTAGTGTCGGTGTTCGTCATAAATTAGACGGTGGGCGGTAGTTGGATGGCCGCCAAGTGGGGCTGCAACGGACATCGAGGGACCGCGCGGCGCTTACGCGTTTTGGGTTTGGGTCGGCGCGTTGGGCCTCCACGTTTGTCCACGCTGGCCCAAATAGACGCAGGCAGATGATTTGGGTCGCTACGTTAGAGTTAAGAGAGAGTGGTATCCCCAGCCCATCAGGTTTTAAGTTCTGGTGCTTGCATAAGTTCCGGTGTGTTAAAAAAATCAGTTTTGTGAATCAACTTGTGGTTGGATGGGTAAAGGACAATGATATCCCTAGCCCATCAAGGTTCAAGTCCTGATACTCACATTTTTCTAAATTTATTTTAGGATTTTCGGCGAGTCGCCTATATTGATTTTGTAATAATATGCCAGATCAGTCTCTCGAAGGTGCTCATAGGGATAGAGTGTGCGTGTGTGAATTCATAGAGATGAGTGTATGCATGTGTATACGAGTGCTTGTGTCTGTACTGTGTTAATAAAAAATATTTTTTTAAGCACCGGCTCTACTTTCCCTTTTTACTTTGTACTACATTAGATTTGTCTGACCCACGACTATTTGAAAGTTTGACCAAGTTTATAAAAAATATTATCGACATTCTTAACACAAAATTGATATAATTAGACCCATGGTAAAATAGCAAGGAATACACGTGCAACACACGTTTCGTTGAAGTCAAATTGTGAATACGCACATCACGTCTCGACTAATAGAATTAACTAGTTTTTGAGCATGTGAGTTTTTCTTTTTTCGCGGAAAAAACTTTCAATCTATTCATCTTCAATCATGGTAGTATAACGAATACTAGAAATAATAAAAATTACATCCAGATCCGTAGACCACCTAGCGACGACTACAAGCACTGAAGCGAGCCGAAGGCGCGCCGCTGTCATCGCCCCTCCCTCGCCGGAGCCGGGCAAACCTTGTGAGTTGTTACACCATATCCAGTAAAAACAACAATAAATCATGTGTGTTGCATCTAATTCCTCTTAGCCCTTCCCGCCTCGTCACTGTTACTCATACCCACAACTTGTCAAAGGGACCATCTAAATCTAATGAGAATTTCATGGGCTCTGTACCTCTCAATCACCGCATCTACGTCCACCCCCTCTTTTCTAGGAGTGCACCCTACTCCAACACCTCCAAGTGGAAATCCACCTCACACAATCGTCAAAGACATAATATGAAGAATACCGTAAATCTACCATCACATTGAGGTTATGAGGTCAATTCAACAATTAGAAAAGGTACAATAAAAAATTGGTGAACTATACTTAGGTGTCTAGTGTTGGAGTTGCAAGATCTATTTTCATCATCAGTGACATGGAATTGTTGGAGTTAAAAAAAATGTCCCTCAAAAAAATATACTTACCGTTATCACAATAACTGGTTTGAACAAGCAATTTTGATTACTAATATTAGTTACTCAAAATGTAAATTATGTGCAAGGTTGCAAAGTAAATGGATGTTTAGAAATTAGAAATGAAAACAACAAGTTATCCAAACTTAGAAATACCTGCAAAGGATAATTAAAGCCCAAGCAAGGAGTAAATACAAGAATAGCTTTATGTTATATTGTAGATGATAATGTGTCCAAATAACATTTTGACCGACACCCGTCCTGCAACAAGAATCAGTTGTCCTACCGCAGGCCCTATCTGTCACGCCGGGTTGCGTCGATAATTAAGATAATGAAATCAGACAAGAGATTTGGGCGTTTAATGACTACACCTCAGTTATCCCCAAGGATATGATCTATGTTACCCTACTAAACCTTACTGTCACCAGTATTTTGTATAACACTTCACGACCGGTGCTCGATCTCCATGATCCTGGGTACCTACAGGGATGAAGAATCGTGGACAAGACAGGAGACATCTCATGCTACAATTTTGTTTCACACATACGGGACGTTATGTCAAAGACTTCCATTGATCCCCTCAACAAACACATTGGGTTGAAAGGCTCTTTTCTCAACTCATACCTTACGGAACTACTCACACATGGCGATCAGATTGCGGGAAGAAAACATTGCAGAACACATCGTGAGATTGATTGATTGCAATATGTCTTACAATGATGTCTTGTGCGATGCACGATTACAAGTATGAACTAGATGGGAGAACACTATTGTGGTGGTGGAGATGGCTATGGAAATGGAAATGGCGGTAGCTAGGGTTTGTGGATGAGGATGATGATGAAGAGGTTCTGGCTTCCGTGCTCGTTGTTCTTTTGACATTTCGACGTGGTCCCTTTAATAAAAGTTGTTCAGGTTGGCGATCTGCCTCGAAATCCACGCCAAACGGGCGCTCATACGTGCGCTCGCGCCCGTATGGAATGCTTTCTTTTGCTCTGTCTTCACAGAAACGCCTCGTGTTGATTATTTCTTCCTCCATTTTCCTTCCATTCCATTTCACTAGTAATTTCTTCCCTTTTTAGCCTATTTCCCGTTGAAACACATCAGAGAGAGGATTTGTGGAATCATATGCATTCATTAGTCATTAGTACCAATATCGAAGCGAATATCTGTCTTTAAAAGGAATATCTCGGCTTAAACGAAGGTGAAATGAGTGTAAAAATATCACTCATCAGACGTCGACAAAAAACCTAAAATGACAAATAGACCCTAATTGATGCCTCGACATCGACAAAACACCTACAAGGACAAATAGACCCCATTTGTTGCCCATCGTCGATAAAAACCCTAAATTGACAAATAGACCTCATTTGACACATCGACGTCGAGAAAACCCCTAAAATGGCAAATAGACCCCATTTAATGCCTCAACATAAACAAAACCCCTAAAATGAGGACCCCATTTGCCTCGATGTCGAGAAACCCCTAAATTGTCAAATATACCCTATTTGATGCCTCGACGTCAACAAAACCCCTAAAATATCAAAATGTAGCATCACTAAGCAATTCTAAACACCATATTTAAGATGACATTCAACAATTCTAAACAACATATTTAAGATCACATTCATTATAATGCATATTTAATAGATAGGTAGCATCACATTCAGCATAACTTCAAATCCATACATAACCCTAAACTACTAGATCAATAGATTACATATCCATAGTTCATAGAATTATAACAACTTTCATTACAACACAGCCAAACCACACCCTACAAAAGGTCGGGAAATGCCAAATAATAATACCCATTGTTCTCTTTCACAGCCAGGTGCTCATTCATTTATGATGGCCTTGATCCCCTGCAGCTTCACATTGCTCTGTTCCACTGTCGGTTGGAGCTCATCAATGTGGATCCGCAAGTTCTTCCTCTTTCCAGCTAGCTTGAGCTTGAGGTTCCTAATGACACTGGCTTGAGTAGCTGACAAGTTCTTAACCACGTCATACTTCTCCTGCAGCTTGCTGCTTTCAACATCTTTCTTTCCTATCTCTGCCCTATGCTCCTGGGCATCCAGAAGTGCATTGACATCTACAACAAGCTTCTCAAAGCTGGCCTATAGTTTCTTCTTCTCTCATGTCAGGTTATGAACAACAAATTAACTCATCAGATTGTCCTCAGTCATGTTTCTCAAAGCTGGCCTATAGTTTCTTCTTCTCTCGTGTCAGGTTATGAACAACAAATGAACTCATCAGATTGTCCTCAGTCATGTTTCTCTTACTCTGATCATACATATCTCATAACTTCGCCGATGCATTCTCCAGTGTATTGGGCCAAGGTGGATCAATCCATTCAACTAGTCCACTGTTTTTACCTTCCGAAAAAATACAGTGTTAAACTAAATAGTAACTAAACCAGTACCTGCCTATGTCCTAAAATACACTGCAGTGTTTACAAGCTAGATTATTTAAAAACTGTCATAAATACAGTGCTTGGAAGCTCAAGCTAGCTAGATTATTTAAAAAGGGAATGCTTGCAAGCTGATACATCTATTTTGCATCATGTTTTCTTACTGTTATTTATAATGTTTTTATCCATAATAATGCTTTTTGGAGTAATTCTAATGCCTTTTCTCTCATAATTTGCAAGGTATACACCAAGCGGGAGAATTCCGGCAGCTGGAAATCTGGACCTAGAAAAGCTATGTCAGGCCACCTATTCTTTACAACTCCAAACAAGCTGAAACTTCACGGAGATTTTTTATGGAATATTTAATAATTATTGGAGCAAATAACTACCAGAGGGGGGCCCACCAGGTGGGCACAACCCAGCTAGGTGCGCCAGGGAGCCCAGGCGCGCCAGGGAGCCCAGGCGTGCCTTGGTGGGTTGTGCTCACCCAGGCCCACCTCCGCTGCCCATCTTCTGGTATATAAGTCATTTTGACCTAGAAAAAAAAATAAGGAGAGGACTTTTGGGACGGTGCACCGCCGTCTCGAGGCAGAACTTGGGTAGGAGCACTTTTGCCCTTCGGCGGAGCAATTCCGCCGGGGGAACTACCCCCCCCCTCGGAGGGGGAAATCATCATCACCAACAACTCTCCCATCTTTGGGAGGGCAATCTCCATCAACATCTTCAACAACACCATCTCATCTCAAACCCTAGTTCATCTCTTGTGTTCAATCTTGTTACTGAAACTATAGATTGGTGTTTGTGGGTGACTAGTAGTGTTGATTACATCTTATAGTTGATTACTATATGGTTTATTTGGTGGAAGATTATATGTTCAGATCCATTATATTTAATACCCCTCTGATCTTGAGCATGATTATCATTTGTGAGTAGTTACTTTCGTTCTTGAGGTCACGGGAGAAATCATGTTGCAAGTAATCATGTGAACTTGATATGTGTTCGATATTTTGATAGTATGTATGTTGTGATTCCCTTAGTGGTGTCATGTGAACGTCGACTACATGACACTTCACCATATTTGGGCCTAAGGGAATGCATTGTGGAGTAGCAATTAGATGATGGGTTGCGAGAGTGACAGAAGCTTAAACCCCAGTTTATGCGCTATTCCGTAAGGGACCGATTGGATCCAAAAGTTTAATCTGTGTTCAAAATTTATTATTAATACTTTTCTCGTAGTTGCGGATACTTGCGGGAGGGTTAATCATAAGTAGGAGGTTTATTCAAGTAAGAACAACACCTAAGCACCAGTCCACCCACATATCAAATTATCAAAGTAGCGAACACAAACCGAACCAACATGATGAAAGTGACTAGATGAAATTCCCGTGTACCCTCAAGAATGCTTTGCTTATCATAAGAGACCATTTTGGACTTACTTTGACTCAAAAGGATTGGGCTACCTTGCTGCACTTTTGTTACAACTATTGTTACTTGCTCGTTACAAATTATATTGCTATCAAACTACTCCGTTACTTACAATTTCAGCACTTGCAGACATTACCTTACTGAAAACTACTTGTCATTTCCTTCTGCTCCTCGTTGGGTTCGACACTCTTACTTATCTAAAAGAGCTACAATTGATCCCCTATACTTGTGGGTCATCAAGGCTATTTTCTGGCGTGGGTCATCAAGGCTATTTTCTGGCGCCGTTGCCGGGGAGTGAAGCGCCTTTGGTAAGTGGAATTTGGTAAGGAAACATTTATGTAGTGTGCTGAAATTTGATGGCACTTGTTACTATGGAAAACAATCCTTTGAGGGGTTTGTTCGGGGTATCTTCACCTTGTCTGGAACCACAATTAGCTACCCCTCAACCTACTGCACCCACTGAAAATATTGAATATAAAATTCCTTCGGGTATGATAGAACAACTGCTAGCTAATCCTTATGCAGGAGATGGAACCGAACATCCTGATATGCACTTGATATATGTAGAACAAATTTATGAATTGCTTAATCTTGCAGGTTTACCCAGGGATGAAGTTACGAAAAAGGTTTTCCCATTATCTTTGAAGGAAAAGCATTGGAATGGTATAGGCTATGCGATGATATTGGATCATGGAATTGCAATCGTTTGAAATTGGAGTTTCATCAAAAAAATTATCCTATGCATCTAGTTCATCGTGATCGGAATTATATCTATAATTTTAGGCCTCGTGAAGGAGAAAGTATCACTCTAGCTTGGGGGAGGCTTAAGTCAATGTTATATTCATGCCCCAATCATGAGCTCTCAAGAGAAATTATTATCCAGAATTTTTATGCTCGGCTTTCTCGTAATGATCAGACCATGCTTGATACTTCTTGTGTTGGTTATTTTATGAAGAATACTATTGAATTCCGATGGGATCTTTTGGAAAGAATTAAACAAAACTCTGATGACTGGGAACTCGATGAAGGTAAAGAGTCAGGTATTAAACTTAAGTATGATTGTGTTAAATCTTTAATGGATACCGATGCTTTTCAAAAGTTTAGCACTAAATATGGACTTGACTCTGAGATAGTAGCCTCCTTTTGTGAATCATTTTCTACTCATGTTGAACTCCCTAAAGAGAAATGGTTTAAATATCACCCACCTATTAAAGAAGAAATTAAAGAACCGGTACCGGTTAAAGAAGAAACTATACTTTATAATGTTGATCCAGTTGTCCCTTCTGCTTATATTGAGAAACCACCTTTTCCTGTTAGGATAAAGGAACATGCTAAAGTTTCAACTTTGGTTAATGATACGTCTCCAACGTATCTATAATTTATGAAGTATTCATGCTATTATATTATCTGTTTTAAATGTTTATGGGCTTTACTAAACACTTTTATATTATTCTTGGGACTAACCTATTAACTGGAGGCCTAGCCCAAATTGCTTTTTTCTTGCCTATTTCAGTGTTTCAAAGAAAAGGAATATCAAACGGAGTTCAAACGGAATGAAACCTTCGGGAGAGTTATTTTTGGAACGGAAGCAATCCAGAGACTTGGAGTAGATGTCGGGGAAGCTTGAGGAAGCCACAAGGCGAGGCGCGCCCTACCCCTGGGCGCGCCCCACCCTCGTGGGCCCCTCGTGGCTCCCCGACCGACTTCTTCGCCGATATATGTCCATATACCCTAAAAACATTGGGGAGCAGACTAGATCGGGAGTTCCGCCGCCGCAAGCCTCTGTAGCCACCAAAAACCAATCAGGACCGTTCTGGCACCCTGCCGGAGGGGGGATCCCTCACCGGTGGCCATCTTCATCATCCCGACGTTCTCCATGACGAGGAGGGAGTAGTTCACCCTCGGGGCTGAGGGTATGTACCAGTAGCTATGTGTTTGATCTCTCTCTCTCTCTCTCTCTCTCTCTCTCGTGTTCTTGATTTGGCACGATCTTGATGTATAGCGAGCTTTGCTATTATACTTGGATCTTATGATGTTTCTCCCCCTCTACTCTCTTGTAATGGATTGAGTTTTCCCTTTGAAGTTATCTTATCGGATTGAGTCTTCAAGGATTTGAGAACACTTGATGTATGTCTTGCATGTGCTTATCTGTGGTGACAATGGGATATTCACGTGATCTACTTGATGTATGTTTTGGTGATCAACTTGCGGGTTCAGTGACCTTGTGAACTTATGCATAGGCACTACAAAAAAATACACTTCCGTGATGATATGTGTTTGTCACAGTAGGTCACGTTTTCTGTCATGCATGTACATCCATGACAAATTTATGACAGAATCAAGATAGTCATACTGTCTTTGTCAGAGAAGTGTTCCATGACATTACCAAAATTATCATCACGGAAGTGTCCACTTCCATGACGATAAATCGCGCGTCCTGAAGTGCTTTCGTCAAGGGTGACCGACACGTGGCATCCACCGTAACGAACGCTGTTAAGCTTATCGGGTCGGGTTTTGGATCCGATAACCCATTAATGACCCCGACCAATGGGGATTTTCCACCGTAAAATCATCATTGGATGGAGGAAACTGCGATGTCGGCTCATCATTGGGACAGATGTCATCCACTCACCGGGATGTATACGCCTATGATACGTCGACACGTGGCACGGCCCAACAGCGGCCCATTCACGTGAAAAGGCGGCCCGTTTGACTTGGTCAAAGTGGCGGGCGGCCCATGGAAAGCTTTGTTAAGGGCTTGTTAGCATATAGCCCATTTACTGACCCGCTAACCCAAGGCGATTCGCCCTATGCGAATTAGGCCCGATGGCGTCATCTGGGCCATCCAATATGATTCGACCCGTTTTCGCCGGCCCATGTATGGCCCATGACATCTTCGGCCCATATGAGGCCCTTTGTAACTCTTGGCCCATTAGCGGCCCGTCTTTGGCTTGTCCGTAATGAGCGGTGTATTACTTTACACCCATTAACGGCCCGCGGTGAAATCGGCCCGTAATGAACAAAGGTAACACTTTATACCCATTAACGGGCCGTTATTCCGTTGGGCCGTTTCAGCCCAAGTTAACTTTCGGCCTTCGAGGGCCCATTTATTCTTAGGCTCATTTGCATCATTCGGTTACTTACGGCCCGTTACTGTCATTTTCTGCTTGTGGGCCAAATTTAGCCCGTCGTTACAGTCGGTCCGTTTGTGGTCCGTTTTTCTGTTGGGCCATTTTCATAGCATCACCAAATACGACCTATTAACGACCAGTTATGGTCAGCCCATAAAATGTACGATTTCCATTATAGGCCCGTCTACAGCCCATTAAAGGCCCGTACAAGACCCACAAATGAGTCAGCGGCCCATGGATCCTACGAGACGTAGAAGGCCCATGGATCCTACGAGACGTAGAAGGCCCAAGGATCCGACGGCCCGTGAAGGGCCATGGTCGGGCGAGTTGGCCCCCGTTTGAACGATATAGCATATTCAAAGAATTATCCTACTCAATACTATCACCTCTAAAAAGCATGCACTATACAACAAAGAGATCAAGGCATAGAAAGGTAGAATAATCCTACACTATACAATAAAGAAATTATAGCCGATTATACCCACTAGGCATTATGGTTCGGCACAGGTGATAATAAAGCATACACAAACAACAAATTACACACACTGGGCAAATACAACTCATACATCATGGACGCGCATCAACTTAACTCCATTTGAACTATAATCTCTTCAGGAAATAGGAAAATAGGATTGGCCGGATTCAGATAGCACAAATTTCAGTCTGCAAAATCTCCAATTCCTTCATGGTTACCTCGGTGTCTTGTTTCATTTTTTTGACTCCTGCATCTAATACCTGCATGTCCAGTCTCAAATTGTTGATTATACGTTGACAATCATGTACACGTTGTCTTGCCACCTCTAGTTGATGCTCGAGAACATCAACACATTCCAATTTTAATCCATAATCATTCGGTAACGGCCATGCCGCACTGCTCGCAGATTTTTGTGTTGATGTCACTTCATCCTGAAATGTTTCTGTAAGTACACATGACTAGGGCAAAAATATAGTTACAACAGTGAAGCGAACAAGACACTATTTTGTACTACATGGCAAAACAGGACTAACAATAATGTTACACGTCACTTTCACAAAAAAAATGTTACATGTCATGAAGAATAAGCAGGTGATATTTTAAAAATTATAAAAAGATAGTCTGTGCAGCCTGCATACAGTAATCCCTCTTAGCTCACCAGAGGAGCATGATGTTAGGGCCCAATCAAAAACACAGACAAGTTACAAATTTAGACATCACGTTGCGTATAAGTAAGCAAGCAGTTGGCCATTCTGTACCTCAATTAAAGTCTTAGGGAGCATAATGAACAACAGAGGGTTTCATACAAACATACTAATAGCAGGAAAAACTATGCAATCATTAGCGTAGTATAAACTAGATTGTGAGCCTCATGCAATAATAGTTGGTTAATAGACTTCAAAGCTTCAAGCACACTTCGGCAGAGTAATTAAATGGTAAGGCCTTTAATTATGTCAGCTAATAGTGATACAAGTACCGAACATCATGCATGATTATTTGGGCATCTCATTAACTGAGGACAAATAAAGCAATTGAAGAGAGAAAATTAACTATGCCTGAAACAAACAAGGAATTGAACTGTTGAGTTGCATACAGTGACTTACCTTAGCAGGTTGAAGAGGCTCAAGCAGCTCCTACTTCTCTTGCAAGGCTCCTTCCTAACATCTTGTACTTGGAAATCCTCAATCTTATCTTCATTGCAACCCTCTGCAAGGTGACACAAAGTAGTTACTCGTCTCCTTGGAAGATAAATATGCATACTTTCCAGTCTGTGAACACAAAAGGATGAGATTATAACAAAACAACACCACATAATGAAACATGCCGCATCTCTTGCACTTGCACATAATGAAATGAGCATTTACTATGTCTGCACTATGTAAAAACTAGGCATACCTTGAACTGGATCTCCGGTACTCTTGGAGAGCCCTCTTGTAGTGTCTGACCAAACCTTTATGTCACCTATGAGTTAGAAAAGGCCCCACTATAGCAGCACTTAGTGTTTAAATCGTTGACAAGCTCTGTTAGAGTGTTAGGTCAAGAACAGCAAGTAATCAAAGCAAACAGTCCTAGTATGGCTGGCTGATGCAAACACGCAATTGAGCAGATGTGAGAAAATCTTACATATCAAGAAAAGAAGCAAAGAAGGAGGCTTAAATACCATCACTTCAATCGACCAGATTTAAGGGCATTTAAACATCATGTGCAACGTATGAACTAACATAAACATTGCATATTCCAGATTCTACAATGAAATGCACATGTATTAGGTTATGCCATGTATGATGATGCCTAAATGTACAGGTAGCAGGCAGGAGTGATTCATCATTGCACGACAATTGAATTGCAGGTTAAGGGCCAGTTCGATTCCGCCTTTTCAGGGCATATTGTCAAAATAAGCCATAAAAGATGTAAAGAAGTCATTTTTGAGTTATGGGCTTGGGCTTAACTAATTTCGCTTTGGAGGGGTGTTTGGGTAGAACCTCACTAAAAAATGAAGGGAAGGGAATAGTGAAATGACTCTGTTTATGCGCCTAATATTACACTCAAAATGCAGCTGCGACACCCGTGTCACACCTGACCCTCAAGTAAAACAAACATGCAAGCATTCATTGCCACCGCCCGCTTGCATCTCCTCTCCCCTTTCCCTCTACCTCGATCCCCTGCCTGCAGCACTAGGGTTCCTCCAGCGAGCCGTCGCCACTAGTCCCATTTGGCCTGGTCCTCGACGATGCTATGTCCAGCTAGGCTACATGGCCGGCGGGTAGGGGCAAATCTCCCTGGCTGCTCCTCCCTATGGCGCCGCCCCTCATTCTCATGGTCTCCAAGAGCTGCTCCACTGTGGTTCGTCCAACGCACTACTCCCGTGGTATTTGCACAACTATGGCTGATGCCACATCTGCGGCGAAGGCACCTTATTCCCCTCCCTCCTCCTGTGCCATGGCCTTGGTCCGTTGAAGGATGAGCTCATCCAACAAGGTGAGGATCTCCTCTGATTTTTTGCCAAATTTTCATTCTGATCCACTATACGATGAATTGCTATGAGCTACTTCTGCTGCTGCTATATGATGCATTGCTATGAGCTGCTCCTGCTCCTGCTATATGATGAATTGCTATGAGCTGCTTGTGACGCCCCCGATTCAATCGTACACTAATCATGCACGCAAATGTGTACGATCAAGATCAGGGACTCACGGGAAGATATCACAACACAACTCTACAAATAAAATAAGTCATACAAGCATCATAATACAAGCCAGGGGCCTCGAGGGCTCGAATACACGTGCTCGATCATAGACGAGTCAGCGGAAGCAACAATATCTGAGTACAGACATAAGTTAAACAAGTTTGCCTTAAGAAGGCTAGCACAAACTGGGATACAGATCGAAGAGGCGAGGCCTCCTTCCCGGGATCCTCCTAACTACTCCCCGGTCGCCGCCGGGATGCACGTAGTAGGGCACCTCCGGTGTAGAAGTCGCCATCGACGGTGGCGTCTGCTCTGGGCTCCATTGTCCGGTCGCAGCAATCGAGTAGAGATAGGGAAAAAGGGGAACAAGGCAACCGTGAGTACTCATCCAAAGTACTCGCAAGCAAGGAGCTACACTACATATGCATGGATATATGTGTAAAGGGCCATATCGGTGGACTGAATCGCAGAATGCCGAGAATAAGAGGGGGTATCTAATCACGTCGAAGACTACGCTCGGCAGCCTCCGTCTTGCAACATGTAGAAGAGAGCAGATCAAGTCCTCCAAGTAGCATCATATAGCATAATCCTACCCGGCGATCCCTCCTCGTAACCACGAGAGAGAGAGAGCGACCACCGGGTTGTATCAGCACTTGGAAGGGTGTGTTTTATTAAGTATCCGGTTCTAGTTGTCATAAGGTCAAGGTACAACTCCAAGTCGTCCTGTTATCAAGATCACGGCTATTGAATAGATTAAACTTCCTGCAGGGTGCACCACATAACCCAACACGCTTGATCCCATTTGGCGGACACACTTTCTTGGGTCATGCCCGACCAGGAAGATCAACACGTCGCAGCCCCACCTAGGCACAACTGTGAGAGGCCAAAGACGCCGGTCTAAACCTAAGCGCCAGTGGGTCCGGGCCCATCGCCCATAGCACACCGCATGTTGCGTCTGTGAAAAGCGGAACTAGCCCCTTAATACAAGAGCAGCGGGCTTACGTTCCAATCCGGGCGCGCCACTCGATTCTTTGGCGTCACGAAGTGCCGGTGATACCACGGCGTCGGGATACCCATAACTACTCCCACGTAGATGGTTAGTGCGTATAGACCAAATGGCGGACTCGGATCAAATACCGGATCTCGTTAAGCGTGTTAAGTATCCATGACGCCGACCAGGCCAGGCCCACCTCTCACCTAGGTAGTCTCAACCTGCCTGTCGCTCCGCCATACAAAGTAACGATGGGGCCGTCGGGAACCCAGGCCCACCTCTCGGGATGGAGCCACTGTTCTTTCGGCCCCCCATCTCAACAAAGATTATCACGGTAATGTAATAGTGTAAAGTATACAAGATATGCCCGTGATCACCTCCCGAAGTGATCACAGCCAATGATATAGCATGGCAGACGGACAAGAGTGTAGGGCCACCGATGGAATACTAGCATCCTATACTAACGATGGGATAGCGGTAAAGGTAACAACGGTAAGTAGCAAGGACAGTAATGCAGCAGTATAGGATTAACTGAAAGCAGTAACATGCTACACTACTCTAATGCACGCAGTATAGAGAAGAGTAGGCGATATCTGGTGATCACGGGGGGGGGGCTTGCCTGGTTGCTCTGGCAAGAGAGAGGGGTCGTCAACACCGTAGTCGATCGAGGTACCAGCAGCAACGTCAGTCTCGGTGTCTAGCGAGAGAAGAGGGGGAGGAAAAATAAATATTTAAGCAAACAGACGCAAAGCGATGCATGACATGACATGTATCGGTGCTAGGGGTGCCCTAACGCGGTATGAGGTGATACCGGTGAAGGGGGAAAACATCCGGGAAAGTATCCCCGGTGTTTCGCATTTTCGGGCAGAGGAGCCGGAGGGGGAAAGTTGCGTGTTTGCTATGCTAGGAGTGTGTGGCGGACGAACGGGCTGCGTATCCGGAATCGTCTCGTCGTTCTGAGCAACTTTCATGTAGAAAGTATTTTCATCCGAGCTACGGTTTATTTTCTATTAATTTTAAAAGATTTAAATCATTTTCAGGATTTATTTAATTATTTTAATGCAACATTATCCAGAATAGTGCTTGCTGATGTCAGCACGACGTCAGCAGGTCGTCTTCAGTCAACAGAGGTGGTGCCTGGGTCAAGCTGTCGCGTGGGTCCCGCATGGCAGTGACTAGTTTAGTTAGTTAAGTTAATCAGTTAATTAGGTTAATTAATCTTAATTAGTTACTTTAAAAAGAATTAATTAAGTTAATTATTTAGTTAATTAATTAATTAATATTTAATTTTATCTATCTATTTACTTATTTATTTATTTATTTTAATTCTCTTTTTTTTCTTTTTTTTAATAACGTTTCAGGGGGGTGGGGCCCGTTTGGCAAAGGGCAGAGGCCTTAGCGGGCGCTGGCTGGGTGCGGGCGTGGCGCTTGCACAGGATTACAGGGCGCCACCGGCGAGGCCACGGCGATGGTCGAGGGGTCGCAGCCACGGCGAGGTCGACTGGCCAGCGGCGCCACGAGGCGACCGAGCGGTGGACGGGGCCGGCAGCGGGCCGGAGCAGCAGGGAAGAGCGGGGTCAGCGCCGTGCGGGGCTGCGGTGGTGGTCGGGGCGGCCGTGGCGACCGCGACGACGAGCGGGGGAAAGGGGAGGACGAACGGGTCCTCACCGGTGGTGAGCAGGAGGCGTCGAGGCGCGTGGAGGCCGTTCGGGGAGGAGGACGGGGACGACGACGTCGAAGACGAGGCAGGCCGTCGAGGGAGGAAGGCGGGGCCGGTCCAGCGGGGAGGCATGGTCGAGGCGGCGTTCCGGCCGACGGCGGGGGACGAGGTCGGTGTCGTCCGGGCGAGGCAGCACTGGCGACAGCGCGCTGCACTGCTGGGCGTTGAGGCGAGGAGGCGACAGGACGGGCCCGCCGAGGAGAGAGATGAGGAGGCGAGGAGGCAGGCCGGCGTGGTGGCTCCGACGAGGTCGAAGCGGCGGCGGTGATGGTGCTCCAGGGACGATGGGCGACGCGGTCGGCGGTTCGATGGAGTCGGGGCGGGTCGTTCCCCTTCCCGATCCAGATCTGGATCGGGGGGGAAGGAGAGAGCGAGTAAGTGGGGCACGGGTAGGTTAGGGTTTCGCGTCCAGTGGGTTAAGGGATTGGGGTGAGGCGGTTGGGCGGCCCGTTCGAGCCAGTGAGGCCAAGGCCACTTGGCCCAATGGGGGAGGGTTACATTGTATTACTTTTATTTTGTTTGTTTATTTTCTCTTTTCTTTTATTTATTCTTTTAGTTCCTATTTGTTTTATTTTAGTTTCCAAAAATACAAAAGTGGCACCCAAAATATTGTTACAACTTATGCCACTGCCACAAACCGTTTAGCACTAAAATAAAATAGTTTTAAATAGTTTATTATTTTAAAGCATTGAATAACTATTTTGTCACTATTTATTTATTATAGTGCATTTAAACGCATTATAAAAGTGTGGTTTCTCCACCATTATTACATAGGATTTATCTGGCTCACTCGGAACATTTTAGTTTTAATAATTGAAAACTTTTATTGTTTGCGTGATTTTAAATTTGAATCGGTTTCGAACTAACTCGAGATTAGCAACTATAATCGAGGTGACGTGGCATCACTAGCAGAGGATCACTGTAGCTTAATTACCCGGGCGTCACAATTCTCCTCCACTACAAGAAATCTCGTCCCGAGATTTAAGAGGGGGGTCTAAGGGGGAAGGTCTGGTTACGAAATCCTAACGAATCTTCTCAGTCTTGGTTGCTGTTCTTGAAGAGGTCGATCCTTTACATTGACATCTTCATTTCTCTGCTTCAGGTCATCATGGTGATGTCGTCCTTTGCTTCCTTTGCTTCAGGAGCTCCAACGCATTACTACGAATAGGTAAGGGCAGCTTGACTCTGACGAGAATGCTTGTGAGGGATACAATCAGGGTTAACCCATGAATGAGCATAAGATTATCTCTCGAGTTGAACATATAAAATACATCGAGAGTAAGGTGCGAAGGTACAATAAGAGGTTCCAAGCGGATTGATAGTTGCTCGAAGTCTGAACCAGAGTGAGAAAGGGGTTCAGAGCAGCGAGAGTAAGTATTGCGTCTGATACCAGAATAGAGCACTAGGAATATGGCCCGTGAATTAAATACGAAGCCAAGCGCGAGGAATAACTTTGGAAAGGGGGTATAGGAGAGTCAGGTTTCGATCCTGGGACCTGTGGGTTATGGGCCCACCATGTGGTTAAAAGTAGGAAGGGCGTTGACATCTTGCACGGTCATGATAGCAAGGCATGCCAGAGAGTACCATGTCAGTTATGTCGGCAACAATATTGGTACCAAGGGCGAGGGACGAAGAGAACCATTTTCCCGCTCGTTGCATCGAGGCGGTCCAATAGGCAAAGTTCTCGTCCATTGGTGGTTACCGGAATGCTATCGACAAATGCAACAGGGTCTTAGTGACACGGTTGTACACCAAGGTGTTTACATAAGCAGAAGAATATTACTTCTTAGATCATATGGATCAGAAGGAAGGTTAAACAAGTCAATGGAAAGGAAAAGGTGATCATCAGATTAATAGAACAATGGAAGGGAAAATGTGTTTAAACACGTATTTCAGGGATATATCCTTCCCAAGGACAAGCGGAGCATGATATCCATGACAGGATATGATGTAGAAAACCCTTTAGGTGAGGGGAGAGAAATTTTCATGACATTATCCATACAGCGGTGTTTGGATAATTGAGCAAGAAACGTTTAGCATTGGGCTTCAAATGTTCTTGTTGAAACATCAGAGTACCATAGACATGCTTCGAGATAGCATTGACATGGTCTTCAAGCAAAGGTCGGACTTTGGATACACAAGCATCCATCGTGAACAGCTTATAGAATAAGCCTTACTATTTCCTAATGGAAGAATGGCTACCCTTTCTAAAAAGGAACTATAACAATAGGGCCTCCGCCGAAGTCTTGGGCATGACATCACCTTACCGGGTCTTATGAAGTCTAGCGTTATAACTCTTGTAAATATGTTCCAACCATCATATCTGACGGAGATTCAGGTATGATTGGTGTCAGGATACCTCAGGCTCAGGATGCCTGAGAAGAAAGGTGCAACACAAATTGACGGGATGCCACTGTAAGATTCTCGGGAAATGAACTATGAAGTGATTTTCGTTAACAAGAGTTCATCATTAACCCAAGGAGAGGACAAGGAGGTGGCTAATGGGCTCAGCGACAATCCATCGAGAATTCCAAACGGATGGATTTCCACAATAATGTGAACAAGAAGTTAACATTTGTCAGATCAAATGATATAAGGAAGTATGCTCAAGGAAAACATACACAATTAAACATTGGTTGAAAGGTGCACCCGAAATATGGGTTGGGTTGCACGACCAATGTCAGAATGGTGATTCAATAATCAATAGCCTAAGAATGAACTTTCGACCATTAACTTCAAAGAAATAGGGTTGCTAGAAGGAAACAATCCAAACAACACCGTTCACTTGTTGGATTTAACACGGGGACCAAGAAAGAATGGTGATGGTCAGAAGTATTTCTATGTCAAGAATTCTCAAGAGGTGGAACAAATCTCAGAACATTCTTGACATAAAGGATGGCAATACTCCAAGGTAAAGAAGAACAATGGCTGGATAGCAAGGAACTCAAGGTATAACACCAAACATGAACAAGCTTGTGTTGGTGGGAAGGCAATAAAGTGGTCGATTGTAACATCCCAAATTTTGGAATGTTAATATAATTAATTGAATTGTTTGTTTGTTTGCTTGAGTGAATTAAACTTGAGTGAAATTTGAACCTTTTCAAAAACTTTTGAATGAGAGGGAATAAAATGACTTTCCCTTCTCCGTAAATTCAAATTCATCCTATTAAAATCAATGAGAGAAGATGACATGACTTCTTCAACTATAAAGAATTTGAACGGAGTTTTGCAATTTAATTCTTTCAAATATTTGCACTTGCTTCTCTATTTTCTTCCCGAGAAATACCCGAAAAATAAATTCTTGCAAGCAAGAAAGAGCGGAGGAAAATGACCCTCCAAAATCAGGGGCATTTTGAAAATATTTGAGCCAAGAAAAACCAAAGTTTTTATTTAAAAATTATTTGCAAAAAGAAATAAAGCCTTTAGGGATTTTCTGAAAAACATTTTTTTAGTTTTTATTTTGGCCGTGGAATAATGCTCATCATCTACATTTTATTTTTCTGATAATTTTAGTATATAAAAACTCTTTATTCGAATTGATTTGATTTCCTTTTTATTGTTTTAGTTTCCTAATTTTAAAAATAGGAATGGAATCGTTTTATTAGGAAAAACCTGCTGGCCCATTAAGCACTTTCCTATTCTAGCCCAACAAGAGATCATCTCCTTCCTCTGTTTCCTCTCACGTTACAGAAGCTTTCCATATCCATGGAGACAGGAATCTCCACCTTCCCGATCTCCCTCGTTTTTCCATCCCAGCGCCTCCCGAGACCGCCTATAAAACCCCCTCCCTCTCCTCGTTCCATTTTTCCCATCACCACGCCCCCTCCCTGCCCGTAGCCACCTCGCCACCGTCCTCCTTTTCCTGCCTAGAAACGCTCACCAGGAGCCCGACGCCAGGAGTGAGCAGCACCTGAGGGCGCCCAGCGCCACCTCCCCAAGCGCCGACCCCCACCCTCGCCGGCGACCTCGCCCCCTCGCCGGAGCAACCCTCCACATCGCCGTCTCCTTCCTGCCATCTCTGCCTCACGTACAGGTAACTCCGTTCTCGTTTTTCAGATTTATTTCCGTAACAGATTTAGTTCCGTTCTTGTTTAGCTTATAACTTTTGATCTAGAAGCCCAATGATGCTGATTCTTTTTGAGTTAGATCACAATTTTCTTGTAGTTTCCAAAAATATATTATTTGTCTATGTTTGGATTTATAAAAATTGAGTTAGATCAGATTTGAATTAAAGCTTGTTTTGCTTATTCCGGGAGTTTAAAAATAGGTTTTAATTAATTCTTTTTGCTCCTGGTCTCTAGGACCTTTGTTTATCCAGTAGTATTTAGTATTTTATTTTCAGGTTAATTTAAATTAGGTTTTTAGCAAAACAGTACTGTTTTAATATTAGTTCTGTTTTAGCTTTTTATTTATTGTTTTTATTAGTTTTAAATTATTTCTTTTTGTCACTTTTGACAAAATTAGTTGTGTTTCTGTTAGACAACAGGAGAAAATTTATTTTACTTTAAAAAAAATTATTTTCCTTAGTTTTGTATGAAACCTTCTATAGGTCATAGTTAGAGTTTTATAAAAGCTTTTTATTTGTTTCTTTTTGCAAATAAAATTTTATGGAAAAAATACTTTCTGTTAAATTAGTTATTTTACATTTTATTTTCTGTTAATTTATTAGTTTAGTATTTTAATTGTTGTTAAGTTTTTACTTACGGCAAAACTATATTAGATGTTTGTAGCAAAGTCATAGATCTTCGTTAGTAGTTTTTCTTTGTAGTTTTATTTGAAGTTTCTTTTGATTTGGTTTGAGTTTTATTATCGATTTTCCTTGCTGTTTTGATTGTTATTTCGAGTGCTAAAATTGTTTGCTAGGATGTTTGCTTATGTGAATGCTATGTTTGACTATATAGATTTTCAACGGAGTGACGATTAGTTCTACCAAGTCATTTTCGACAGCGTTGTTATCTTCATCAAGTATTACCAGGCAAGTTCACTTTGATCATTGCTTTCATACCTATGTTTTTATTGCATTTAGTGGCATCTTTGCAACCACCCCTCGATAGTGATATTGAAATTCTTGTAGTTGAGTAGTATGCATGAGGTAGGAACCCATCACCACGTGACCAAGCCCGGGACGATATTTTATTTCAATGCTACGCTATAGTAGACGGGGTTTGGTATGAGTGCACGAGTGGTGTGAAGAAGGAGGACTCTACGTCAATGGCGACAACTCCATGATGGAATCTGCAAGGACTGCACCTTCAAGACCTCAAGATTTCAAGACTCGAGACAAGAATTCAATACACACTCTTTGGGTGAAGGATTTGGCCGACGGCACCGAGAACCCAGTGGTTGGCGGGATGCATGGAGAAGCGCCATGACATCTTGCGGAAAGCTTCACCCAGACCCAAGAGACGGAAGAATACTTCATGCCGGAAGCTTACCTGCAACCGCAAGTCATTATGGGCTCTGGCTTGGTTGACCTTAGTTGTGACTCTGGCCGACGGTGCTAGCTGATGTAGAACTACGGTAGGATTGGATGGGTGGGGACGGTGGTCGGAGGAACTCTTTGGAAGACCATGTTTGGTCATCTTGTTCTCAAACACTCTGAAGTGCGAGAACGTAAAGAGAGGGATCGAATCTTGCGGGTAAAGTGTACAAACCTCTGCAGAGGGTTTATAACCTAATCGATTAGCCGTGTCCCCGATTACGGACAATTTGAGCATCCGGACTTGGATCTATCTCGGAACTCTCAACACCGGACTGATAACTTAATTGTGGGCAACTTATGATGATTTTGGGCTATGAGACATCGGTTGGCGGAACCATGTCATGCTAGAAAACTCCATAGTACATACTTCATTTATTCCTTTGATGTAGGGAAAATAAAACCAGCTTTTACGCATAAACAAAACTCGAATCTGAGCCATAAAGCCATATTGCATATAGTATAGTTTTATCATCTGTTTTCTCATATTGTGATCTTGCGGTACATTCAATGTCTTGACCTACACGGCTGCAACGTATCATGTTGCAGATATTTCCTCGACAGTAAAATGCAGTGCAGGTGGTTACGGTCTACACTCAACCTGCCGATGGCGTTGATGGGACTCCACACCCGTTTGTTTGTTTCCGCTGAGTATTATGAGGTATATATCAGTTTTACGTTAATTATGCATGTGATTGCACTTTGATATATACATTGATGTCTGTGTGTGCCAAAGATCTTGATCGAGGATGGCACAACAACACGGAGGCTTGACCGTCACGAGGTCGGGTCGCTTCTGAGAGATGGTATCGAGCACATGTTGACTGTAGGGACGTGACCCTAGAAATCGGAAAGCCCCTTGGACAGGAAATTTCTAAAACTTTATTTTCAAAAAGACTCTTACTCCTCATCTTTTCTGATTTTATCAAATAGACACTCTCACCTCAAAATAGTTAGGATATACCCCTTTTCCCTTTTGACCACATGAAGGGTCAACTGAAGCCACTCCAAGAAAGATATCGGAGGACTGATGACCTCTTCCAAGTAAAGAGGATTTCACCATGTATTAGAAGCTACAACAGTTGAAGACTCCGAAGATTTGAAGTTCCTAAAGAAATATTTGACCTTTAGAAGACCAAACCCTGTTACACACTTACGTTAGATGCGATGATGTGTGAGCTGTCATTTGTTTGATGTTTTTCCGACAGCAAAAGTAAAACTTGTTTCATCAAAAAACTATAGTTTGTATTGTGTGTATATCCCTCCCACCTCTCTCTCATCTCACCTTAAAACCCTTGAACCCCATAGATGATGAATGAAGTTGGACTGATATTCTCTGGATCGAAGACTTCAGGAGGCGAGCTATGGATGCAGAACATGGAGAATCACTTGGGAACAATTTGGTTTCAAGGAAGTATGAGGTCCAATACGCTCTTCAAGATTACTGAAAGTGCTGCAACACAGTGGAGAATGCATCAATCCATACAAGGATTTAAAGGAGCAAGAACTTGGGAGGAATTCAAGAAGACCCCGATGAGATCACGTCTTATCCGGAAGCACAATGATACACCAAGAAATAAACCTTGTGCCCGCAAGATTTGCGGAGAAATAGGACACACCTGTATAAGGTTACGCAAAAACCTAAGAGTGGTGAAGTAACGATAGATGTTTTGTTTGGCTTGCGAAACCATGGATTTACTCGAACCCAATTTGAGGACAAGAGAAATTCTGCAATGCTTGTGAGTATGCCCAAGTGTTAGAATACGTGATTCACTTTGTTTACATATGTGGTAATGATTCAAATGCACGGGATGGATTGGCCCCCATACCGGAGACTTCTATCATGAACTATCATATGTTGATGGAAAATCAGAGAGCCTTGAAAAACTTAGAAGAGTGTCGACGCGATAAGCCATAAAACCATAAAATGGTAGGACGATGGAACCCCATTACAGTGCAACCGTTGCCAACCGTAGGTTATACGGTGAGGTTCGACCCAGACCCGTTTTCTGCAGGAGAAAACCATAAATTGTAGACCACCATGAGTGTTTCGATAGTTGTTTAGAATGGACACAGACCCATCAGCTAAGAAGATCCAGTCTCGGACGAACTTCAACATTGACGAACCGACCCAAGCTTTTGAGGAAAACTCTATGCTTCTGACAGAAGAGCTTTAATGAAGGAGCTATTGTAAGATATGTGAAGAGACATACATTGTCAGCCCTCCAGAGGAAATATCTGAGTTTATTGGAACCATGACCTTGTTTTTAAGTGTGGTAGCACCTGTCCTTCGACCAAGACATTTGCTAGAAGACCCCAACCCCTAACCTTTTCTTGCTAGCCTCTTGAATCTCGAGGACGAGATTCATTTTAAGTGTTGTAGGTTTGTAACATCCCAAATTTTGGAATGTTAATATAATTAATTGAATTGTTTGTTTGTTTGCTTGAGTGAATTAAACTTGAGTGAAATTTGAACCTTTTCAAAAACTTTTGAATGAGAGGGAATAAAATGACTTTCCCCTTCTCCGGTAAATTCAAATTCATCCTATTAAAATCAATGAGAGAAGATGACATGATTTCTTCAACTATAAAGAATTTGAACGGAGTTTTGCAATTTAATTCTTTCAAATATTTGCACTTGCTTCTCTATTTTTCTTCCCGAGAAATACCCGAAAAATAAATTCTTGCAAGCAAGAAAGAGCGGAGGAAAATGACCCTCCAAAATCAGGGGCATTTTTGAAAATATTTGAGCCAAGAAAAACCAAAGTTTTTATTTAAAAATTATTTGCAAAAAGAAATAAAGCCTTTAGGGATTTTCTAAAAAACATTTTTTTTAAGTTTTTATTTTGGCCGTGGAATAATGCTCATCATCGACATTTTATTTTTCTGATAATTTTAGTATATAAAAACTCTTTATTCCGAATTGATTTGATTTCCTTTTTATTGTTTTAGTTTCCTAATTTTAAAAATAGGAATGGAATCGTTTTATTAGGAAAAACCTGCTGGCCCATTAAGCACTTTCCTATTCTAGCCCAACAAGAGATCATCTCCTTCCTCTGTTTCCTCTCACGTTCTGAAGCTTTCCATATCCATGGAGACAGGAATCTCCACCTTCCCGATTTCCCTCGTCTTTCCATCCCAGCGCCTCCGAGACCGCCTATAAAACCCCTCCCTCTCCTCGTTCCATTTTTCCCATCACCACGCCCCTCCTGCCCGTAGCCACCTCGCCACCGTCCTCCTTTTCACCTAGAACGCTCACCAGAGCCCGACGCCAGAGTGAGCAGCACCTGAGGCGCCAGCGCCACCTCCCCAAGCGCCGACCCCACCTCGCGGCGACCTCGCCCCCTCGCGAGCAGCCCTCCACATCGCCATCTCCTTCCTGCCATCTCTGCCTCACGTCTGAGTAACTCCGTTCTCGTTTTCAGATTTATTTCCGTAACAGATTTAGTTCCGTTCTTGTTTAGCTTATAACTTTTGATCTAGAAGCCCAATGATGCTGATACTTTTTGAGTTAGATCACAATTTTCTTGTAGTTTCCAAAAATATATTATTTGTCTATGTTTGGATTTATAAAAATTTAGTTAGATCAGATTTGAATTAAAGCTTGTTTTGCTTATTCCGGGAGTTTAAAAATAGGTTTTTAATTAATTCTTTTTGCTCCTGGTCTCTAGGACCGTTGTTTATCCATTAGTATTTAGTATTTTATTTTCAGGTTAATTTAAATTAGGTTTTTAGCAAAACAGTACTGTTTTAATATTAGTTCTGTTTTAGCTTTTTATTTATTGTTTTTATTAGTTTTGAATTATTTCTTTTTGTCACTTTTGACAAAATTAGTTGTGTTTCTGTTAGACAACAGGAGAAAATTTATTTTTACTTTAAAAAAATTATTTTCCTTAGTTTTGTATGAAACCTTCTATAGGTCATAGTTAGAGTTTTATAAAAGCTTTTTATTTGTTTCTTTTTGCAAATAAAATTTTATGGAAAAAAATACTTTCTGTTAAATTAGTTATTTTACATTTTATTTTCTGTTAATTTATTAGTTTAGTATTTTAATTGTTGTTAAGTTTTTACTTACGGCAAAACTATATTAGATGTTTGTAGCAAAGTCATAGATCTTCGTTAGTAGTTTTTCTTTGTAGTTTTATTTGAAGTTTCTTTTGATTTGGTTTGAGTTTTATTATCGATTTTCCTTGCTGTTTTGATTGTTATTTCGAGTGCTAAAATTCTTTGCTAGGATGTTTGCTTATGTGAATGCTATGTTTGACTATATAGATTTTCAGCGGAGTGACGATTAGTTCTACCAAGTCATTTTCGACAGCGTTGTTATCTTCATCAAGTATTACCGAGCAAGTTCACTTTGATCATTGCTTTCATACCTATGTTTTTATTGCATTTAGTGGCATCTTTGCAACCACCCCTCAGTAGTGATATTGAAATTCTTGTAGTTGAGTAGTATGCATGAGGTAGGAACCCATCACCGTTACCAAGCCGGGACGATATTTTATTTCAATGCTACGCTATAGTAGGCGGGGTTTGGTATGAGTGCACGAGAGTGGTGTGAAGAAGGAGGACTCTCGTCAATGGCGACAACTCCATGATGGAATCTGCAAGGACTGCACCTTCAAGACCTCAAGATTTCAAGACTCGAGACAAGAATTCAATACACACCTCTTGGGTGAAGGGCGGTTGGCGGGCACCACTGGAGAACCCAGTGGTTGGCGGGATGCATGGAGAAAGCGCCATGACATCTTGCGAAAGCTTCACCCAGACCCAAGAGACGGAAGAATACTTCATGCCGGAAGCTTACATGCAACCGCAAGTCATTATGGGCTCGCGGCTTGGTTGGCCTTAGTTGTGACTCTGGCTGGGGCGGTGCTAGCTGATGTAGAACTACGGTAGGATTGGATGGGTACGGACGGTGGTCGAGGAACTCTTTGGAAGACCATGTTTCGGTCATCTTGTTCTCAAACACTCTGAAGTGCGAGCGTAAAGAGAGGGATCGAATCTTGCGGGTAAAGTGTACAAACCTCTGCAGAGGGTTTATAACCTAATCGATTAGCCGTGTCCCGATTCACGGACAATTTGAGCATCTGGACTTGGATCTATCTCGGAACTCTCAACACCGGACTGATAACTTAATTGTGGGCAACTTATGATGATTTTGGGCTATGAGACATCGGTTGGCGGAACCATGTCATGCTAGAAAACTCCATAGTACATACTTCATTTATTCCTTTGATGTAGGGAAAATAAAACCAGCTTTTACGCATAAACAAAACTTCAGATCTGAGCCATAAAGCCATATTGCATATAGTATAGTTTTATCATCTGTTTTCTCATATTGTGATCTTGCCGGTACATTCAATGTCTTGACCTACACGGCTGCAACGTATCATGTTGCAGATATTTCCTCGACGAGTAAGAGTACGATGCAGGGGTTACGGTCTACACTCAACCTGCCGATGGCGTTGATGGGACTCCACACCCATTTGTTTGTTTCCGCTGAGTATTATGAGGTATATATCAGTTTTACGTTAATTATGCATGTGATTGCACTTTGATATATACATTGATGTACTGTGTGTGCCAGCATACTGATCCAGGGATGGCACAGCAACACAGAGGCTTGACCGTCTGAGGTCGGGTCGCTACATCGATGATAATACAATTCATCAAGGGCAAGGATGGTATTTCTCATCATGAATTCAATTGATATCCTGGATGAGCTCAGAATGTTGATGATCACGACACCTTTGTCGCGAGAGTTCATGAAGATGTAATCGATCGGCGGCGACATCAAGTCAAAGTAATGATGAAGTGAAAGGTTATTGGAACCAAAGTGCGACACAAACTCGAAACCAAGCTTGTTGTTCAAGGCGAAATGATATGACGATGAGGATCGGCGTAAGTTTAGTTCATCGTCGAAAATTGTGCTCGAGAAGAAGGACCGGGTAGCACAGTTAAAATCATCACGACAATGATATAGCCAAACAGGCTAGGAATGGCGTGATCGGGTACAAACTTCGTACTTATAGAAGCTTCTTGAAGAGTTGTTGAACCGTAGTGCGGACTCGGTTCAGTTATCGGTGTCTTTGAGTGTTTAATAACTCAGAGCCCGTGAAAAATTGGAATCAGTGGGAAGGTAGCACTTGATGAAGAACTCATAATAAGTTATGCAGTTCCATGATAATCTTGAGATACCAGGAGGGGTAATACCCGATGACATATCAAAGTAGAGGTTGGACCGGGGGTATTGCTCTACAGAAGACAAGTGCTAAAACACGAGAAATGGTATTTAAAAGAGAACATGGTCGGAACCACGATTGCAAAGGCCGGATCCCTGATATAAGATGAACTTATACCAAAGAATAATTAATTTAAGAGAAGCTTTAATGATAAGAACTACATCGTGTCCAGGGCATGAACACAAGTTCAAGGTCGACTCCCACTTCTCCAATGCATAACCTTTCATTCACTTCTCACGTTCGATGAAGTTGCAGTGTTGAATTTTAATCTGGCGAAGCACCAGAAGAGTATGATTCGTGAAAACTTTCGGGTTTCACACGGTTTAGAGAAGGCATATGTTCAACCCATAGGGGCTTCTTAGAAACATATACCACAAGTTTCAAGAGTAAATAACACAAGCCCGAAAGCAGAGCATGGTTGGCCAAGCAGAGGGTACAACTTAACAAAGGCATTATGTATCAGGGAAGAACTCACAAAGTGATCAATGTGAAGGACAACATCGGGATAACAATCCAACAAAGGACTTGATGGTCCACAAAGGATGCGATGTGAGTATCGATACTCAACCGAGAAGAGGAAGGAATGCAAATGCAACATGTTATGGAATCATCTGAATAATTCAAAGCTTAAATGCAAAGGAATTATGATTTCCAAAACAAAGGATCGAAGCGAGGCGTTACGATCAAGGATGGATCAATTGAATATACGGAGGCACAATCGACAGCGAGATAGTTTGTCGAGAACCAGCTCGATCTGAGCCGGAAAGATAATTTAAAAGGATCAATCGATGATTGTGTGCATTCGCGTATTGAATCAACGGACTCAAAAATGATGGTGACACGGGATGCCAATATGATTACTATCATTATGGGATTAATCATAATGAAAGCAAACAAGAAATTCGAGGGCAACAGGTTCTTGAGGATTTTCGGAATATCGAATGGTATTTCAAGACTTTTGTGTAACACATGAACAATCGGGGATGAGCGGATACTCGATAAGTGCGAGAATTAACCGTAGGGGTATTCAGTGACAAAGAATAGCAAGGCAAGAAGCTCAAAGGATTATCAAAACAACGACGAGTTTTTCGTGGTATCTTGTAATAACAAGATCGACTGGTATGAAGTAAGAACGACAGTGTAAGTATTTATCCATAGGGAATTGCGAAGCAATGGGCACAAGGTCTCGAGAGAATATCGGAAGGTATCTTGAGAATCCTTGATTGCACCAAGTAATCATCCGGACTGAAGAGGCTCTCCGGGGAAAGTATTATCGAGAACCTAGAGTCAGAGTTAGTAAAAATCGTTTAACCCGAGTAGAAGAGAGTTCAGAGTCCCAGAGTAAAGATCGAGGAGTAAAAGATCCTAATACCACCCAATGGCGACGTGGGCCCATGGGCCGCACAACCATGTTAGTAAAAGTTTTGTAAAGTCTAGACTCGACTTTGGCCAAGGAGTGTGGAAGGGGGATTCCTACAGGCAGTCGGCTCTGATACCAACTTGTGACGCCCCCGATTCAATCGTACACTAATCATGCACGCAAATGTGTATGATCAAGATCAGGTACTCACGGGAAGATATCACAACACAACTCTACAAATAAAATAAGTCATACAAGCATCATAATACAAGCCAGGGGCCTCGAGGGCTCGAATACATGTGATCGATCATAGGCAGTCAGTGGAAGCAACAATATCTGAGTACTGGACATAAGTTAAACAAGTTTGCCTTAAGAAGGCTAGCACAAAGCGGGATCTGAGATGGAAAGAGGCGCATGCCTCCTGCACTGAGATCCTCCTAACTACTCACAGTGCGTCGTCGGCCGGGCTGCATGTAGTAGGGCACCTCCGGTGTAGAAGTCGTCATCGACGGTGGCGTCGCTCTGGGCTCCATTATGCAGTTTGCAGCAATCGAGTAGAGATAGGGGAAAAAGGGGAACAAGGCAACCGTGAGTACTCATCCAAAGTACTACTTAAAGCAAGGAGGTACACTACATATGCATGGATATATGTGTAAAGGGCCATATCGGTGGGTGAAGCTGCAGAATGCGAGAATAAGAGGGGGTATCTAATCACGTCGAAGACTACGCTTCAGCAGCCTCCGTCTTGCAACATGTAGAAGAGAAGCGGACTGAAGTCCTCCAAGTAGCATCGTATAGCATAATCCTACCCGGCGATCCCTCCTCGCAACCACGAGAGAGAGAGAGCGACCACCGAGTTGTATGTCGGCACTTGGAAGGGTGTGTTTTATTAAGTATTCGGTTCTAGTTGTCATAAGGTCAAGGTACAACTCCAAGTCGTCACATTACCGAAGATCACGGCTATTCGAATAGATTAAACTTCCTGCAGGGTGCACCACATAACCCAACACGCTTGATCCCATTTGGCGGACACACTTTCTGGGTCATGCCCGGCGGAAGATCAACATGTCGTAGCCCCACCTAGGCACAACAGAGAGGCCGACGCCGGTCTAAACCTAAGCGCCGAAGTGCGGGCCCATCGCCCATAGCACACCTGCACGTTGCGTACGCGACCGAAAGCGGAACTAGCCCCTTAATACAAGAGCAGGCTTACGTTCCAATCCGGCGCGCGCCACTCAGTAGCTGGCGTCACGAAGTGCTTCGGCTGATACCACGAGGTCGGGATACCCATAACTACTCCCACGTAGATGGTTAGTGCGTATAGACCAAATGGCGGACTCGGATCAAATACTGGATCTCGTTAAGCGTGTTAAGTATCCATGACGCCGACCAGGGCCAGGCCCACCTCTCACCCAGGTAGTCTCAACCTGCCTGTCGCTCCGCCATACAAAGTAACGATCGGGGCCGTCGGGGAACCCAGGCCCACCTCTACCGGGATGGAGCCACCTGTCCTTTCAGCCCCCTTCTCCGAACCGTATGACAGGTAATGTAATAGTGTAAAGTATAGAGTATATGCCCGTGATCACCTCCTCAAGTGATCACGGCCAATGATATAGCATGGCGGACGGACAAGAGTGTAGGGCCCTTGATGGAATACTAACATCCTATACTAAGCGATAGGATAGCGGTAAAGGTAACAACGGTAGTAGCAAGGACAGGCAATGCAGCGGTATAGGATTAGCTGAAAGCGGTAACATGCTACACTACTCTAATGCAAGCGGTATAGAGAAGAGTAGGCGATATCTGGTGATCAAAGGGGGCTTGCCTGGTTGCTCTGGCAAGAGAGAATTCGTCAACACCGTAGTCGATCGAGGTACCAGCAGCAGCGTCAGTCTCGGTGTCTAGCGAGAGAAGAGGGGGAAGAACAATAAATATTTAAGCAAACAGACGCAAAGCGATGCATGACATGACATGTATTGGTGCTAGGGGTGCCCTAACGCGGTATGAGGTGATACCGGTGAAGGGGGAAAACATCCGGGAAAGTATCCCCGGTGTTTCGCATTTTCGGGCAGAGGAGCCGGAGGGGGAAAGTTGCGTGTTTGCTATGCTAGGAGTGTGTGGCGGACGAATGGGCTGCGTATCCGGAATCGTCTCGTCGTTCTGAGCAACTTCCATGTAGAAAGTATTTTCATCTCAGCTATGGTTAATTTTCTATTGATTTTAAAAGATTTAAATCTTTTTCAGGATTTATCTAATTATTTTAATGCAACATTATCCAGAATAGTGCTTGCTGATGTCAGCATGACGTCATCAGTCAACAGAGGTGTTGACTGGGTCAAGCTGACGCGTGGGTCCCGCATGTCATGGACTATTTTAGTTAATTAAGTTAATCAGTTAATTAGGTTAATTAATCTTAATTAGTTACTTTAAAAAGAGTTAATTAAGTTAATTATTTAGTTAATTAATTAATTAATATTTAATTTTATCTATCTATTTACTTATTTATTTATTTATTTTAATTCTCTTTTTTCTTTTTTTTTTAATAACGTTTAGGGTGGGGCCCGTTTGGCGATGTACAGAGGCCTTAGCGGGCGGGCTGGTGCGGGCGCTGCGTGGCGCCGCTCGGGATTACAGGCGCGCCAGGGCGAGGCCACGGCGATGGCGGAGGGGCCGCAACCACGGCGAGGTCGGCCGTGCAGCGGCGCCAATGAGGCGACCGAGCGGTGGGCCAGAAGCGGCGGCGGGCAGCGGCGAGGAAGAGCGGGTGGCGCCGTGCGAGCATGGTGGTCGGGCGGCCGTGGCGGCCGCGGCGATGCTGGGGAAAGGGAGACGAACGGGTCCTCACCAGGCGATGGTGAGCGAGGCGTCGAGGCGCGTGGAGGCCGTTCGGGGAGGAGGACGGGGACGACGGCGTCGGAGACGAGGCAGGCCGTCGAGGGAGGAAGGCGGGGCCGGTCCAGCGGGGAGGCATGGTCGAGGCGGCGTTCCGGCCGACGGTGGGGGAACGAGGTCGGTGTCGTCCGGCGAGGCAGCACCGGCGACGGCGTCGGCACCGCGGCGTTGAGGTGAGGAGGCGGACGGGGACGGCGCTCCGTCGAGGAGAGAGATGAGGAGACGAGGCGGGCAGCGTGGTGGCTCCGGCGAGGTCGGCGGGCGGTGATGGTGCTCGAGGGCGATGGGCGGCGGTCGGCGGTTCGATGGAGTCGGGCGGTCGTTCCCTTCGATCCAGATCTGGATCGGGGAAGGAGAGAGCGATGGGGGATGTAAGTGCAGGGGTAGGTTAGGGTTTAGCGTCCGGTGGGTTAAGGGATTGGGGTGAGGCGGTTGGGCGGCCCGTTCGAGCAGCGGAGGCCGATGGCCACTTGGCCCAGTGGGGTCTGTTGTATTACTTTTATTTTTTTGTTTATTTTCTCTTTTCTTTTATTTATTCTTTTAGTTCCTATTTGTTTTATTTTAGTTTCCAAAAATACAAAAGTGGCACCTAAAATATTGTTACAACTTATGCCACTGCCACAAACCGTTTAGCACTAAAATAAAATAGTTTTAAATTGTTTATTATTTTAAAGCGTTTGAATAACTGTTTTGTCACTATTTAATTATTATAGTGCATTTAAACGCATTATAAAAGTGTGGTTTCTCCACCATTATTACATAGGATTTATCTGGCTCACCCCGAACATTTTAGTTTTAATAATTGAAAACTTTTATTGTTTGCGTGATTTTAAATTTGAATCGGTTTGAACTAACTCGAGATTAGCAACTATAATCGAGGTGGCGTGGCATCATTAGCGAGAGGATCACTTTGTAGCTTAATTGCAGGCGTCCTGCTGCTGCTGCTTTGTATGATGAGTTGCTATGAGCTTTGCTACTATATGATGAATTGCTATGAGCTGCTGCTGCTGCTATATGATGAGTTGCTACAAGCTGCTACTGCTGCTATATGATGAATTGCTATGAGCTGCTCCTGCTGCTGCTATATGATGAATTGCTATGAGCTGTTCCTGCTGCTGCTATATGATGAATTTCTATGAGCTGCTGCTGGTATATGATGAATTGCAGACTGCTGCTGTATGATGAGTTGCTATGAGCTGCTGCTGCTGCTATATGATGCTTTCAGATGGTGCTGCTATATGATAATAACCAGCCACTTGGACCATCGAATTTCAATAAATAATTGTTCTTCATTTAAATGTGGGTCATGCATTCTTCGGTTAAATTAGGCAATGGGATCTCTATGGAAACCATTGACCAAAGTAGATTGTGCCAAGTAGATGGTATCTTTGTATTTGCATTTTGAGCAAATAGTGATGGTCTGTTTTCCTATCATATTAATTACTTGTCTTGGGTTCAATTTGTGATGTTCGCAAGTCAAATTAATTTCCATATGGGCAGCAAAATGAAAAATATATAATGCAATCTAGACTTTCCTTGATCATACCAAAGATAAGCTGAAAACGCAATGAAAAGAACTGGTTGGCTTATTACATGGAGCTTATATTCACAGGTGCTTATTTTCTTAGGATAACTCGTAATAACTGTCTCTAAGAAACTTGGCTAATAGAACTGGCTTACAAATAACATGTCACGATGATTGCAATGGAGGAGTGACGTACCATAGCACACTGTATAGGCTCACCGCTGCCTCTCCTTTTTTGCGATGTTCCATGAAATTGCCACATACATCTTGTATTTTTCATTGTGTAACCCTATCTGCAAGTTGACACGGCTAATTTCAGACATCTCTACATGATACTACATTGCATATCCCTTGCATATTTAAACCACCAATTAACGATTGTGTGTGTACCATAAACTAGCCATGACTCTGTATCTTTGGACTAGCGGGCATTCTAAGGGAGCCTAATGTAGTGCCTTTGGAATTCCTACATGCCACCTACGATTTTGTGTAATGTGCCCTGTTCCTAAATATATGTCTTTGTAGAGATTCCAGTATGGACCACAAAGAGATGTATATAGATGCATTTGCGAGTGTACATTCACTCATTTTGCTCCGTATGTAGCCTATAGTGGAATATCTAGAAAGACTTATATTTAGGAATGGAGGTACGAGGTAGTATCATGTATGACATCTACATATCTAATTTAGTAATTTAGTAGCCAGTAGTAGAAATCATTATGCACAAAGGGATTCTTGGTGAAAATCCTAGCAAAGCACTTATTTGGCGAGCCTGAGAACAATACAAGAGAGAGAGACGCTTACAAGATCATAGCAATGCCTCAGTCCAGGATCTTGGTTGGCCAAGCTGTTAGATCCATAAGAAACATCATCCTTGTAATTTTTGCCAGCTGCATAACAGGTAATAGCGACCGGTTAGTATATTTGAAGTACATCGGGAAGGTGATGCTGGACGGGTTTAAAGGTGACAAGTACCTAGGCCATGGCGGCTGCTTGGCATCTCTCCAGACGGTGGGAATCAGGTTAGAAACATCGAGGGTGATGACGCTGCGCTGGCTGTCGGGGTCCGGTAAGGAGATCTAGAACCGTCGAGTAGGGTGTTTGTGGTGCGGCTCCGGTAGGGTGGACTACGGTGTGGACGAAGCGGATCTGTGGCCGTGGACGAGGGCGTAGGTGAAGCTTCTCCGGTAGTTGGGTTAAGGATGGTGTCGACGACACGGATCCGCGACCGTGGACGGGGCGTCAGAAGCTGCTCCGGTGGTTGGGTTAAGGATGGTGTCGACGATGCGGATCTGCGGCCGTGGACGGGGCGTCAGAAGCTGCTCCGGTGGTTGGGTTAAGGGTGGTGTCGACAATGCGGATCTGCGGCCGTGGACGGGGCGTCAGAAGCTGCTCCGGTAGGTTGGATGAGGGTGCGAGGAAGCGGATCTGAGGCCGTGGACTTGTGAGTTGGCAAAGCGGCCCCGGTAGGGTTGAGAATGGTATAAGCGAAGCTACTCGAGGGGTTGACGATGGTGTCGGTGAAGCGGCTCCGTTAGGGTTGAGGAAGGTGTCGTGGCGGCTCCGGTAGGGTTGAGAAGGTGTCGGCGAAGAGGATCAGAGGCCGTCGGCGAAGCGGCGGTGGGGCAGCTCCGGGGGTGTGGGCGAAAGCGTCTCCGGTGGTGAAATCTGAATGAGCCGCTGCAGATGCGCGGCGGTTGACGAGAGTACCGGCGAAGCAGATCTGGCACCATGGACAAGGCCGACACTAAATGGGTTGTGGTACATTGGTGGATGAGCAGTCTACTTGTTTCTAGGGGAGGTGGGAAGGGTAGATGTGACCGCAGAAGCAGATCCGGCGAGGTGGGCCTTGCTGGCGATGAATGGGCTATGAAATGCGCGGTGGATGAGCAGTCTAGGGTTTCGAGAGGGAGGGAGAAAGAGGCGATGAAATGCAGACGGCGTGATGTAAGATGCTTTCTGGTCTGTGGAGTTAGTCTTTTTGCGGGAGGGAGAGGAAATGGGGGTGCCGTGTAGTGGGGGAACCGGAAGTTACCAAAGCAGCCCGACCTATCATGTAGATGAGGGCAGTATTGTAACTGTTGGTCTCCGTGCACCAAGGACAAAAGGGGGATTTCGCATGCTCAAGACTAAGGTGGCGGGAATTTTAGAAGGAGGCGGGAGATTTTGCCGCCATGAGATCGTTCGTATCCGATTTCAACTAATTTTGGACCGTGCTAGCGGGAAGGTCATGCTAGGCTGTGTACATGGGGACGCAGCGTGTGATTAATAACTGGTGTGAAGTCCACCCAGAAAAAAAGACAATAACTTCGGGATGATGCGCCGATAACTTGGGCGTTCACATGGTAGCGATAAATGCAGGTGTAGTAAGCGCGTTCACAAAAAAGGCATCAAACGCTCAACCTATTAAATTATCTTGTAAATAGATAATTTAGTGCCATTGGTTATTTACTTTAAACATAATGCATTGACGTGTTAGTGTAGAGGCGCACAAAAAGAAATGGATATTGTAGTTAGCTACTTAAAAGTGTTACCTCATATGATTACATAGCCTCCATTTCATAAATTGCGTACCCGTTGAATTCATATATGAATATTACATATATTACTTTGAAACTTAAATCATCCAAGACTAATGAATTTGAATGCAAGAGCAACAATGGTGCATGTACATGATAGCTACATTGGTTGTTTGAAGAAACATCACTGTAACTTTGGCATGCACAACTGAAAATGTTCATTTAAATAGAAAAAATGTGATATGTGAGTGTCCAATCTTTATAGCGTTGAATCGATATTGTACCTTTGGCCACGATACGAAGTAGATATTGACTTATGTTCAAGCGATGCACGTCCACGATCGCTAGATAGTGATACGTGAATGAATTGTGCAATCTCTCTGACACGCATACATATCTCATTTCCCTGTGGGCATCAGAATCACACACGCGCACTTCGTGTATTTCTCTCCCCCCGTCAGGGTTAAATTCGTCTTTCTACCCCGTCCTACAAGTCTCTCACACAAACACACACGCTCTCTATGTCTAACACGCCCACCCCTTTAATTCCGCCCACCCACAGCCACTAATGTCTCAAAGTATAATAATGTCTCTCACACATATGCTATCTACCTATCCCTTAATATAGCTAGATATGTGTCACACAAACTCCTTCTCCCTACTAGCAAGATGCCCATGCGTTGCACGGAACATCAAGATGCATTTGTATGAGAAGTTTATCTTGTGGGAGAAAAGGATGAACGAGGTAATGCCTTATTTGCAAATGCGAGAGGGGTGTGGGTATCTTTTGCAAAATTGCCATATTTTCCTTCACATGCATGGGATATAAATCGGATGGCCTATATTGCAGGATGGCAGGAACACCATCATCACCAACTCTGTTTTTTATAAGAGTAGAGATATGTGAGTGTCACCCCCCCCCCCCACACACACACACCCACACTTCCCAACACCGAAGGAGTAGGGTGACACCTCGATCTTGATACTAATCTATCGACTGGCTTCTCTTTCAAACATACACACACACACTACCCCGCACCAAAGGAGTAGGGTGACACCTTGTAACACCACGGATGTAACTTTCCATAATTGTAACTCCAACTCTTGCCATTTTCGGCATTGTGATATGATATTCCCTCCGTGGTTGGGTTCTTGTTTTTCGTTTTTGCATTTTGTCCATGTCATGCATTTTATTTCATGTCATCATGTGCATCGCATTTGCATACGTGTTCGTCTCATGATTCCGAGCATTTTTCCCGTTGTCCGTTTTGCAATCCGGCACTCCTATGTCCCCCGGCGTCCCCTTCTACGTTTTTCCGTGTGCGGGTGCTAAACTTTCTCGGAATGGACCGATGTTTGTCATGTGGCCTTGGTATACCACCGGTAGACCACCGGTCAAGTTTCGGGTCATTTGGAGCTCGTTTGGTACTCCAACGGTTAACCGCACTCTCGCAAAGGCCTCTTTTAAGTTGCAGCCCAACACCCCTTAAAAACAGCCCAATAATGTAACATCCCAAAATTCTAAATTTTGGAATGTTATATTAAATAAATAACTATGCTTGTTGTCTGATTGTTGGTTTGATTGATTGAGTGAAACTGAGTGAAATTTGAAACTTTTGAAAGTTGAATGAGAGGGAATGAAATGACTTTCCCAAAACTTTCTCCTTTGCCTTTTTGGATCTCAATGAATTCAAATTCATTCCAACACCAAAACCTAGAGTGAAGATGACATGACTTCTTCCATTTGGAATGAAAAGAGTTTTGAAAAGATTTGAATTTCAATTGGGAATACTTCAAATTCAAAGCTTTATGCAACTCAATGATTTTCATGAGGGAAGATAAAATGACTTCTTCAATTATATGAAATATGAGTTGGAAGTTAAAAAGTATCAAATTGAAACTCATTTGAAAATGCCATTTGGAGTTTCAGAGGATTTGGAGTTTTGAATTTGAATTCAAACTTTGGCAAGTGGGAAACATTTCAGAAACTATGCCTGATAAATACTTGATCAAAAGTATGAGAGGAGTAGACATGACACTCCAAAAATATCAGAGGAAAACATTGCCAAAAGTTTTGGATTCAAATCTGAATTTTATTTGAATTTGAAAAAAAAATGGATTTTTGTAAAGTTTGGATTTTGCCTGTGGAAAAATGTTCAAATGATAGGGAATATTCCCCTGATCATTTTGGTATATATATATACCCTATATAAAATATTTATAGTTATTGTTTTATTTCTGATTTTGTTTTATTAAAAAAATAAATTCAAAAAAAGAGAACCCCCAGCGCCCGGCCAGCCCCTGGCCCACCAGTAGCCGACAAACCCCGCGCCAAAGCAGCCCGTGGCCCACCGAGCCACCGAGCCGGCCCAGCTCCCTCTCACCTCGCCCCGCGCCCGAAACCCTCTGGCGTCGGTCGCCCGTTCGCCTCGCCCCTCTCTCTCTCTCATCGACGGACACCACCCCTTCACAACCCCCGCCCCGCCACCTCGCGCGCCGCAGATCGCTGAGATCGAAGGATCCGGGATCGATCCCCTCCCGATCGCCTCCCTTACCCCAACGAGGCCCCCGCCTATAAAACCCCCTCCCACCCCATTTCCCCCCCTAGCACCTCGCGGACCCCTCTTCCTCTCGCTCGAGCTCATGGAGCCAGACCACCCGCCGCCGCCATTCTCGTCGCCGTCGCCGCCCTAGCCGCCCCCGATCTCCCCCGACTCCACCAGACGCTCCCCCGCACCCGCCCCGCCACACCCCCGACCTCACCGACGCCCGGAGCCCTCACCGCACTCATCGCCGCCGCCGCCGCCGCCGTCGGACGCCGGTAAGTCACCGGAAGCCCCCTAGAAACCGGGAAGCCTAGGACAGGATATCTCAAAAAGACTTTATTTACAAAAAGACTCTTACTTCTCACCTTTTCTGATTTTTTTCAAATAGACACTCTCATCCTCAAATAGTTAGAATACACCATATCCTTTGATCACTCGGAGGATCAACTGAAGACACTCCAAGAAGGATTAGATATCGGAGAACTGATGACCACTTCAGAGTAAAGAGGATTTCACCATGTATTAGAAGAATTGAAGTACAACAGTTGAAGACTCCGATGACTTGAAGGATCTGAAGAATTAATTGACCTTTAGAAGACCAAACCCCTGTTATACACCTATGTTAGATGCGATGATTTGTGAGCTGTCACTTGTTTGATGTTTTCCGACAGCCCCAAAATAAAACATGTTTCTTCAAAAAACTATTGTTTTTATTGTGTGTATATCCCTCCCCATCTCTCTCTCATCTCACCCTAAAACCCTTGAACCCCATAGATGATGAATGAAGTTGGACTGATATTCTCTGGACCGAAGACTCAGCCGAGCTATGGATGCAGAACATGGAGAATCACTTCGGGAACAATTTGGTTTCAAGGAAGTATGAGGTCCAATACGCTCTTCAGTACTTTACAGAAAGTGCTGCAACCTGGTGGAGAATGCATCAAGCCATACAAGGATTTGAAGGAGCAAGAACTTGGGAGGAATTCAAGAAGACCCTGATGAGATCACGTCTTATCCAGAAGCACAATTATACACCAAGAAGTAAACCTTGTGCCTGCAAGATTTGCGGGGAAATAGGACACACCCAGGAGGAACACAAAGATGGATGCCCTCATTGTGAGGAGAAACACCCGGTGAGGAATGCCCAACTAGTCGGTGACTTGCTTCTGCGTGAAGGAACCACCCACTACCGGTGCGATGTCACATTTACTCCACGGTGCAACAAACTATTCGAAGCGGGGAAGATGGAATGAAAGAAGCCCTCAAGGAAGATCAAGAAGAACCAGTAATGAATGAAAGTGTTGAAGACCTGGATGGAGAAGGTCTCAACAGATTTTACTCCAATGCCTGCTATTCATGTGGAGAAGAAGGACATTTTTCACAGTATTGCACCAAGGAAAGAAAAGAGTATCTGGGATACTTCCCGACAGCAGAAGTAAAATTTGACCCTCGGGAAATAGAAGCTCTGATAATTACAGAGAAATCCAAGAAGAGAAAGATAAGACAACCCGAGAACAACGCAATTTTTGCAGAGAAGGACCTAAGTCATATCACTTGTTACAGGTGCAAGGATTTAGGTCATTACGCTAGTAAATGTCCAGAAAAGAAGCCAAGAATCCAAGGAGCCCGCATAATCACAAAGAAGCCCGAGACATGTCGGAAGTCATTTGTTTTCGCTGCAAGGAGGCAGGACATTATGCTATTAAATGTCCCGACAAGATGAAAGCTGGAGTTGAGTAGTTGGAATTTTGATATGGATAATAAGAGTAGTAGAAAGCAATTTCATTTTCATGAGCTCAATGAGTTGAGTTATGTAATAGATTACTACGAGATTGTAATAGTTCATGACTCAATAAAGTTGTAATGTCACATGCTGAAAAGCTTTAAGGAGTTGTTACATTTTATCTTGGAAAATAATATTCTGGATGAACATGGAAGAAAGTGAGTTGTGATGCATAAACTGGATATTGGAAATTGAGTTTGAAGTTTGGTTTGGATGATATGAATGTGTGCCCCAGGAGATATGTACCTTATTCTGAGCACCGTTTTGTTTCACAACTGCAGATGACGACCCTTTATGAGTCTTTCCTTAAGGGCCCTGAAACAATCATGACCCTGACCAGTGATCATGATTACCCGAAGATCCTGAAGGACATGATGAAGCATATTCACCTTGAAGGAGATGCAGTCTACAAAGGCTACCCTTTCATGCAAAAGGGAGTGGAACTTTGGTATGTGGAGGTACACCTCCACCATTTGAAAGGAGTTTGCCCAAAGATGATGGGACAGTACTTTTTCATTTCACGTGTGCCACAAGCAACTTTCTTCGATGCTTGTTAGTGAAGCAGCCATGGAAGCCATACGCATCGGAGAAATACTTGAAGCAAGACTCCGTTATACTCAGGAATACCTAAGCGAAGTGCATGCAGAGATGATGAAGGTGAAGCTCAAGACCACCATTATGAAACAGGAGATTGAAGATTTCAAGACTCATGTCGCACACTTCCAGTGGGACTGAAGAATCCTCGAGGAGGATAAATAAATAAAGTTGGAAGTAATGTCTGACCATACCAAACCATGTGGGTGGCAGCATTTGTAACAAAGTACTTTTTGGAATTTGGATTCACGAAAATGGTTAAGGATGTAATGAAAGATTGATATGAGAAAAAATGAGATTTGTGGATAAACTTGTGCATTCTTTTGGTCATAGTACTTTGTAAAGCCACAAGATCAATGAAGAAAGAAATGTGTTATTCATGACGGTCCATAGAAGGAAGCTGGACAAAATAAGTTGGAGTGTTGTTTTTGATATGATGGTATGAAGAAACAGAGTACTACTGGATTTAAAGGAGGCGTAATATGTAACATGAGAGTTACTCCAAGGATGAGTTAAAGCGGCACTAGTGTTGAAGTGGGCCATAACCCACAGGCCCAGGATTTTGAAAAGGAACAGATGTAACCTTGATAAAGGAATAAATTTGGGAGAATCAGTGATCCAATCATCATACGTTTCATAGGAGGTTACATAAAAACACGAGAGTGGTGAAGTAACGATAGATGTTTGGTTTGGCTTGCGAAACCATGGATTTATCTGAACTCGGTTAAATCGACAAGAGAAATTCTGCAATGCTTGTGAGGATGCCCACGTGTTACAATACGTGATTCGATATGGACATAGGTGGTACTGATGCAAGGACGGGATGGCTTGGCCCCCCGACCGGAGACTTCTATCATGAACTATCATATGTTGATGGAAAATCAGAGAGCCTTGAAAACCTTAGAAGAGTGTCGACACGATAAGCCATAAGACCATAGAATGGTAGTACGATGGAACCCTTTACAGGCAACCATTGCCAATCGTAGGATATACGGTGAAGTTCAACCCAGACCCGTTTTCTGCAGGAGAAACCATTAATGGTAGACCACCATGAGTGTTTCGATAGTGGTTTAGAGTGGACACAGACCCATCGACTAAGAAGATCCGGTCTGGACGAACTTCAACTTTGACGAACCGACCCAAGATTCTGAGGAAAACTCTATACTTCTGACAGAAGAGCCTTAATGAAGGAGCTATTGTAAGATATGTGAAGGGACATACATTGTCAGCCCTCCAGAGAAAGTATCTGAGTTTATTGGAACCGTAACCTTGTTTTAAGTGTGGTAGCACCCCTGATCTTCCGACCAAATATTTACTAGAAGACCCCCAACCCCTAACCTTTTCTTGCTAACCTCTTGAATCTAGGGGCCGAGATTCATTTTAATAATGGTAGGTTTGTAACATCCCAAAATTCTAAATTTTGGAATGTTATATTAAATAAATAACTATGCTTGTTGTCGATTGTTGGTTTGATTGATTGAGTGAAACTGAGTGAAATTTGAAACTTTTGAAAGTTGAATGAGAGGGAATGAAATGACTTTCCCAAAACTTTCTCCTTTGCCTTTTTGGATCTCAATGAATTCAAATTCATTCCAACACCAAAACCTAGAGTGAAGATGACATGACTTCTTCCATTTGGAATGAAAAGAGTTTTGAAAAGATTTGAATTTCAATTGGGAATACTTCAAATTCAAAGCTTTATGCAACTCAATGATTTTCATGAGGGAAGATAAAATGACTTCTTCAATTATATGAAATATGAGTTGGAAGTTAAAAAGTATCAAATTGAAAGTCATTTGAAAATGCCATTTGGAGTTTAAGAGGATTTGGAGTTTTGAATTTGAATTCAAACTTTGGCAAGTGGGAAACATTTCAGAAACTATGCCTGATAAATACTTGATCAAAAGTATGAGAGGAGTAGACATGACACTCCAAAAATATCAAAGGAAAACATTGCCAAAAGTTTTGGATTCAAATCTGAATTTTATTTGAATTTGAAAAAAATGGATTTTTATAAAGTTTGGATTTTGCCTGTGGAAAAATGTTCAAATGATAGGAATATTCCCTGATCATTTTGGTATATATATACCCTATATAAAATATTTATAGTTATTGTTTTATTTCTGTTTTTGTTTTATTAAAAAATAAATTCAAAAAAGAGAAACCCCCCAGCGCGACCAGGCCCCTGCCCAGCCAGCCGACAAACCCAGCGCCAGGCGCAGCCGTGACCCACCGAGGCAGTAGCCGGCCCGGCTCCTCTCACCTCGCCCGCGCCGAAACCCTCGGCTTGATCGCCTCGCCCCTCTCTCTCTCTCATCGACAGCGGACACCACCCCCCTTCGTCAACCCCCGCCCCACGCCACCTCGCCGCGCCGCCGCAGATCGCCAGATCCCGAAGGATCCGGGATCCCGATCCCCCTCCCGATCGCCTCCCTTACCTCGACGAGGCCCCCGCCCTATAAAACCCCCTCCCCGCAACCCATTTCCCCCCCCTAGCACCTCGCCGGACCCCCTCTTCCTCTGGCTCGAGCTCGCCGGAGCCCGAACCACCCGCCGCCGCCATTCTCGTCGCCGTCGCCGCCCTAGCCGCCCGATCTCCCCGACTCCACAGGCGCTCCCGAGGCTCCCCGCACCTTGCCACTCCCCGACCTCACTTGGCGCCGGAGCCCTCGCACTCATCGCCGCCGCCGCCGCCGCCGTCGGACGCCGGTAAGTCACCGGAAGCCCCCTCCCCCGTCCGATTCATCTTCGACGGTCCAGATTAGAACACCCCGAAGGGGTATTTCTTTTTATAAAAACCGCCCGGTTCGGCCGGTTCGTCCGGTTTATTTTTAAGTTAGGTTTTTATTTATTAGCCCGACCCGTTTCAGTTTAACCCTAGGGCCCGTTTAGGTTATATTACGCTCAGTGCACAGTTTAGGCCCATTAGGCCCTTTTTCTTTTAATTTCATTTTCTGTTTTAACAGAATAGTTTCTGTTTTAAAAAATTCATATCTTTTATTCTGTTTAATATTTTTAGGTGATTCTTTTTTTGTCGGGTTGCAAATTTTCTGTAGTTTCTGTAGAATATATATTTAGCTATGTTAAAATTAAATAAAATTGCTTTAATTTAGTTTTAGTCAGAATAGTAAATCTGTTATAACTTGAGTTAGAAAAATTATTTTGGATGATTCTTTTGTCCCAACTTTATTTTGACATTGCCAAACCATAGGAATTAATTTGGGTATTTTAGGATTAATAAATAATTAGTTTTAAGCAGAATCTTGTTAATCCTAATTAATTAGCTAGCTACTGTTTTCCTATTAATTTAATTAGTAAATAAATTTATTTTTAACATGTGATTAATTCTTCTAGGATAGTTTCTGTCACTTTATAGGATGAACTTTTATTTATAATAAATAAAAGTTTTACTTTATTTTTCTTAATAGAAATTGGATTAGGCCTAATAGGAGTTTCATAATAGATTTTTAATTAATTCTTTTTGCTCCTAGTTGCTTAGTGAATTCTTTTCTGTTAAGTTAACCTAAAACCTTGATTAGGTTATGTTAGAAAAATTTTGTTATATAAAACTAGTTTTAGTTGTTGCTTGAAGTAGGAAAACTTTGAATTGATTTTTCTTTGAGTTTTTCCCTTGAGTTTTGATTTGGTTGTTTTGGTGTGTTATGTTACTATGATACTATTGTGTTAAGTGATGTTTTGCTATATGCTTATTGTGTTTATTGTTTGCCTCGGTAGAATTTCCGAGTCTGAAGTTTGCTACTCTGAAACCCTAGTTTTAGAAGATCGTCAACCAGGCAAGTTCACTTTGACCATGCTTTCATGCCTATGTTTTATTGCATTTAGAGACATCTTTGCAACCACCCCTCAGTAGTGTTATTGAATCCTTGTAGTTGAGTAGTATGCATGAGGTAGGAACCCATCCTCCTGTTACCAAGCCCGGGACGATATTTTATTTAATGCTACGCTATAGTAGACGGGTTTGGTATGAGTGCTCAGGAGTGGTGTGAGAATGAAGGATTTCGTCAATGACGACAACTCCATGATGGCACCTGCAAGGACTGCATCTTCAAGGCCTCAAGACTTCAAGACTCGAGACAAGAATTCAATACACACTCTTTGGGTGAAGGATGGTTGACGGGCACCTTGGAGGAACGGTGGTTGGCGGGATGCATGGAGAAGCGCCATGACATCTTGCGGAAAGCTTCACCCGGACCCAAAGAGACGGAAGAATACTTCATGCCCGGAAGCTTACGTGCAACCGCAAGTCATTATGGGCTCTGGCTTGGTTGACCTTAGTTGTGACTCTGGTGGGGCGGTACTAGCAGATGTAGAACTACGGTAGGATGGGTTGGAGTGCGGACGGTGGTCGGAAGGAACTCTTTGGAAGACCATGTTTCGGTCATCTTGTTCTCAAACACCACGAAGTGCGAGCGTAAAGAGGCGGATCGAATCTTGCGGGTAAAGTGTACAAACCTCTGCGGAGGGTTTAAACCTAATCGATTAGCCGTGTCCCGATTACGGACAATTTGAGCCTCTGGACTGGATCTATCTCGGAACTCTCAACCTGGATTGATAACTTAATTGTGGGCAACTTATGATGAATTTGGGCTATGAGACATCGGTTGGCGGAACCATGTCATGATAGAAAACTCCATAGTACAGACTTCATTTATTCCTTTGATGTAGGGAAAATAAAACCAGCTTTTCATAAACAAAACTCAGATCTGAGCCATAAAGCCATATTGCATATAGTATATTTTTATCATCTGTTTTCTCATATTGTGATCTTGGGGTACATTCAATGTCTTGACCTACACGCTGCAACGTATCATGTTGCGAGATATTTCCTCGACAGTAAGATGCAGTGCAGGTTACGGTCTACACTCAACCTGCCGATGGCGTTGATGGGACTCCACACCCGTTTGATTGTTTCCGCTGAGTATTATGAGGTATATATCAGTTTTACATTATTTATGCATGTGATTGCACTTTGATATATACATTGATGTACTGTGTGTGCGAGCATACTGATCCAGGGATGGCACAGTAACACAGAGGCTTGACCGTCTGAGGTCGAGTCGCTACAAATAACCCATCTAAGTCACTTCCATGCTCTCCGTCGTTCGATCACGATCGTGTGGGCTAAAACCGCACCTCATTTGGACTCTCCTAGCTCCCTCTATGCCTATTTAAGCAGCCCCCCATTCCAAATCCGGGTCCAAACCCTAGCCATCTTCATCCCCGCGCCACCGGACAAAACTCCGACGTACGGACACGTCCACCCGTCGGCGCCGCCGCCCGCGCCCAATCCCAGCGGCGCGCCACGTGGAGCGCGTCGCCCGCCCTACGCCGCCCGGCCATTTGGAGCGGCCTTCAGCCCTCACGGCGGTCGCGCCTTTCGCCATGGCGCAAAACCGTTCGCGCCCCTCGCCGCCTCGCCGCCCGCCATCGCCCTCGCCCGGCCCGGCCCGCCCGTCGCCGCCCGGCCGCGCCCTCGGCGCCCGACACGCCCGCCGCCCGACCTCGTCGCCGCCCGACCGGCCGCCTCCGCCCGTCCATGGCCCGCCCTCGCCTCGCCAGCGCCGCCTTCCGCCGCCGCCGCCCTCCTCCTCCGGCCGGCCCTCTTCCTCCTCGGCTCCGGCGAGCCGCGCCATCGCTGCCTCGAGCCGGCCGGATCTCGATCTACTACAGGTTGACTTTCTCCCCCCCCTCAAATTCATCTAAGTTTTTAAATTCCGGTGATAATTTGTGGCATTTTCAACGCATCATAACTCTGCACCTGCAGCTCCATTTCGTGCGTGTAATATGTCAAAATGTTCATCTCAAAGAGTAGATCATTTCATCTCGTTGCATCATTTTCATTGGAGCTCATCTTGATGCCCTAAATTCTGTTGGAAGAGGGCTATGTGATGTTAGTTTCTGTTTCTTAACAGAACATGCATTTTTGTTATTTTTGCTATGATTGATGTGTGCACCCTATGAATTTGAGTCCTACATGTGTTTTGTAATATTCCATGCCATCTTTCCAGGGGTGTATGCCATGTATTTTTGTGATCTATGTGGTGACTAGCACAAGAATGCAAAGTAGGCTTCCTGATGTTGTTGTTTTCAGCCCTGTTTAGCTGATATTTTGATGCAATGTTAACTTGATGCTACCAAGAGATCCATGCATATTTTGAGATACTTCAGTAAGGATGTTTTGAACATATGGTTATGCTCTATCTATCCATGCCTTTGTTTGAAATTATGGAGTGCCATAGCTTGAGTCAACCGAGCTCTACTTTTGCTACAAAATGTTTCCTGGCAGATTGTTTACATGTTATTCAATTTTGCCAAGGTTGTTGTGGTTGATCCATGTGTGTTATGATGTTGTTCTTGCCATGTATATCTTCTATGCCATGTCTTCTTGACGTATGTATGCTTAGTTTATCATGAAAGGCTCTGTAGTGAGTGCATTGAGCTTGTAAACATGCCTACTTGTTATCAGTTTTGGACATGCCTTGTTGCTGAATCTGTTAACGAAACTTGCCATTTTGACATGGGTGTTATTGTATTTTCTGATCCTTTTTGGCTTATGGTCAGTAAGGGACTTTTGTTCTATGCTTTGAGTAGATTCATGCCATGCCTTGTTTTGCTATTATAAGTTCCTGTAGCATGTTGTTTTCTTGCTCTGAACATTGCTTCCTGATGCTGATTTTGCCATGTTCAGTAATTTCACTAAGTCTGTGAAGCTGATATGTTTTGCAATTTTGCCATGCTTGTTTGAACCTGTTGTGGTGTGTTTTAGCCGTAGCTCAGTGTTCATCTTTTGTCAAGCATCTTGAGTAGATCACTGCCATATACTTTGTTGGTACGTTTGGGTGCAGTAGCTTAATTTCTTGTTGCTTGCTAAGTGGTATCATGCTGTTAATGGCAGATTTGTGCCATTTTTGTTTTGCTTGTCATTTGCAAACCGTGCATCCGATTCCGGTGATCTTTATATCGATTTCAGCGAAATCATCTCATCTTTCCAGCGGCATACTTGGTTTGCCAAGTTGATGCCTGGTTCATCATTTTCCTTCCGGAGCGCGCATACGCATTGCAGATCACATCTCGCATATCATGCCATATATTGCATCATGTTGCTTGTGCATTGCACCGTGATTTATTGTGGTTTCTTTGTTTGTGTTCTTGCTTTGGGTAGAGCCGGGAGACGAGTGCGTGAATGAGGAACCTGTTGAGAACGCTTACGAGGATCAAGCTTTCGACAACTCTGAGAACTTTGCAGGCAAGATGACCATACCCTCGAAATCACTTCTATCTTTGCTATGCTAGTTGCTCGCTCTTTTGCTATGCCTATGCTGCGATGCCTATCACTTGCTATATCATGCCACCCATATTGCCATGTCAGCCCTAACCATCCTTTCCTAGCAAACCGTTGATTGGCTATGTTACCGCTTTGCTCAGCCCCTCTTATAGCGTTGCTAGTTGCAGGTGAAGCTGAAGTTTGTTCCTTGTTGGAACATGGAGATGTTGTTCCTTATTGGAACATGTTTACTTGCTGGGGATATCACAATATATCTGCTATAACTAATGCATCTATATACTTGGTAAAGGGTGGAAGGCTCGACCTTATGCCTGGTGTTTTGTTCCACTCTTGCCACCCTAGTTTCCGTCATACCGGTGTTATGTTCCTTGATTTCGCGTTCCTTACGGTTGGGTGATTTATGGGACCCCCCTTGACAGTTCGCTTTGAATAAGACTCCTCAGCAAGGCCCAACATTGGTTTTACCATTTGCCACCTAAGCCCTTTCCCCGGGTTTCGCGAGCCGAGGGTCATCTTTATTTAACCCCGGGCCAATGCTCCTCACGAGTGTTGGTCCAAACTAGAGCCACTTGCGGTGCCACCTGAGGCAACTTGGGGCATCTTCGGTTTGCCGTGCGTAGTGTTCATCCGGATGTGCCACGAGAGCGAGATATGTGCAGCTCCTATCGGGATTTGTCGGCTGTCAGGCGGCTTTGCTGGTCTTGTTTTATTCTTTGTCGAAATGTCTTGTAGTCCGGGATTCCGAGATTGATCGGGTCTTCGGTAGAAGGAATATCCTTCGTTGACCGTGAGAGCTTATAATGGGCTAAGTTGGGACACCCCTGCAGGGTATTATATTTCGAAAGCCGTGCCCGCGGTTATGAGGCAGATGGGAATTTGTTAATGTACGATTGTAGAAAACCCGAAGTCGACCTTAAATTAAAATACACATCAACCGCGTGTGTAACTGTGATGGTCTCTTCTTGGCGGAGTCCGGGAAGTGAACACGGTGTTGGAGTTATGCTTGACGTAAGTAGTTCAGGATCACTTCTTGATCGCTACTAGCTTCATGACCGTGCTTTGCTTCTCTTCTCGCTCTCTTTTGCGAATGTAGCCACCATATATGCTAGTAAACTTGCAGCAGCTCCACCTTACAACTCTGTCCTTCCTATAAGCTTAAATAGTCTTGATCTCATGGTGTGAGATTGCTTTGAGTCCCGTGACTCACAGATTCTACCAAAACAGTTGCAGGTGCTTAAGCGATGCGGTGCAGGTGGCGCTTAACCGAGCTCAAGTGGGAGTTCGACGAGGCGTGGTCGTTACTATGTGTCTTTCACGATGATCGATGGTGGAGCCAGTTGGGACGATCGGGGATCTGTGTAGCATTTGGGGTATCTTCTTTTATTTTGGTTCAGTAGTCGGACACAGAGTGTAATCTGAATGATGGATGTTTATTTATGTATTGTGTGAAGTGGCATTTGTAAGCCAACTATGTATCTCTTTCCCTTATGTATTACATGGGTTGTGTGAAGATTACCTCACTTGCGACATTGCTTTCAATGCGGTTATGCCTCTAAGTCGTGCTCCGACACGTGGGAGATATAGCCGCATCGAGGGCGTTACACACCTCGATCTTGATACTAATCTATCGACTGGCTTCTCTCTCAAACATACACACACACTACCCCGCACCGAAGGAGTAGGGTGACACCTCGTTCTTGATACTAATCTATCACCTGGATTCTCTCTCAAACATACACACACACACACACACATTACCCGACACCGAAGGAGTAGGGTGGCACATCAATCTTGATAATAATCTAGATACTCCTCTTTCAAACACACACACACACACACACACACACACACACACACACACACACACACACTCGCTAGTTGTGCCTCTGTGCCTACATGAGACACTCTCGTCGTCTTTCTCCCCCCCCCCCAACAATGACAGCAGAAGGGTGACAACTCGATCTGATCATAATCTGTCAATTGGTTTCTCTCTCAAACATTGTGTCTCGGTGCCTCGCTCGGTAGCCCCCTCGATATCTAGACTTCTCGCGTGCGCACAACTGTAGTGATGATGACGCTGAACCCAGTGTGCCTTGTTTTTGCCGGCCTCATGTGATAGTTTTCACCCTGTTTTCTGTTAATTAACAAGGCAACCTTTTCTTTGTTACTACTAGTGAATCCGAAATCATTCGGGGCAGACATAAAATATATCACTTCAACCCAATTATCGCAGCAACTATTTTAAAAGAAATTAGCTAGCTGCCCGTGCGTTCTGCGAAACATCAAGATGCATTTGTATGAGTAGTTTATCTTGTGAGAGAAAAAGGCTGAGCGAGGGAAGGCCTTATTTGCAAGCGATGGAGAAGGCGATGTGGGTATATTTTGCAAAATTGCCATAGTTTCTTTCCTATCCGTTAGATATAAATCAGGGCGACATATATTGCAGGATGTACGCACACCATCATCACCAACTCTGTTTTCTACTCCCTCCGTCCGAAAATACTTGTCATCAAAATGGATAAAAGAGATGTATCTAAAACTAAAATACGTCTAGATACATTTCCTTTTATCCATTTTGATGACAAATATTCGACGGAGGAAATAATTGTCTTTAGAGATTTCAACAAGTGACTATGACCGGACCTTACCAACATACTCAAAAAGTAGTCCATAATTTTGATGTTACCCTCTTTTCTTGGCGGTGCGGTGCCATCTGGATACCTCATAAATAAATCAAGGACAAATCGGCCCCTTCCTGAAAAGACATACGTAGCAAAATGAGTGAATCTACACTCCAAAATATGTCTACATACACATCCGTATGTGGTAGTCCATTTGAAATCTAAAAAAGACAAATATTTAGGAACGAATGGAGTATATATAAGAGTAGACATGGAGATATATCTCGGCATGGTCTACAACAAAAATGTGTTGGGCTGGTTAGCGCCCGGATGCTCATAATCACGATGACATGAGTTAATTCTGTCTTTTAACTTTAGATTTTTATATTATATATTACTCTACTTATTTAATATGTACTTCTTTAAACTCTTGTCTTGTGATTGGAACCCACAGTACTTAGAATATTAAGGATGGACTTGTTTCTTTTTAACTTTACATGCGAAGCTGTAGCCACCCTGCAAGTCACGTGTACACTATACATGCAATTAATTTTTTATAGAGGGACAATCATACAGGAAATTAACTCAAATGGATTGGATGTCACTCTATTATTTCCAGCATAAAGAGCATCTCCAATGGCGGCGGCAAATTTCCTCCCGCTTCCTTTAGCGGAGGGCGACATCAAACGCCCGGTATCATACATTTTACAACTCTAACCAACCAAATGAAATTTGTGCAAACACGGACTAATTTCATATAAGCATGAAGGATTTCGTATAAAAAAGTCGGATCTTCATATAAACATGATGGATTTCATTACATTTACATGAACTAAGAGGTGCCAATCCGGCTCTCTTGTATAATTAGTACTCCCTCTGTCCGGAAATACTTGTCCTAGAAATGGATATATCTAGACTTATTTTAGTTCTAAATGGCGCCATGGATCCCTTTGTCTTCCTCATATGCATCCGGACACTTGCGGGGTCGTGAAGGTCCTCGGAAGAGGCGAAGCAGCAAAGAAACCACACGAATCCGCGGTTATGCGCCTCGGCGGTGGCCTTCATGGGTCCCAAGTGGCGGCGGCCTCCCGTGTTCTACTTCTCCTCGATGATGGCGGCGGACACGGAGAAGCTGGCCATCGACTTCGTCACTCTCCACGCACCCGGCTTCATCTGCCTGCTGCATGGCGCTGCCGCGAGCACGGGAGGCATGCTGCTTGACACGGAGGCGTGGCCACCGCGAACACTGCTTGGTGGCGGCGATGCGGCCAGCGGCAGCGGCACCCGTCTGGCGTGCTCGCCGCCCGTGCGGCGATGGAACAACTCGCCACTCCTCATCGAGCTGAATTGGGCGGCGAGTTGCTGAACCACGCGCTGCTTAGAAGCGACAAGCGGCTCCGTCCGGGCCAGCGAGGTTGGTGAAGCACCGGCGGCCTCGCCCGTATCCGGAGGGCTCGGCGGAGCCACCAGCCGGGTAATATGCGGAGAAGCGGCTCGCCGGAAGCCATCGGAAGAGTGGAGAAAATGGTGAAGGAGGAGAAAAGGGGAGGCGGCGGAGGGTGCGATTCTTGCCCGCTGTCTGTCACGGCCTCGTGTAAATAGAGGCGGACGGTAGGAGCTTAATTTGGCGTCGGCCTCGTTTAAGCCGAGGCGAGCGGGAGAACTTCGGCGGTGTTGCATTTAATTTCGGCCCGCTCATGAACGGACGTGTGGCCGGAGTAGGATTCTTGGTTTGCATGCGGGTTTAACGGAGGGGTTTAATGGAGGCGCCGTGCGTGCAGCGGGGGCGCGGTACTATTTGATTTGATAGCATTAATGAGCCGTCAGATCACAAAGGCCCTCGCCTCTCGTGAAACCGACCGAGCTAGACTGCCCTGCCCTCTAGCCTTTTAAAAAATGTATATACTCCACTTTTGTACAGTAGTAGTATCGATGGATTGAACCATGGAGCAAAACTTGAAATAAAAAAAAGGTGGTACATATAGAGAGCGCTCGTGAACTATGTGTCATACATGGCAATAAATACTACATGATACTAATATATGATACATGGCGCAGGAGTACTAAGGCTGGCCATAGTGGGGTAACATAAGTAGTAACATGCACTTGGGACTGCATAAACATGCTTATGTGGCAGGCAATTAAAGAAGAGAAAGATGGTTATAGTAACATAGGTAGATACCGTAACATAATAAATGCGATGCTACTATGTGTCATGCATGGCAATAAATGAGACTACCTACGATCCTAATCTATGATACTATGCACTATAGAGGTATACATGTTACTAGTCTAAGTTACTCCCCACTATGACCAACCTAAGTATTATTAATACAGTTTTGCTAGAACTCATCTAGATGAGTATAATTTGGTCTCATTCATCTTTTATAGCCATTGGATGTGTTGCTATAAGATGCGTGTGTGCTGACGTGGGTTGCATTTGTTCTTGTGCAACGAACTGACCACCGCATGTCATGTTTGATAGTCTCAAGTCATTAAAAGCATACAAGTCATTCCTCTATTTATGTCAAAAAATAAGAAACAACGTGAAATTTAATGCACCACGCCTATGTGTTTACTATTTAGTTTTCGTAAGATGACTTAATACTCACCAAGACGGAGGGAGTATTCGATTTGATAGCGGGCGACACAATTCCCGATACGGCTTTAATGCAGACGAGGGAGGGAGTAGCAGTTCCCGATATGTTGAACGACCAATGCATCCTCCTTCAATTAATGCATGAGGGAAGTAATGGGAGGAGGTCCGGGAAAAGAGGCTGCTGCGATGTGAATACAGCGCGATTTGCCCTCATTTCCCTCATATAAAGCGCCCCTCCATTCCAATGCATCTACCACATCATACGCACCTAAGCATTTTACTAAGCACCTACACTAAGCGCCAAAGAGCTCACTCCGGACCCATGGCGGCGTCTTGTATGGCGTGTGGCTGCGCCGAAGGCTCCTGACGCCTTGACTGCGGCATGGCGCGGGGATCGTCTCGAGCAGTGTTGGAGACCGGCTGGTGGATGGCCGCCGTCGATGCCAACTACGACTCTCAGTTGGACCAGATGATCGTTGCCACCAGCAACAAGTTCACCGTCCTCAAGAAGCTCACAGATGACATCGCCGTACTCCTCCAGCCCGCGCGGGCTCCTCGCACTGCCACCCTAATCAGCCTCCATGGTGGAACCTCTTTCAAACCTTTGGTGGCCTGCGGCTGCCCTTGACGCCACGAAGAATGTCCACTGGAGGTTGCGCTGCATGGCAGGCTCGCATACAGAAGGTCGTTGACCTACACATCCACGTGTACGAGCAAATCATGTACATAGGTATCTACAAGGCGGCGGGGACACTACGATGTTGGCCTTCCTCAAGCTGGTGGAAGCCTTGGATGCCTTCTTTGAGAAGCACCTCGACCTCGCCACAAAAGCCGCCGCTCCTTAGCCGCGGTCGGTGGCCCGGCGCACTAAGTTGAGGAGGAGGAGGTCGTGCGTTAAATGGATCCATCTTTCTTCTTGCATACGTAACCACCACTGCGATCGCATCATTACGGCCTTAATTTTTATTGTCTTTGTTGTATTCTCGTTCGGTCGATACCGACATATGCGATCCCTTTGCTTACTTATATGCATCACTGTAACTAGTACTCCATCCGTCAATTTCTAAGTTGTGCTTACCTTTTCCATTAACCCGTTACAGCAGCGTGGGCATCTTGCTAGAAACACTAGAATATGTCTATATAATCTGTATGTGATAGTCCATTTGAAATCTCAAAAAGACAAATATTTGGAGTGCAGAGGGAGTAATATATTAGGAGTATATCAAAACAATAGTGATTTCTTTCAAGTTTATGAACAAATACTACTATTCTACTACATTGGATCCGTCGCATAGCATACGGGCACATTGCTAGTAAAAGGAAAAGGCCTGTCGGCGTTAGCGTCGCACCCCCTGCCTTGGGGAATCGGGTACAACCTGACCCGTCCGACACGACACATAGCTTAGGGAAGGCGTGTTGCCTAGCATTTCACTTTCATGTGGGACCGCCGTTGAGCAAACCGACACCCGCCCGCCGCGGGTTGGAAAACCCGAAGCGAGGGAAGATCTAGCTGTTGCACGGAAGCCAAGAAATTTGGTGTCGAGGCGGGGCTCGTTGATAGAGTAGGAGCATTCCGTACTAGTACTACTCCTACTAGTACCAAGTTTGTACTCCTAATACTATATTACTAGTACTACCACTATACATCTAGTAGGTACGTGCATGGCACAACATCGTAGGAACAAAAAACGAGATCTTCCCAAAACAAGATCATGACTAACTTTCCCACAACTAAGCTTAGGCAAAGTTATTAGTTCTTCAAAATGAGAGCCACAAGTTGGCAAGCCTAAGGGAATCTTGCCACATTTTTTGTGTGTATGTCATGTGGGGCCTTACTGTGGCTTGCCTAAGGTGTGGCTTGAACCAAATACTCACCTAAGTTAATCAAACTTGCCTAACCTTACATTCCACCAGATTTTGCCACATGTTAGAATCCAGAAAACTCCACATGTAGAAGCATAATGCACAAACCACGAGAATCTCATGCGTGTAATGCCGCGTGTACCTTAGTAGTACTACTCCGGTTGGTAGTACTAGTAAGAAACAAATTCCAGTTTTGTACGAGCTCGTCTTTGCGGGAGCACCACAAGGCCTGCCGCGGAGTTACATTCCCTCTCGGGGCCACGGGACCGAACGGTGGCTTAGTGCCCGGCCTATGAGTCAATGACATGCGGACCTTAAATGCGGCTGGCCCACATTTCATTCTCATGGTGGTGGCGTGGTTCACGACTTACTCGTTCGAGATGAACCGGCGGTGGTGGCGTGGCCGTGGCGAGGTGCCACGGTGGGCGTCGAGGCGTTCTGGCGTAGATGGCCACACCAGCGCGTACTACCTGTAGTACATAAGTACTCCAGCTGAGGATTGATGCCCGGGACGAAATGTGTCACAGCCGCTGGATGAAAATTCGATGGTGCGGGAGTATGGATCGGAGCACAACAACGGAGCAGGCAAACCGCGTCCAATCGGGCGTGTCTGTGATAGAAAGTTGATGGTCGCGCATGATTCGGTGACCGCATGTCATGCACACAAAAGGCGGAAGGCGGTGGGGCGAGAGGGATGAGGGCACGAACAATCCTACCATTACATCATTGACATGTGGGACCAATAAGCATGGGTCCCACACATCGATGAAGGAAAAGCGAGGGCAAAGCGGTGATAGCCACGTCGGAGGATCCATGTCGGTCGGGGGCGCCGTGCCGTGGGTTGGAAGCGGCGTCGTGGGAATCGGCGTGTGGGTGTGGCGATGGTAGAAACAAGAAGCGTGATGGTCATTTGTGGTTCAACTTCCATGGACAAGCTGTTGTGTCTGGCGACACATGTATATCAAAACTAGAGTGTTTATATTTCAAGCACGTGAACAAGTATTATTCTACTAGTTTGGATCCATTTACAGCGCCGGCCAACACCTTGGTAGTAGTAGTGTCCATCTCTATCTCTAGAGGCCTTCCTCGTTCATCCTTTTCTCTCACAAGATAAACTAATCATACAAATTCATCTTGATGTTCCGTGGAGCATGCGAGGATGTTTCCTTGGGGGTCTCTCCGGTAGCGGCGTGGCCGTAGTTGCAAGTTGGCGCCCCTTGAGATGCCGGCGTTGAGGGGCACTTTCGGTTTCCTCCGATGAGCAGGTAAGATGAGTTTGATCACGTAGTAAATGCATTCTAAAGACTATACGTGTCCATTTCCTAATTCTCCCCACCTGCCCACTGTTTTCACAGGCTAGGCTCGGTCTTGCAGTGGATATTGGCTTGCATATATGCGAGAGGGTACCAACATCAATTTGCACAACATTTACAAGCTGTGACACCGTTCCCGTAGAACCTTTGTCCAACATTGGGATCAGCCATGCAGCGGGCCACCGCATGAATTGAATGCGATGGAACCACGGTGAGATTGAATAAGATATACGAACCTTGCACATGGCGGTCAAAAGGCGGACCATCTTTGTCTGCTGACCCGATTTGTTGCGTATGAGTAGGAAGGCGTTGTGC